>JAQISU010000083.1:2935000-3535000 GCA_029339505.1 Unio delphinus
AATACTGAGGGTCAAGCCAGGCAGCTGTTAGTACCATTTTGTAAGTCTTTGGTATGACTCGGCCAGCGATCGAACCCCACGATCTCCCGTAATCAAAAGGCCACAAGAGCGGCATTTCTGTGTTGTAGCACACAGTTAGATTTTGTAACATAATGAAATTCTCTTGAACCTTATAATACACAACATTTGACAGCTAGAAGCTATGTCTTAAAACATACCAACCAACTAGAACTTCTCTAGAATCAATATGTCCAGCACATCATTCACCAAGAGATCAGTGCGTTACATCGTTTTTATATGAGCGAATAAACACTTTACTTTATGTACATGCCTGTTTGTATACATACGTTCAATAATACATACATGCTTACCTAAACATACATACATACATACATACATACATACATACATACATACATACATACATACATACATACATACATACATACATACATACATACATACATACATTATGCTATTATTCGTGACATCAAGAACTAAAAACTTATCTTCTGATTGCTTTCCTGGTTATTTTACATCTTCACAGCGAAGTCACGTGAATTGTAGATCAGAAATTTTCCATCTGGCAATGATTCAAAACCTATGTTCTGATTGCTTTGTTAGCCATTTCACATCTTTACAGCGACGTCACGTGAATTGTAAAAATAGTTCACCTGCAAATGACCGATGGATACATTATCCTTCTCTCGTCTTTTATTTGCACCAATATGACGTCATTAGTAGACTATATATTGCCTATAATACTGACATGAGACACAGTCATTTACAAGAATATATGATCATCAGTTGAAGCAGGAAGGTAAGCTTCTATCTATCTATCTATCTATCTATCTATCTATCTATCTATCTATCTATCTATCTATCTATCTATCTTTAAGCAAATAATATTTTTAACAACATTAGTTTGAAATACACCGGATCGATAGAACTTACCCTTAAGTAATTTTTCAGCTATACAGCAGGGTTCTTAAATGTACCTGAACCAAACACCAGGTCTTCTAAGTACCTTTCGAAGATACATCACGAAAGTCTGTTTTCACATGTATATGATGTTTATTGATTCAAGTTTGGATGACGTATCAGTTTACATTTACCAAGCCGAAGATTGATACTTGTCGTCATGCACCATACAATCTGGCCCAAAGACATGATACCAAAAAATAGTTTTACGTCAAAGTACAAATACTTTCGAAATTACAATATACCTAGAATTCTTTTTGCCTAAAATCAGAAAGCACTTATTTGGCAAAAGTTATTCTTCCTGCTAAAATAATAATTTAAAACTACGACAGCAATGTCTACGTCTAGAAAATTACTGAAAAACATATAACCAACATAGTAATCCACATCCTTATGACAAATAATCGCAAAAAATGTCTACAATGAAATCAGGGATTACTTAACAATCAAAACACTGTAGGAGATGAAATGTTTGCAGACCTGTCCAATATCTGGACTGAGGAAGTGAACATTAAACAGAGTTTCAGAAAACATGAGAATGTCCTGATTAATTAGTCTTGTTTCTATTTTATATTTTAGGTTTCGAGGATGATGAACATGTCACTTGTATTATTGGTACTTGTTGCAATCGATTGTATCCAACAACAAGAGTGCACGAACACAACGGAACAAGACATCCAATCACAAGATCACATTAATACAACGGAATCAGTTATCCAATCACAAGGTAATATTAGTACAACGGACGGTCACATTAATACAACGGAAGGTCACATTAATACAACGGAAGTTCACATTATTACAACGCAAGGTCACATTAATACAACGGAAACAAATATACAAACACACGGTCACATTAATACAACGGAAATTCACATTAATACAACGGAAGGTCACATTAATACAACGGAAACAAATATCCAAACACACGGTCATATTAATACAACGGAACCAGAGATCTAATCACAATGGCACATTATTACAACGGAACCAGATATCCTGTCACAGGTCACATTAATACAACGGAACTAGATATTCAATCACAAGGTCACATTTATACAACGGAACCAGATATTTATGCACAATGCAACGGAACATTAATAAAATGGAACCAGATATCTAATCACAAGGTCAAATTAATACAATGGATCCAGATATCCAATCACAAAGTCACATTAATACAAAGGAGCAGATATCCAATCACAAGTAGATTTTAATATAACGGATCCAGATATCCTGTCACAGGTCACGTAAATACAAAGGAGCCATATATTTAATCACAAGGTAACATTTATACAACGGAACCAAATATCCAAGTACATGGTCACATTAATACAATGGAAGCAGATTTCCAATTAGAAGGTCACATTAATGCAACGCAACAAGATATCCAATCACAAGGACATATTAATACAACGGATCCAGATATCTTATCACAAGGTGACATTAATACGATGGATCCAGATATCCAATCACATGGGAAGATTAATACAACGGAACCAGATATCCAATCACAAGATCACATTAAAGAACGGATCCAGATATCCAATCACAACGTCACATTAAGACAACCGAACCAGATATTGCAATCCCAAGATCACAATAATACAACGGGACCAGATATCAAATCACAATGTCACATTAATACAATGGAATCAGATATCAAATTACAATGTCACATTAATACAATGGAATCAGATACCCAATCACAATGTCACATTTTTACAACAGATGTAGATATCTAATCACAATGTCAAATTAATGTATCGGAACATTAATACGTGGGAACCAGATATCCATTCATAAGGTCACATTAATAAAACGGAACATAGTCACATTAAAACAACGGAACATTCACCAACAAATAATTGTAAAATTGTGGAAATTGCCTAACAAAATATGTACAAGGAAGACCATGTCTTCTAACATTTCCATTTGGCGTTTATATCAATGAACTAAACAAAGGAGATAAGTAATATTGGTCCAATATCAATTTGGATGGATAGTGGGACTATTTTTGTGCACCGCATGTCAAATGCAGTATGCATTCTCGAAGCTATAATTGGTGATATGTCGGGGATGATACATTCAAACAACACCTGGAGGACATGTGTACCTGAAGAATAAAAACGACAGCTCTTCATCTGAGAAACTACCAACCATAAGATATAGCAAAGCAAAGTGTATGCACATACCATGTGATTGCGTGTGTGTGAGTAGTTCCCTAGTTTCGTTCACTTATCCAACAGATTGTCTTTTTAAAAAAAAAAATTAAGATTTATTTTAATGCTTAGACGTTTATGTTTTTATTATTAGAAATATATAATCTTTGTTAAACTTCAAATCCTTTCGTACATTTATCTATAACGAGAAAGACAAAATCATTACATTTTCCAAAAATAGCTTACTTAGAGAAAAAATAATTCTTATATCTCATTTGACTATTAGAGATTGCAATAAAGGAAACTCATTTGCTTTTGAATCGTATTTCATTATTTTAGAAGCATTTTACTAGATTGTACTGAATAAATCGAATCTGTATTTTGTTATTCATGCCACAGAGAAATCTAGCTCTTCTGCAGACTATTTTGTTCCCTTTGTTTAGTCTGGTTATTCTACTCAAATCGTCTTTGTCATGGTGCCCACGCGCTAGGAACTACGTTTAAAAGAAGAGAGCATTGTTTTTGTTTTTGACGCAGTTGTAATAAAGTGAAACGACTAAAACTGCAACTTATATTTAACACACAAAAGGCGATTTAGAAAATGTTTGGTCTATTTTTTTTAAAAAAAATATTAAATTAAATATCGAGAGACACGCAAACAAACGAAGTCTATATATTTGCAGTTATGCTTGAAACTATTTTTAGCCAGAACGTATTCATGTGAGTGCCACTAAATGTAGCTAAAAGTCCCTATGTGGATTTAAATAATTCGTATATAACTTGCTAAATTCTGTTTAATATGGCAAACCTGAAGATTTATTGAGCTACATATATACAACAATTCGTGATGCTCTGTGTAATAAATTATGACAGGAAACACTCTTTCAGGGACTGAAATTAAATACATAAAGAAAACGTTGTCAATGGATAACGCAACGACCACAACGAATATAAATTTGTTATGAGACATGCGTTCTTCAACCTTTTTCAATACACTCCCAAACAGCGCCTGTTGAGTGAAAAGTTTTTATTCATTGACAATTCATGCACAACTAACCAGAGTCCTTAGTCCATCAGTTAACAGTCTATAGCACTAGAAGGCTTGCGTTTTGCCTAGAATTGAATTATAAATAGCAAAACCTGCCATATTTTATGGACATTAAATATTAATTGTCAAACATGTCATGAATTATAAATTTTCGTCATTACACACGTATTGCTGTTACCTTCAAGAGAACATTTTCCACATTTGAGCTGCTCCATATAAAAGAAATTTTAAATTTCTTTTAGCTTTTTTAATATTTCAATTAAATATACTAATACTGTAAACATATCAGACGGTTTTAGATTTCTATTTTCTAACACGTCGAACTTGTTTACTAGCAGTACATACGTCGTCCCATTGCCTCCATCAACATATACTTATAGGTTCACAATACTTTGTTTTGGAATAATGACTCGACATGCTCATTTTGCAAGACCAAAACGAAAAAGTATATATTTGTCGTAATTGTCCTCCTTTTAAAAGTATGGCATATAAGACTATATGATTATATTTACCAAATTTTTTAGAATTTCACAAAATAATACAAAATCTGAAGAGCATTATGTAGAGTAATGATAATGTGTTTTGCGTATTTCAACTAAATTATAAACGTGCATCGTTATTTTTAATTTAATTGAATCCCCCTGCGGGTTCCGAGTTGTAGAATAGGCCCGACGTGCCTCGCCACGTGTCGTAAAAGGCGACTAAGTAGAGGCAACCTGTTTGCCGTGGGTTGCGTCCCGTGTCGGGGGAGGAAAGGATCCTGGTAGTTGCAACACACTACTTTGGCCTCTACTTCTCTTAGACGGGTGGTCGAGATGGGCCCGGTCTCGACAAATCGGCTGGTCACGCCGAGCCCTAGGAAGTCTTTATTAACTCTCTCACCTCCTTTTACTTTCTCCTTGTATCTCTTTTGATACCACCGTTGCCCATATATTCTATTCCTATATCTTTCCCTTTTCCAAATCTTAGAAGACTTCCTAGAAGGCGGTGGCTCAACGGGTCAATCGGGGGGTAATTTTACTGACCCTAGAAATTGGCGACTTCAGGGTCATCCAAAGGTAATTTTATCAACTGAGTATGGCATCTGTGTATCCTTGGCACTTTAAAAGTGTCCCCTTGTTGGGATCCTTGGTGGGTGGGGAGCACGGGTGCTGAATTTTAAAATCTTGCCATCATAGAAAAAAAATCCAATAAACGTACTAAACCATTGTCTGACTCTGATGAAGAACCACGTGGCGTGGAATCATTTCCACGCTTCATGGTTATTCAATCAAAAGATGATGCTAAACCGCTTTCAGGTTTATCTCCATTTATTATCGAGAAAACCATTACGGGATCGATTGGCACACCAAAAAGTGTGAAAAAACTAAAATCGGGTTGCCTTCTTGTAGAGTGTGAGCGAAAGGGGCAAACAGACAATATCATGAAAATGAAAACATTCTTTGATATTCCAGTGACCTCATTCGCCCACACTACACTGAATTCGTCCAAAGGCGTAATACGATGTCGTGACTTGGCTGGAGTCACCGACGCAGATATCATCGAAGGGATGAAACATGAAGGTGTCACTGCAGTGCGAAGAATACGTATTAAACGTAATAACACCCTGCAGGACACCAATACATATGTACTCACCTTTAATAAACCGACAGTGCCCAAAGTGGTCAAGGTTGGGTTTTTACAAGTAAAGGTCGAGATCTACATTCCAAACCCCCTTCGATGCTATAAGTGTCAAAAATACGGCCATCACGAAGATCGATGTTCCAGAGCCAAGGTATGTGGCCGATGCGGAGAACACTCTCATCAGGAAGCTGATTGTAGAGCAACTCCGCATTGTGTCAACTGTGGCAAGGAACATCACGCCAGTTCCAAAGATTGTGATACATGGAAACAGGAGAAGGAAATTCAGAGGGTAAAGTTTACTTCGAACATTCCCTACCCAGAGGCCAGAAAGCTTGTCCAGGCAAAAACATCCCTTCCTGGCCCATCCTTCTCCACAGTCGTAAAGCACAATTCAAAAAGCACGAAGGACGCCCAAACACAGACGGATCAGCCCGATTCAACCACATGTGCCAACATCCCTAATTATAAGCCACAGAAAAGCACAACATCAACTCAGACAACAACTAATAACAATCCACCACCAAAATCACCAAGACAGAAACACAAAGCACAAACAAATAAACAGCAAAAGGGGTCAGATGACCCCATTAAACTGTACAACAGGTTTGGAGACTTTGAGAGCATGGATGCAGAAGAAACTGCTCCGTGTACTCAAAGTAGCTCCAAACCTAATAAAACTAAATATACTCCCGTACTTCCTCCAGACAAATAACAACACATGCTTCCACTGCGAATAGTCTAACCTAGTTCCAGAATCTCCAGCATAACATTAGAATGAAGAACACCATCATACAATGGAATTGTCGAGGACTTAAAACAAACTACAATGATATTCTTCTGCTTTTAAATGAACACGATCCTGCTGTACTATGTTTACAGGAAACATTCCTGAAAGAGACAGATAAAATTACTTTTAAAAACTTTTCCCTGTTTAATGCGTACTTTCAAAACGCAGACAGGGCCTCAGGAGGAGTCTCTATTGCTGTGAACAATAGAGCCCCTCACAGAGTCGTTCCTTTAAACACAAATTTACAAGCCATTGCTGTAAGTGTCACTCTACATCGAGTGATTACTTTTTGTTCCATTTACTTACCACCAAACACCAACCTAGTACAAAAGGAATTAGACAATCTTGTTGAACAACTTCCCGCGCCCTTCGTTTTACTCGGGGATTTTAATGCCCATAACATTTTATGGGGATCAAATCACATAAACGACAGAGGCCATAAAATAGAAGATTTCATTTCTAGACACGATCTGTGTCTATATAACACTAATTCATCAACATATTTACACCCAGGAACGGGTACGTACACATGCATAGATTTGACAATTTGCTCTCCCTCACTGCTTTTGGACTATGAATGGAAGGTCGCTGATGACCTTCACAGCAGTGATCACTTTCCAATCACTCTTGAAAATAACACTAAAATTGATGATACAATTCCACAATGGAATATAAAGAAGGCCGATTGGGCTATGTTTGAAGCATTCATGTAAAACTAGACTAAATAATGATACAGTATTCAACGCTGTTAATCCTATACAGCATTTTACCTCCGTTCTAATTTCAACTGCAGATGAATCCATTCCCAAATCCTCAACGAACAGTAAGAGATCGCAAAAACCTTGGGTAACCAAGGAATGCAAAGAAGCCATTAGACAACGCCGAGAAGCATTAAAAACATTCAACACTCGTCCAACGCCCGAAAATTTAAATAAATATCGTATTGCCCGGGCTAAAACTCGACGCACAATCAAAGAATGTAAGCGTGCATCCTGGAAGAAATATATTTCTTCTTTAAACTCTCGTTCCTCAATGAAACAAGTTTGGGATACTATTCGGAAAATAAATGGAAAAAGGAAACACAATTCTATTCGACACCTAAAAATAAACAATATCAATTTCAGTTCGAAACGTGACATAACAAATATTCTTGCCGATAGTTTTTCGAAAAACTCATCATCATCTAATTATTCAGATGCCTTTAGAAGATTAAAATCTCAAAAAGAAAAGTCGCGTTTAAAATTTACATCGAACAACACTGAAAATTATAACCAGCTGTTTTCTTTATTGGAGCTTAGGGAGGCATTAGACAAGGCCCATGATACATCCGCTGGGCCTGACGAAGTACATTACCAGTTCTTGAAACACCTCCCAGAATCTTCTCTGACATTGCTTCTTAAAATCTTTAATGATTTATGGATTGCTGGTAATGTACCTAAGAGCTGGAAAGAAGCAACAGTGATACCGATTCCCAAACCAGACAAAGATAACGAAGATCCTAACAGCTATCGGCCTATTGCATTGACAAGCTGCATATGCAAAACAATGGAACGAATGATTAATTCTCGGCTTGTATGGTACTTGGAAAGTAATAATTTAATTTCTCCTTTCCAAAGTGGCTTCCGTTCTGGTCGTAGTACTAACGATCATCTGGTTAGGCTGGAAACATTTATTCGCGATGCATTTATCAAGAAGGAACATTTAGTAGCGGTCTTCTTTGATTTAGAAAAGGCCTATGATACAACATGGAAGTACGGGATACTAAATGACCTGCACGATCTAGGTCTAAAAGGCCGTCTGCCCGCTTTCATCTCCAGTTTTCTGTCCGACAGAGAATTCAAAGTACGCGTGGGCGCTACCCTCTCCGATATGCACCAGCAAGAGATGGGTGTGCCCCAGGGCAGTATTTTATCTGTGACGCTATTTAATATCAAAATCAATAGCATCACTAAGTGCTTAACTCCCGGTGTGGACTGCTCTTTATATGTAGACGATTTTTTAATTTGTTATCGATCAAAGCACATGCATACAATTGAAAGGCAACTTCAACAAAATATCAATAAGATCCACCATTGGGCCAGTAATAATGGTTTTAAATTCTCTAAATCGAAAACAGTATGCATGCATTTCTGTCAATTGCGAAGACATCATGATGACCCTAAACTCACGCTGGACGGAACACTTATTCCAGTTGTTGAGGAAACGAAGTTTTTGGGTATTATCTTCGACAGAAAACTGACTTTTATACCACACATCAAGAATTTAAAAGCTAAATGCTTAAAAGCTTTAAATTTACTAAAAGTAATTGCGCACACTGACTAGGGTGCTGATAAAAAAAGTCCTCCTCAATTTGTATAGAACATTTATCCGTTCTATACTAGACTATGGATGCATTGTTTATGGTTCAGCTAGGAAGTCTTATTTGAAAATTCTTGACCCAATTCATCATCAGGGTATAAGACTTGCTCTAGGAGCATTCAAGACATCTCCATGCGAAAGCCTTCTCGCGGAAGCGAATGAACCACCCTTATCGCACCGCAGAGAAATGCTTTCTATACAGTACGCTCTTAGGTTAAGATCAAATCCTCTGAACCCTGCTTTTTCGGCTGTTTTTTAACCAAAATACAAAACTTTGTACGAAAACAAACCAAATGCCATACCTTCATTTGGCATCAGAATATCATCCAGTTTTGACACTATCAAAATTAATCTCCCTACAGTTCAGAATACGTTTGTCTCGGAAACACCACCTTGGCTCCTTAAGCAACTCAAAGTGATTTTTACGTTGCACGATGGGAGAAAATCTGAGACGAATCCTGCCGTTTTCCAGAACTCTTATCATGAACTCCTCAACGATTTTAAAAACTACACAAAAATTTTTACTGATGGATCAAAAGTTGATGACAAGGCTGCTGCAGCCTTTGTTAGTGGCAAGCACATAACCAAAGTGCGCTTGCCAAACGATGCGTCCATATTTTCAGCGGAAATCAGAGCAATAGATCTTGCTCTGAAATTTATTGAACAAAAGCGCATTTTAAATAGCATTATTTTCTGTGACTCTCTGTCAGTACTTCAGTCGCTACACCATAGAAAACTGGATAATCCATTACTAGTCGATATTCTCGTCAAAAACTCTGAGCTTAGTAAGTCCTACAACATAGTATACTGTTGGCTACCTAGCCATATTGGTATTAAAGGTAATGAAGAAGCAGACCGGGCTGCTAAGATGGCTCTATCCCAAGAACCATCGGATTTTAAATTACCTTTTACTGATTTTAAACCTTGTATCAGAAAGTACCTACGTCAGAAGTGGCAGGCGTCATGGGATGATGCAGTCAATAACAAACTTCATGCCATCAAACCAACCCTGGGAGAATGGACTCCTTCCTATAGAACTATCCGCAGGGAGGAGGTTGTCATTGCAAGAATCAGAATCGGTCATACATACATTACCCACTCCCACATACTAAAAGGTGAAGATCCACCAGAGTGCTTTTCTTGCAATGAGCCATTCACTGTTAAACACTTTATGACCGAGTGTTCCGACCTGCAACCTACGCGTGTTAAATACTATAATGTACATGACATGAAGGAACTTTTTGATACAATACAAACCACTTGTATTTTAGATTTCCTAAAGGAAGTAAATCTCTATTTTAAACTATAACTTGTATACCATCACGTAGAATATTTTTATCTAATGCAAATATCACCTTTTATTTACAACATCTTATCATCAACATAACACCATTTACATCTCCCGTTGATTGGGAAGCTTCATATTTTCCTGTTACCAACATCTTACCATTTTATATTTAACTATTGTTTTTTTATATATATCGCTGGTCGATGTTAAACCTTTCTTGTTTTTGAACATGTAACGTATTGTATGGCGCTAAATAGCCTAAAAGTGCTGGTGCGTCGTTAAAATTCAAGTAAACAAACATAATTTAATTGAAACAAATAAATGGGTTTGAAAAAAAAAAGCGTTTGTACCAAAGCATGGTTACATATATTAGTTGCCTCCACACAAGGATATGATAAATAAATAGTGTAACCCATTGACTGAGATTTCTTTTCATGGTACAAAACCTAATATTGATTCTCTTACTCTACATGGCCAAATTACATATTAAATACGAGATGGCCAGATTCATATCTTTATTACACACAAGATATTGAGACAAACAACATTATTTACAATTACAATATCTGAGAAAATGTCGAGGATTTTGATTCGAAAGAAATCAATCAGATGATGTAATAATTTTAATTACTCGAGTGCTGCTTCTACCACTACTCACTACTACCATTGCTACTGCTATTACTAATACTACTACTACGAATAATAATGACTACATCACAATGTTTGAAATCGGTTTTCTTACGTCACGTTTTAGCCGTAATTTGCCGAATAGAACACAGAAAATAGAAAATATGTCAATCTACTAATATAATCATAATTTTAAATAATAATAATAATAATAGTAATATTATTATTATTATTATTATTATTATTATTATTTTTGAGGACTTTGTACAGCGCCTATTCTTTAGAAGCTCTAAGTGCTTTACAACATCGAAAATGATCTTACTAAACTACCGAAAAACAAATAACAAAAACCATGAAATTGGAAAACATAAAAACATGCTGAAAATATATAAGATACAAAATATTAAGTCTCTAAATTTGTTCATGCAGTCGAAAAAAGTGAGTTTTAGCCCTGAAAGGTGACAACCTGGTTTTGTGTCTACGTTTAATGGGCAATTTGTTCCACATCGCCGGGCACTGGTATGCAAAAGAACGTTGTCCATATGACTTCTTTTTCATAATGAGAACAATAAGTTTACGATTGACAGAAGAGGAGCGTAATTATCTTGCTGCTGTATAGACATGGGTGAGGCCGGATAGGTATGTTGGACTGGAGTCTGTCAGTGAAACATAGCACAGAGAACAAGTTTTGTGTTTGATTCTGTATCGAACTGATGGCCAGTGTAGGATACAGAGCAGTGGTGAGGTGTGCTCTGATCGATGTACTCTAAAGATAATCCGAGCAGCTGTGTTTTGAATTTTTGAAGTTTTTGGAGTAGATATTGTGACGAACCAGATATAATTGAATTACAATAGTCCAGTCTTGAAAGTACTAATAAACACACAATTGTTTTAGTGGCATCAACTGAAAGATATTTGCGAATGGAACGGATGCGTCTGAGTTCAAGATAATAAGCCTTGCATATGTTGATGACATGTTGTTGCAGTGTGAGAGTACTGTCTAGAGTAACTCGTAGGTTTTGTACTGACTGTGTGAATTTAATGTTGGTGTTGCTGATATTTATTGTCTGAGGTAAAGGATGTAAACGAGAAAGTCTTTGTGTTGTGATCAGAATGGCTCAGTTTAATCATCATTCATCTGCAGCTTCTTACATGTCATCCATGATTTCACTTCAACTCCCTACTCCAACGATGATAGCATCAACTTTAGTTGGGTGGCTAGACTCGAATATTTTGGTGTCATCAACGTCCAATTGGTGATACACTGGGTGATGAGCTATTACTCTTGAGAGCGGCTGAGTGCATATAAAGAAGAGTACATGTCCAAGAACGGACCCATGTGAAACACCACGACATATATCAACTGGGCTGGAATGTATTCCATTTGCAGATTGAAGTTGTGTCCTTTTGACTAAGTAGGAAATGAACCACTGTAAGGCTATAATCTGAATGCCAAATAAATATTAACAGACGGTGCAGTAATATAGTATGGTCTATTGTGTCAAATGCTGCAGTCAAACCAAGGAGGGTGAGGACTGTATTTTTTACACCAACCAAAGCAGAGAGAATGTAATAAAATCATTTCCGAAGAGTAGTTTTAGTACTGTGGCAAGGGCGATATGCAGACTGTACATTGCTAAAAAGACCGTTTGAATGCAAATGAGATGATACATGTTGGGGTAAAATTACTTTTTCTAAGACATTTTTTTATATGAATGGGAGATTAGAAACTGGGCAATAGTTCTTTAAATCGTTATGGTCATGTGCTGGTTTCTTCAGCAGAGGCTTTACGTTGGCAGTTTTGAAAATAGTGGGAATTCCCCCGATGAGAGAGAGAGAGAGCGATGGATAGATATTAATAGCATCAGTCAGTGAAGGCAATATTGGGTCTAAGCACTCAAGCAGCAGTGCTGTTGGAATTGGATTTACTTCACAAGACTTTGGTGCATTGTTAACCACGATTGTCCTTAGTAGATCAATAAAGACAGGTTAAAATGATCCTTATGGTTTTCGCTGAAAGTCTGTATCATGACTGTATAGCGACGAGTCAATTGAAATTGTGCTGTAAAGCGAATCTCTAATGGTTTGTACTTTGTCCCGGAAGAAATTTTCAAATAGGTCCGGAAGGGCTACTGGAGAGAAGGTAGATGGAAGTGGTGTACATTTGTTCCTTGCCATTAATTTGTTAGTAATCTCGAATAAGAACTAAGACATCATACAAGGGCCTTCCTATAGCGTTTCTGTAACCTAATCCATATAATTACAAGTGAGGTGCTCCATGATTTGTATTGATGATGTTGTAATAAAGACTGACCGTAACAAGTGTATCAATTCCTTCATTATCATATTGTAATATAGCCTGACCATAACAAGAGCATTAGCTCCTTCGTGATAATATTGTAATAAATATTGACCCTAACAAGTGTATCAGCTCCTTCATGATGATGTTGTAATACAGATTAACCATAACAAGCGTATCAGCTCCTAATACTTTTATTTCCTTCTGTCATCCTCTTAGAACAATACAGATCGTATTACCACATGAATCCTCACAACCACAACTACTACTGCTGCTACTATTGATGTCACTCATACTGATTTTTTCAAAAGTGCTAGAACTACCACTGACCAAGAGAACTATTAAGTGGTAATGCTACAGATGAATGCTTTATTGCTTAATGATTGCTATTTTCTATATTAATACATCATTGCCTGAAGATGGCAGATCTCTGAACTCATCATCTACTGAAAATCCGAATTCTATCTGAAAACATCTTTGATTGAACATGGTTATTCTTTCTGAATTCATCTCTGATGCTGCTTCTTTTTCTAAATGCATCATTGGTTGAATGTGATGATTGTCTATTGCAAACACACTAGACTGATGCACTCATCAAAGATAGACGATTGCAATTCTGTCTGACGACATTATTGATAGACTATAGTACGTCTACGCCAACATATCACTATTTAAAATTTGTAATTTGCTGTGCGAAAGCATCATTTGTAAACTTGATAATTCTGTCTGGGACTGATTCATCAACGAAGACGGTAATTCTCTACCTCCAATCATCTTCCATTGAAGATGGTAACCACTCCATCTGAACTCACCATTGATTCAAGATGGCATTTGTCTATATGAACGCCTCATTGATTGGGTATGGTAACTTTGTTTTCATTGAAGATGGCAATTTATATTGAAACGAATTGTCGATTAAGGATGGTAATTATCTATCAGAACCAATTGTTCATTAGAAATCGCAATTCGCAATTGATAGTTCACCGAAGATGGTAAGTCTGCATTTGCGTGTGCGATCATGAGTTTCAACAATGTTTTAGTCAAATTGCTACGATTTCTGTAGTGTGGCAGTTTTTAGCGAATTCACGGACTGGGCCAGCTAATCTCCGACATACATGCAATACCATGTCTCAGCCAGCCACAATGTCCTAACAATATGTCGACCAAACATAACTTTAACCTCTTAATTATGGGTGCCAAGCGAAACAAATGTTTCTACCATATTTATGTTTGTTTAATACTTGTTTGATATGACTTGTTTTGGGGTTCGAACCTGCAATTTCTCGTATGCATGGTGGAAGCTCTAATTAAATATGACATTGGTTAAAGATAGCAATGCTAAACCTGACCGCATCGATGACTGAATATAGTTATTATATTTCTGAACTCATTATTGACTGAAGATGGCAATTTTAGATCTCTATCACATTTGTTTTTACAGGGTCTGAACTGTTGATGGCATATGAATTGATCCATCGTTGGTCGGAGACCATCCATATAGTTCTCCAACGTGTATCGTGTTTGGCATATTGTCAGCTAAAATATACGTTTCATCTTCCGAATACAGTGTTCAATTGAACAAAAACATGACGGAATCCTTACTTTACGAGATTCACTTCCATACAAATAGGTGTGATATCTTTGCTACATAATGAAAAATAAGAAAGATAATCAAGGCATAATTTGTTTTAAGGAATCTCATTTCTAAACTGGCACTGGAATAATTAAGAATTGAAGAGAATACATTCATTACTTGTGTCAAACAATCCTAAGTCCAATTATATTAATAATGGCTGTCAAAAAAAAAATGAAATTGCTTGCTTGTTTTTTCATGAAGATAATTTGAATTTATTAACAATACTACACTGTTAATGGGGTATATGGTATGTGACTGGAGGGGGTTATACATCTGGCTGTCTAAGAAGTCGAACTTTTTCGGCGGGTAGCCCACCTTCGGTCCCCACTTGGCACTCAGCTCTCACTTGTGGCTCCAAGAAACTGTGGCATGCACAGCAGTCACATTCCGGTAAATGGCATCGACTGGCTGGTCTTAAACCCTCTGTGAGATACTCTATGTCTACCTAGCATCTGAAGACTGGATTCGGTTGTTTTGGGCCGTGAAACCACCAAGTTTTCAACTGGCAGAAAGGCGATTCGCATCAAGGTGCCATTGAGGGCTAAGAGCTCGACATTTAATACGTTCTGGCATCCACTGCACTGAACTCCGTCTCCAGCCATCTCTACGTTGTCGTGCTGCTTGACTCAGATGGTCTTGACAGAGAGAGTGAGT
This sequence comes from Unio delphinus, assembly GCA_029339505.1. NCBI lineage: Eukaryota > Metazoa > Mollusca > Bivalvia > Unionida > Unionidae > Unio > Unio delphinus. The sequence continues at coordinate 2,950,464 of JAQISU010000083.1, forward strand.
GTGAAGAACTATGCAACTCTTCCTCACTTAAAATAAAGTCACCACGAAGTCATTATTGTCATCCACTAATCCATTTCATCACTCACTTTATCCCGTGACGACATACAAGAGACAAGCGACGAAGGGACAGGATTGGATACACTGGCAGCCGTAGCCGCAAACCTGCACAAAGGCGGCGCAGGCCATTAGGATCGTTCACCACTGACATGGAGCAGCAGTCGAGTCCGGAAACCCCCTGCGCCAATGAGCAGCCCGCTTCAGAAATGAAGGACTGAAGGAGGAAGAGAACCTAAAAGGTGACCGAAACAATGGCTGCTCTAAACTTCCCATGCTAGCTCACAGCGGCTATCGGGGACCCTACTTTAGCGGTCAAAATGTAAGAAAAGAGATGAGGATTGTTCCTCCCTCACTTGCCGCATGAATTGTGCTCACCTTACAGGACAAAGACAATTTGCAAAGACCCCAGAGGAGAGCCTTCCTAATAGGAAAGGAAATCGCCAGATAAAGCGTGGACAAATTCCATGATCCTGACCCGGCTTGCAGGAGAAGGCGAACTCTGTGAAAGATACCCCCTTATAAACGATCCTTTGGGTGGACGAGGAAGTGAAGAGCGCCGTGGGACTGGTGTTGACTTTACATTCAAGAATGCACTACTTGGCAAGTAGGCTGCAACCTCCAAATGACAGACTCTTCCATAATACACATCCTCTTCTCTCGAAGAAAGCCCGGTAGCGTCATCAGCTGCTATGTTACATCCATGACCCACCAAGATGAAGTGATGGTCAAGTTCTATGAGGATCTTTGCTCCGTCATCGCTGACGTTCAAATGGCAAATAAGCTCGTCATTTCTTGGCGATTTCATTACAAGAGTAGGCCGCAATCACGTTGCCTGGGATGGAGTTCTAGGTAAGCACGGAGCGTGTCACTGTAAGAGCAACTGTCTTCCTTTCGCTTCAGACTTGCGCCAAGTATGAACTGCTCATCAACAATATAGTAGTCCGCCTCCCTAACAAACCGAACGTCATGAATGCACCCTTCATTTAAGCACTGGCACCTCATCTATTACATGATTGTCAGGTAGATGAACAACACGGCATTGATTTTACTCACTGACTGAGTAGGGTGGCCTAACACAGTCTTTATCTGAGCGTTTCATGATTAACAGACGTATTCAATAAAATAGACGGACATACTCGGATCCAGATCCTAGACACTGTTAAGCAAACAAGTATGTGCAAGACTACATATGTATATACACTAGTCGTCTACATCCGATATTAACAATGTCGAATCCAGAAAAAGAAAGAATGACAATAACAAATTTACTATTCACCTGAATTTAACAAGCAGTTTAATTTCTGTGTTCATGTGTCAAAAGGGATATAATTCCAATGTTTCAACGTTTTGTAAATTACGGAATTATCCGACAGTAACCGAACAAAATAAACTATGTCTTTATATTGTCTGATGGCACTAACCTAGCCCATGGTGTACGCAATATGGCGCAGTGTTAGCATGGAAACTTTGTTAAGCATGAAGGTTGCAGGGGATGCCAGTATTTTTGCCATTCTGGTCACAGTAAGATTAGAAATTACAAATGTATGATTCATTTGACTTAGTTCTGTGCAATTTAATCACTCTAATAGTTTTCGGTGTACACACAAACGGGGATATATAGTCAGCAATACCTTGTGCTAATTGATGATTGTACATATTCGTTTACCCCGGAATCAAGTGCCTGTGTGTTAGATAAAGACTTCAACCCGTCTGTCGTTCATGTAATGACTTTGAATTGAATGCTGTTAGAATCAAAACTAATTCCAAAAAAGTTAGAAAATGCATGTTATTTTGATTGTGCATGCCATTTGTTTTTACCAAACCTTCAATCTGCGCCCGCATGAAAACATCTGCAGTACCGCAATCCTCCATTACCTTTATATCTGTGCTAACCTAATACGCATGTATGTAGTATGTTTTTTATTGGAAGACGAATAGTTTTCATTCAGACCATGTTTTCGTCACCTTTGAAATAATATAGCCTTAACAGTTTTTCTACAGTGAAGCTTTTATGATTTTTATATTTTTATTTTGGATTTCAATGTCCAAATATATATATATATATATATATATATATATATATATATATATATATATATATATATATATATTACTTTTACAATCAATATTTGACAGTCACTTCTGAGATGAGCACTAAGCTTTAAATTGAATGCATCACAAATTATACTATGAAGACGTGTGCATTGTAAAACCATTTGTTTTCAAGTGACTAAGTGGATTAAATTCGCAATATCCTAAGTTATTTTTCTTTCATTTATCACTTGTATTCTAGAAAATCAAATTATTTGTTAAATTTTACAAAGCGTGTTGTCTTCACTCTTTCTGTTACTTTGTAAGAGCATATACACTTTCAAATTTAAGTTCCACTAGTTTCCGAATTGTAAATCTCATGTATTATTTCACATTTTAGGAATCTGTAGTGACATAAGCAAGGTTTTCACAATGTCATCAAAAGTGGAGATCTTTATTTCAAATCCTACCCAGCAGCAGTTATATTTCTTGATAAAATTAATTGCTTCCGTTTCCCAGAAAATATTAATTTTCTTAGGCAAAAGCTTCTTTATCGAAGCGGAAAACAAAACATATTTTGGTTAATAATTTGGAGGACAAGAATGTTTTGGATAAAGGCGCCTTGGATTGGATTCGTAAGCTTGTATCAGTCTCTAACATAAACGTAAATGAATTAAAATTAAAATATATGAAGGAATTAGCGTTAAGAAAGCATGATATTCGGGGCGTTCAAGAGGAAAAGCTAATGCAAATGCATGTAGATCAGGAGGAAAGAGAGAAAACAAATCTTTGAAACCGTTACTGAAAACAGCAAGCTTTTCCTCTTAGAGAAAAAAATAGATAAATAGTTTCCTCATTCTGAAATAATTGTGTGAAAATTCGAAATGGCCAAGGGAGCAATTGACACAAATATTACAGATTGAAGGCTTTGGCAAAATCCGATACATCTTTATTTCCATGTCAAATCAGCAGAGTACATCATATGATTCGGTTAAGGCGTGCATCTCAAAGGGTCATGCGTTAGTCCGTGAGGCTTATAGGCAACAATTCGGGAACTATTCGAAAAACTGGACAAACTCGTGTTGAATATTCAAGAGAAGAAGATCAGTTATTTGATAAATGGTGCTTAGCCAAAAACGTTTTACAAGATTATGAAAGTCGAAGATAACTCGTATTACTTGACTACTTTCAAGAACTGAGTCCTGTGACATTAAGATTTATATTGATGAGCGTAAGGTTTGAACCTTGGAAAATGCTGCTCGTACTGCTGACGAGTATTCCTTAGGTCATATAGTTTATTTGTAAGCATGTCGTCTAATCAGCAGTCTCCTGATTAAAAAGTATCTCAGCCTAATACGAGCCCCTCTATATTTCAATCTAGCACGACGTTTAGAAATCACGTTTCTGATAAGATTTTCAACAATCCTTACCTCTTCTTATGTATACCTATTTCCTATGTAGACCTTTTTTATTTCTAGACATTAAATGAAAGGAACAGATTCAAGGTATACCTATTCCAAATGCTCGTATTTCTAAGAGGTCAAGTTTACAGTCATGTATTGAAAGCATTACGTTTGATGGAGTCTTTGTATTGTCAGGTCTTTTGCCTTTTACTTAGAATGTTCTTAGTCAGGGAATAGAGTGCGGCTTTGTTAATGTTCCACTCCATTGTATAAATTTGTCATCTAACTTAGTCTCATGACCCGTGACAGTCGAAATATTGTTGCTTTACCCCTTGAATGTATTTATTTATTGCTAGGCAATTACCTGGTTGTAGAAAGTCGATCTTATTAAAATAAAATTCCCTGATTTATTCCAAGCTTGTGCAGTTACTAGAGCTTAGGCAAAGAAAGCTTTAGAGAATGATATTGATCAGGAAAGTATTCTTTAGCTGAAAAATGTATTGGTCAGGCTTTTGATGGGGTCACTTTCACATTGGTCCTCTTTAAACTACTCATTCTTTTTATTCTAATCAGGATGTCAAACGACAATCACTTGTCGTCAAACAAGAAAACGATCCTGAGATCCCCTGTTTGTTTCTAAGAACCATTGGAGAACCTGAAACCACATAATTACCTGTTTGTTATTTCATTAAAAATGGGACTCGTCTGAGAAAATAAAGAGTACCTAGGTACCTGCTGGTGACGAGTGGTCAGTGAAAAATGAATTGAGTTCCAACACCATCATTAGTCGGGCCCATGAAACTCCTTTGGATGGTCATTTAGAGATTAATAAGTCTTATCAAAAGTTCTTTTATGACTTCTATTGACCACAAATTAAAAGTGAATGTTTTGTAAATACTGCAGATCTTGCCATTCTTGACGAATGCCGAATGGTAGGACAACCCACTCATTGAGGAGTTAGGCAAAGGTATGCAATCGGACCCTATTTACTTTGGAGTAACCAATCTTCAGTATTCAAAAATTATTAATAATCTAGACTAGACATTTTCACACTTGCAACAACAAGAAAGGCATGAACCTAAGCACATAAACAGTTATTGCTTGAATATGGCCACTTTTTTCCATATGTTACCACGTGAACAAACAAAATATATCATGACGCTGAAATTGTAAACTCAGCACCTGTGGGAAAATACCCAATCATGATGAATCCTGTCAAACAGGAATGTTTGATAAAATAAATTCAGTATTCCGAATAATGATTTCATTGAAGTTTGTAAAGGTGACTGGAGTTCACCATGTCTGCTTGTTTCGAAACCAGATAATAATTTTTGCATGTGCACTGATTATAAAAAGGTGAACAGTGTAATAAAATCAGATTCATTTCCATTACCAAGAATCGATAAATGCATAGATACAATTAGAAAAGCCAAGTATGTCACCAGATTTGACCATCTGAAATGACTTTGGTAAATTCAACTGACGCAGTGTTTGGCATTTCTACACTCCTGATGGACCTAATAAATATAAAGTGATGTCGTTGGGGAATAAAGGTCGCCAAGTACTTTTCAACGTTTACATCGGATCTAGATAAGTGTGATGATTTCAACGATGACATCATCTACAATGACTCATGGAAAGAACACTTAACGACAATCCGGAAATTACTTGACAGATTCATTGTTTTCATTGTTCACTTTGCGTTCTTGGGAAATAAATTATTTGTTACATTTTACAAACCTTGTTGTCGTCATTATTTTCTGTTACGTATTTATAAAGCATATACTGGTACCATTTACTCCTAAGACTGTCATTCGACTGAACATTTTAATCCCCACTGGATGAAAGATTGTGACACTGTAACAACCTCAGATTCTTCCCCTGCTAACCTAAATGCTTCCAAGATGTTGTAATATCAGTGAACCACACAGATGCAGACAACACAAATCTTTGCAGCCAAGCTGTGATCATATTTTTTACAAAATATTCGATTGATTTTAAACGGTGACCTAATATCATTTATCAGAAACAACAATTGCAAATTTATACATCAGTTTTGTGAATGCTTTGATTATTTCCTACCCTATAACGTTTGCAGAACTATGCCAAGACGATATGACTATGCTAATCGTATTATTAACAATCTTCTGACCAATTTCTTTGACAATAGAATGAATTGTGCTAGAGCTATATGAACGGATGAACATTAACACAAATTATAACCTAGTGATTAGAGCGTCGGACTGGGATGCAGGCGGTCTTGGGTTCGATCACAGGCCGAGTCACACCAAAGATATAAACAATGGTATTAACAGCTGCCTTGCTTGGCTTTCAGCATTAAGAGGTTAGTGTTAGGAATATTAGACCTGTTGGCAGGATAATATGACTAGGTGGTACAACATGCTACATGTATGTGGCATGATGCAACAATGCTAGACATCACTATAAACTGTCCCACTGGAGACATCGTAGCGTTTTCACTGTAAAGTAGTTAAAGCTACGTTAAAATTGCAAATCACACATATACACATAACCTTATTGGTGTAGGTGCGGTATTTACACTATTGTTTAGCACAAAATAGAATATACATTGCAGCCAGTATATCTGCTGCAGTAAGAACCTTGGACAACTTTGGGAAGAAATATTGATCAATGGGGCACTACTGACAGGCATCGTCACCCACCCTCATTGGAGATAAAAGTGATATGCATAAATGATTCGTAAAGGCTAGTGCCTTATTCTAATCATATTTGAATTGTTTGTAAGAACATGTGAGTATATACAATCAAATGGGTACACATACGCCTATACAAGTATTGCCTAAAACAGTACAGGCTCAGAAAGTTTATTTAAAACAAGAAGATGATGCAGTAAAATGTGCATACATCTTATATTATAGTCATGCCGTCATCCATCAATCTTCACCAGTTCATGGACAATGGTTTATCAATAGCATTATAAATCACACTAATCCAAGGATGATGAATTTGTTATCGTTAAACAGCACTACAAATCACACATTCCATTATTGATAGTCTATCAAGCTAAACCAAAGCTACAAATCACTCGACTCCATTAGCGATGGATTGTCATTGTAAATAAACTATACAAATAACACCAATATATTAATGGTTGTTTACAGAAATTAACAAAAACTATTTTAAATAATTTTAAATCACACCAATCCATTAATGAAATTTTTTTAATAAGTCACCATACAGTCCTTTCTATCTGTCCATGTTACAGAAAAAAGAACTGTTTATGTTTAGAAATTAATAATCAACTCTCTCTCTCTCTCTCTCTCTCTCTCTCTCTCTCTCTCTCTCTCTCTCACACACACACACACACACATACACACACATTTATCACGTCTCCTTAACATTCCCACAAACTACTGTCCACGGATAATCCATTTTTCATCATAAGTGAACAAATCCCTTATTTTAAAAAGCATTCTTTAAACGGCTACAGTAAATACATACACATAAGCAGTTGTAGTATTGCATTATGTGTATCGTTGTTGTTTTTTAACAGATCATTCCAATAATGTTTAGTAGTTGTCTCTTCTTCTTTTTAAATGAGATATGTGGGATTACTCAAGAAACATTAAAGGAGAGAACAGCGAAGCGAAGAAGTCTCTCATTTATATGTCACATGGGACAATTGTGCTGTCTAATTTAACAACTTGAGCTACCCGAGCCACCAAATACTACAATGAAACATTTATAAACGGAACCAAGGTTCGATCCTTTCTAAGATGGTGCTCTACCCTTTGTGCTGCACCTAGTCTATTCAAGCATGGAACTAAACTTTTTTCATCTTCCTTTGGTTTTGATTTTCTTGTTCTATCTTACTTTGTTTTTTTTTTTTAATTATATCTGGGATAGGGGTATTTTATTTTTTTCTGTATTTTTCCTACGTGTTTTTGTTTTACAAATAGTTAATCTATTCGTAATTCAAACTACCTTTCAGTTAAACTCCATTTAGATAATTACTTTTTGTGGATCTACTTTTATAAGATCGGAATAAGACTTTTATCATTTATGTTTTTACCTTAATCAGGAATTGGGTTAATTCTCTGGCATAAGGAATCTTCTTTGCAGACTACTCACAAATTTGTTTTATCTAGTTCGCGTAGGTTCAAGTTTCGGCTCAGCAAACGTATGTAAGAAAGCTTGTCAGTAGCATCGAGTTTGTTAGTGGTTCTTCGTGGGCTTTAACCGGGTTCTTTCTCTGTCCTATACATATACCAACAATAAATATTGACCAGCTTACATATGCGTTAAGTAAATTCAACAAATATTATCCCAAAGTTTGTTACATATTAATAAACATCGAATTTGAATGATGTAAAATAAATAGCGCTATAAGATGATTCGATAAATAGTATAAATATAAAAATGAAAATTACGACATGTCTGAAATGTATAATAGACGAAGAGGTATATCTGAATGTATGAATGAGTTTTGAATAAAATGGAAATACATATAACGCTTACTCATTTAATAAAGGTTAAATGATGCAGCTACAACACTAGATCAGATGCTACCATGAAAATGGTATGTGTACTGTCTGTTAATATTTCCTGCTGGTACTAAACCTTCGTTGTTACTCATGATATTAGGGAAATAGAGCATGTGCCTTTAGATGACTTGTCCATTCAAAGGGAATATAGAACGTGTTTTCATTGTGCATATATTATCAAAGTCACACATAACAGATTTAAGTAGCTAAATTGAAACTAAATAAGGTATGAGAACACGTGCAACATTTCAAAACTGCCAACTTTGTTACTGAAGAGATTTGCTACTAATGGAAATTTTGTGTAATTTTAATTATTTTATGTGCTATTCAACTTTTCTACAGTTAATGTACTCGAATGTTTTATCCCTAAAGCTTTGTGCAAATAAAGTAATCCGGCATGAAATGAATTAATCCAGTACGGTACAAAAGGATGAAAATCGTGTTTTATGACTGTCAAACTTCAACGTCTACGTAATACTTTCCACGCCTAAAAATAGAGCTTAGCGAAGCATGATGTATCCACATGACAATTCAAAAGAGTAATCTAAGAGTGAAAGTGGTTGATTGTGTCCTTACGTTTGTGTGTGTCTGTGTGTGTGTGATTTGGACTTTTAATATAACTTTAAATAATTTTCAGTCACAACGCTACGATGTCTGCAGCATGGACAATTTTTATTGATATCTAGCAATGAGGCATCTAGCAACAGACATGTAGCATGATGATTCACCTAGTCACATTATTTTGACACCAGGCCAACCAGTGCTAACACTACCATCATAATGCTGAGCGCCTAGCGAGGCATCTGTTAGTACAATTTTGTAAGTCTTTGATATGACTCAGCGGGTTTCGAACCTGCGACCTCTCGCATTTGAAGCGGAAGCGTTCTCAAGTTAGTTTATGTTAAAATAAAATACATCTATTGATGTCGCCCATGGGATCAAAGAGTTTAAATGCATAGCAAGGCATCCTGCTTCACGAAAGGCAATTTTAGAACAGTAAGGTCTCTCTCTCTCTCTCTCTCTCTCTCTCTCTCTCTCTCTCTCTCTCTCTCTCTCTCTCTCTCGATCGATCGATCGATCGACAACTCCGGTGGCCTAGTGGTTAGAGCGTCCGCCACGGAAGCGGGAGGTCGTGGGTTCGATCCCCGACCGAGTCATACCAAAGATTTACACAAATGGTACTAACAGCTGCCTCGCTTGACGCTCAGCATTAAGAGGTTAGTGTTAGGACTGGTCGGCCTGATATCAGGATAATGTGACTGGGTGGGACATCATACTACATGTCTGCGGCATGATGCCCAAGTGCTAAACATCACTATAAACTGCCTCACAGCAGACATCGTAGCGATATGACTGAATTTTTTTTAAAGCTACGTTAAAAATCCTAATCAAACAAACTCTCTCTCTCTCTCTCTCTCTCTCTCTCTCTCTCTCTCTCTCTCTCTCTCTCTCTCTCGTTTGAAAACTATATATGACACCGGAGAGGTTCATGTACAATTTGTACAATGATGTCACAAGTAGGTGGCCTTGGGATGACTGTGTCCTTAACTTTGCAGATAGGATCTTAATTGTGGCATAAACATCAAAAGTCATCATTTCAACAATGTCTGAACTACATCCCGACCATAAAAATTGGCACTGACCTTAAAATTGGATAATTGGATGTAACCACCATTTATAACAACAGTTTATGTGTAACAGTGTGGAAACACGTACAAATATTTTGAACCGAGACCTGACCTTACAGATATGTCAGTAAGACAACATCAAGTCATGAAGTACAGCTATATCAATATGTATGTCTATTACTGATCCCAACGTTTTCAAGCTATAGCTCCAAACAAAAAAAGAATGTTCTAATCTGACCTAGAAATGAGAAACGTACAAGTGGCAAATGTGACACACTGATCTTATAAATGTGTAATAGTTTACCCAATTGACACTACTTCTATCGGATTCATAGTTACAAACAGCACACTTGAAATATTTGTAACCTTATTGTGACCTTGACCTTGAATAAAGGATAACAACACAATCTCTAGTTCTGATACAATTTACAAATTGTCTTTCAGCGCATGTGCTACTTTCAGTAAGCGTTCCAAGAAGAATACAATTGATAGGTTTTGTACAAACACTACACAAGTGTGCATACAGACTGATACTACAATTGGATTAAGAAGTATTGGGTTATTCGTACAGTTTTCACACTGGATGATTGCTTGGTGGGTAACCATCAAATTCACGGCAATCCAAAGAGAAACACATACAAATACATAGAATTAGGTAAATGACATGGCATCAAATATCACTATGCTTCCAATTAATGTAGCTTTGTGTAAGGTTTGATTCAAGTGCAAATTTGCAAACCCTCGATGCGTATTTCTCTTTATATATCCAGTGTATCTTTGTTTATAGGTTAGGAATCTCTACAGTTTCCAAGTTATCAGTCACGTGTAAGTCTTTTTTGGGAAGATTACCCACAAGATCAAGACCAGAGAGTGGAACGGAAAAATCCAGTGCATATGTTATAGTACTGACCTTGAAGATGACAAAATCCATGTTTCATATCTGATATCTTTATCCACAAGTCTTCACATTTTTTTATATCTAATGGCAGACCTGCCAACTCTAAAGAGACATTTTCAGTAAGTCAGTCGAAATTTGTAAGTACGTTAGACCAATTTTCAGTAAGGTGTGAAAATGTATGTCCTGGCAACAAGTAAAATTGTAATAACCATACAGTTTATATCCATGTTCTAACTTACAATAAAAAGCTACTGATGTGACTGGTACAGGGTACTTTGGACTTTCTAAGAAACGTCTGGTCAAACTACATTTTGAAGCATTCTCCCCCCTTCACTTTCATGACTAGTAGTGCTTCCAAGGTATCAACTGACATAGATGCAACAAATGAGAACACCCTCTCACAACCTGCATTTGAATGAGGAATAATAAGTACATTATTCATGATTCTGGACGACAATTTGTATTTGAACTGGCCATTAGCATCCTTGAGCTTTCTAATAAGATCCCATTGCTTGTCAACTCGCTTAGTGTTTACGATCTCAGGATTCAATTCATCTATTTGATCATTCAAAAAGTCTGCTTCCAAGTTGTCTTGCTAGTTCGTTTCTTTGGGTTCTGTACACACAAACCTTGATGGGAAATACATCACACTGCTAAAATCACTCATCATCCTTATTGAAACATCAGCAACTACACTGTGTTTCAGAAGTTCATTATTCAAGGGTAACCTCTTAACAATGTAGTCACAAACAGTTGTGTAATAGTTCCTTACATCTTTATAGAATTGACAAAGGCTACTTTCATACAATTTACTTTCAGCCAAGTATTTTCTAGATTTCTGAACCAACTATAAACTTATAATCTGACTTTTGTTTCTTACAGTCATGATAATCAATATCAGTGAGATCCTTAGCTTGTGAAATTTCTGTAGCCTTTACAAATCTGATAAGCAATTGTTTTAATAATTCATGTTTTCTCTAAGTTCGTGAATCATAGGCTCCTCCTGTTGCATGATTAAGTTGTACTTGTTAAATAATGGAATTATGTGGTCTAGAAATAAGCAATAAATCTTTGCCCTCCTGGACTGCAAAGCCATATACACACTTATAGCCATTTCCTCCATGTAACTGATTTGTTTTTACTTTCTTTCTGATCATTTCTAACCAATAGTGTCTGACATCTAGAGAGAGCCTTTTTATCCGATTTCTTTGATTTAGCTTTCTATAAAGAAACTTATTTGGGTTTCATTTTCTCAGTCATTCCTGCTGAGGATGACTTTAAGGTAGTACAAGCCTGACTTCTATATTGATCACTGCTCAAAGATTTACTGCATGTGACTGCACTGTCGTTATTTCCTTCTTTATTGCTTGATACATGAGGAACTCTATCCTTGGAACTAGATACATTCTCTGACAGACGACTTTTGGCTTTAGCCCTTTTGCCTTTAACCTCTTGCTTCTTGGTTTCTTTATCAAAATATATGTGTAAGGGCACCCACTCTTCCAACAGTCTCTTTATACCTTCACCAAGAGACAACCATCTTGTTACACAATGCTTCAATATTGTTCTCTGTTCTTTCCCACAGAGTCTGAAGATCTTTCAGTTAAATTTGTCTATTCACACTTTTATCCAAATAATAAGATATGTCCACTAAAAAGGCATCAAAACTACTAGGCAGCACATCACCCCCATTTTCAGCTGCTAAATGTACCAAATGGCATGAACATCCACTCAGACACACTGAGGGATTCACCGTAGTTATATGTCCAAATACACCTTTATTGCAACATGTCATCACTGAAGCATTATCTGATTCAAAGGCAATACAGTTATTCAACTTATGTTTCTCTTTTTTCAAATCCAATAATGTGAAAATAATTCCACAGTTGAGGCTCCATCACATGTTGGAACTGACAAAAGTGCTTCAGTTACAATCCCGTCTGTGTTATCAAAATAACTAAAAACAACTGGGTACAGCTTCTCGGAATCATTGCTACCATCAGTTGCTATACTGAAAGGTTGGGATGAAATATTGTTAACGTTGTCTTTCTGTATTGACTTGCACTGTTCTACTACAATAGCAGTTGTTTTCGTTCTGCCACACTGATAACTATTTGCTACTGGCGATTTGGGAAACATGCACTTTAATAGTTTAGAAGAATGGTCAGATGCAGCAATTGCAACATTATGCTCAACCGAAAAGTTTGTAAAATATACTTCAGCCTTAATGACCTCCAATTCAGTTTCTGACACTGCAGATTCGAATCACATAGATGTCAGCGACTTACAGCTTGATTTCATTGCAACGTTTTCTGTAGGTTTTTTTGGAATTGACTGGCGGCGACAGTCATCTTGTTCACCGTGGGAAATGTTCAAGTCAACACGACATAACGTGCAATAAATGTAATGGACACCTTTTTCACTTTTTTATAAGCATGACCAGGTATCCGGGTAATGTTTTATATTTTTGCAACCACTGTTTCAGCTTTTTACGAGGCTGGTTGTCCTCTCCACCTTTGGCGCATTATCGTTTGGAAAACATTTTCAGACGACCGGATGACAAAAAGAAAAATGAAGTCTAGATCAGATGCACGCTTCTCACGAACAAAAAAGACTGTTTTAAAACATCTGAGGTACCACTGTATAGTTAGTCTGGTTCCCAACCAAAATCCATTCAGTCTAAAATAAAACTTCGAATCCGAACATGGAATCAATTACACAAATCAAGATCCGGAACGAACCAGTACAAAAAATGTCCGGAACAGAAAAAAACGTTCATATTTCCATACTTTTTGCTATCGTTCCGTAAGTCCGTAATTTTAGTGTTTTTTTTCGTAAGACTTACGGCAAAATCGTAAAGGTTGGCAGGTCTGTAATGGGCGAGACAATACCTATCCACAGAACTGGTCCTATCCCAAGTGACATTAATGTGAATTTTAAAACCATTATGTATATCTAAATATCACACCAAAAATAAATATCACACATTTTACAAGTCTGTGTATTGAATGATTTTGGAGATATATTGTATTATTACTGGAGGGACTTATAGAAAGATAGACAGTCAAGGCAGACAATACACCGTTTATGAAGCAGTTTTTCATGACATGATTAACACGGAACAAATTTACATATATCTTAAGTTAATGAAATAACATAACAAACAACTACACACATTTATTGTACCGACAAAACATTATGTTTTAATGTTCAATACTAATTATACTTTCAGTACAACCGTAAACAATAAAAACTCTTGCTGAAACATTATTTTCCATCTAACCTAATATGATATTTAATTGTTCATAATATTCCGAATATGTATCTTGCGGAATAGGAGGAATAATTATGACTTTCATACAGATAATGAATGGGAAAAAGAAAAGTTTAAATAGAGAGTACTGTCCAGAGTAACGCCTAGGCATCGTACTGTGTGAATTTAATGTTGGTGTAGCTGATGTTTATTGTTTGAGGTAAAGGATGTGAATGAGAAAGTGTTTGTGTTGTGATCATAACTGCCTCTGTTTTATCGTCAAACATCTGCAGCGTGTGACACGTCATCGATGATTTCACATCAGAAATGCACCTCTGTACTACTTAGCTGCTTAGAAAACGCAGTTATAGTTCTCGGTTAAATTCGTTTAAAAAAATTATAGGCATGTTTTTAAACATAAGAAGTAATATTAAATTTTTAGATGATAAAGTGCTACATAATGTGGCAGTATTACATTCCTTGCCAGATCAGCAATGTTACACGGTTAAATTTCCCGTCAGCTTTCGTAAATGTTTAACTCTCATAAACTCTCAAGATGAACTGTTCCAATTTTATCTAAGATTATCAGGGACACCCTGAGTATCAATTCCGTAACGGTGGCCCAATATTAATCCACACAGACAGACCCAAGTGTGTCATTTTTAGTACTGAATTGATGTTAATTTCTTTTTTATCACCAGAAAGAGGTATCTGTAACTGCGGCTTCGTGTTAATCTATGTTGTCACCAGAATGCCTTTCATATAATGGTCGCATAATTCCCATTGTCGATAAAATGCTGTCCTGTAGTGTTGACGGCGTTATCTTTGTAAACAATGTAACGATCGCTGTGTATACAATCTAGTAACGTTTAGATTAATATCAAGTAACAATGTTGTCAAATAAGAAAAAGACATATTAACGTTTAGTTGCAACATTTTTACGTCTTAAACATTGTATGAAGTTTCTTTTCACTCTCACTTATTGGAAATACAGATATGAAGAGCCCAAAAGACTAGCCTAGCTTTAATTCCCAGTTTTATTCTGTATATGATATATACCACAGTTTAATTGGTAATTGGAAGCGTGGATAATGAAACTGTATATGATTTATACCACAGTTTAATTGGTAATTGGAACGTGGATAATGAAACTGTATATGATTTATACCACAGTTTAATTGGTAATTGGAACGTGGATAATGAAACTGTATATGTTTCACAATTTCTGCACATTCTTTAACCTTGGAAACATATTCTTTAATATTATTCACATGCTTGTACAAAATATACATAACAGGAACTAACACTTCAACATTTCCGTTGTCGAGTTATAAAATGTACAATAATTTCATTGCAATGGTACAGTAATTTCATTGCCATGGTATACAATGAGAATTCCAGGTATTTAATTACCGAAACCAAGAAATAATGCAGACTGCTCGTCATAAAGGTCTAATATCCAAGAAATATTTTTAATATCTTAAAATCCCCCATATAAAGAAATTGGCAGCTGCTATCAAAATTATACGCAATACAGCTATTGTCGGAGTAATACTCGCGTTAATCAATGGGAGGTACATTGACTGTATATGATGCTACTGTGTGAATTATATTTAGTAGAAGCATGTAACAATATATATATATATATATATATATATATATATATATATATATATATTTGAAAGAAAAATTATCATATTAAAGTGAAACATGAGCACATCTTACTGATAATATACTCAATAATAGTGGGTCCCCGAGTGGCCGAGTGGTCTAAAGCACTCTCCGTTACGGATCACTGCCATCTCACCTCTGTCATTGTGGGTTCGAGTCTCGGATTCGACCAATGTGGCTATGTGAGAAAGCATGCCAGTGCTTCTCGTTGGTCGGTGGTTCTTTCCGAGGCTTTCCCGAGCTCTTCCTCCACCATTAATACTGGCCGTCATGTATAGCCTATCGTGTGCTGAACAAATGGCGTTAAACCCTACAAAAAACAACATATACTCAACAAAGAATGTTATGACAACTATCACGCAAGCTCCCACTGTTTACCGACAGTGACTCCATGCGACATTTCCAACAGCCAGAACGGAATTCCAATACCTGTTCTTCAGAAGTAAACTAAACGTTGATAATCACAATGGCACGTACCAAACAAGCTTTCCAGTTGGATTACCATATCGAGAGAAAGTATTTCTAGTTTCTGGAGTAGATATTGAGACGAACCAGATAGATCCATTTGTGCGAGAGGTTGAGGCCAAACTTACAGATATGTTTGTATCAGGCCTCACTCTTGAAGTGGATGACCAGGAAGTAGTGGACAAACTGGAAATAAAATTCAAGACAAAAGTAAAGGACCACAAGATGGAATCGGTTTGAGGCTTTAAAGAGGTTAAGTCGAGGGGTGAGGATTATGACTACCCTCAGGCAAGACGCGAAGAAAATACCGACATTTTTCTTGATGGATTGTATTCTGCGTTTATGGTATCGAGGCAGTGAGTAGGATAGTAAGTGCCCAAGACAGAAAGTGGTGCATATATATTGGGAGTGCAAACATCCAACGGTGGCACATATATATACCAGTAACTCTGCTACCCGCACCCCCGCCCCTCATAAACAGGACAGTGAAACAATGAGAGAGAAAATATACAGGGAAAATTAAATGCACTAGACATAACAGTAATAAAAGAAACGGAAAAATCAAAAGATACACAAGAATGGAGTGAAAGTTTTAGCCCAAACTGATCGCAACTTGTGACAACTCCAAATAAGAGAAAACCCGCTTGTGCTTAAAAAGAAATTTCAGGTGTTAATGGAGAACGAGGAAACCCTGGAAGAAATAGAAAAGGAGAAATCAACAGAATATATAGGGATATATCCTTTGACATCAACTCCTGTGCTTAAAATCAAAACAACGAAAAGGAAAATAGCATTATCGCTGTCGGTGTAATCACAACTTCACAAAACATAGAAAATAACAAGGTAGACCTCGATACACTTCAGACAACGGATGTCAAAGACATAGCAACGCTACTCAGAATGAGAAGGGAAAAAATAAGAAGAAACAATCTAGAGGGAACTGACGGACAAACGACTGAAGAAATGTACACGGGTGGAAACGACTCAGAAAATAAACTGAAAACGAATAGCCAATTGATAACGAAAATAATAGTGACTATAAGGAAGACAAAGACAATACGAGTGACGCAACATCAAACGAAAGTACAGGAAAAGAGGCAAATGCCTCCAAAAAATTACAAACGGAATAACCCTCGAGGGTAAATAGAACAAACGGAACATAATATTAACTAAGAAATAAAATATTAGATCTACAATGCGAGAACCTGGACTTCCGTATAGCGTCTATATAAAACTCTACATTATCATAATTACTACCTAGGTATTCAAAATTTAATTTTTCCACCAACACACACACACACTATATATATATATATATATATATATATATATATATATATATATATATATATATATATATATATATATATAGAATAAACCAATCTGGAACCAAGTGGTTAGAGCGTCCACCTTAACGTGGAGGTCGTGGTTTCGAAACCCGGCCGAGTCAAACCAAAGACTTGTATAAATGGTACTAACAGCTGACTCGCTAGACACTCATCATTAAGATGCTAGTGTTATGACTAGTCGGCCTGGTGTTATGACTGGGTGGGACATCATGCTACATGTTTCCGCCATGATGACAGTGCTAGACACTACTATAAACTGTCGCACGGCAAACATCGTAGCAATATGACTGAAAAATTGTTAAAGCTAGATTAAATATTCAGATCACACACACACACACACACACACACACGCGCGCACGCGCGCGCGCGCGCGCGCGAGCACAAAGACATACATATAAAGTTAGGACCGTGCCTAATATGGTAGCATACTGTATAGAATATATATATAGAATTTATGTACCCTTCTTCAAGTTTCCTGGTTAAAAATCACATTAATAAGGTATCTAATTCAAACAATCACTTTCGCATTCAGTTACATTCCTTTATTCCTTCATTTCATTCTCATCACTTTTTGTTTTTGTTATCTCTGCTGCACTTTTGCTTGTCACTGAAAGGTCTCAAGATTATTCCCTCCAACACTCGATGATCGAACCATTGGAGATGCCATATCCACTCACGTTTTTGGGAATAAGCCATTGACCTGGAATACCGTTATCACTCAGTTCCTTTCGACCAAATATTAAAACCAACTTCGTCTTCGGGTGCAAGGAGTATTTTTCCCTCACTCTCTTCCTAAGATCACTGATTGTTTCGTACGGATCAAATTCTAGCAGCTGCATTGGCTCTTCTTTGGTACTTGACCTCAGAAAAATATTCATCTTCTAACAAAGAAAACATATCTTATAATGAAAACGAATATATTCTATGCTAAAATGGCGTAATTAAGCACAGATTGTCCTCATATAAAAAATACTCGCTGCAAATAGATATTAGAAGAGATCATCTTTTCTCAAGCCCACCTTTCATTTAGCTAAAAACGTGTGAAAAAATATTGAGTTTAATCAAAAATGTTGCTTGACCATATTTAACAGAAGACATCTTGGCATACAGATCTTTCATTTTTTTTTATAAGCGATGCAAATGCTCAGTCACACATGTCCGTCATTTTGAGAAACAGAACAGCCTTAAAAGAACTTCTTAAAAGCTACTCAGCAGAGCCGACCAAATATGACACATTGTGGCACAGAAACTATTAAGTTTGTACATATGATACCAGACCACTATCAGATACGACCAACGTTAACAAATTATAAATATAGATACAAAAATAAAATAAAAGAATGAATTCGACAGAAAGAGTTTGAGTATCTCAAGTATATGCAAAATATGCTGACGGATGACTACTCCATTAGTACAGTAGGAAAACACTGGAAGGCAAAGCCTATAAGAACAGACAAACTTTGTCAGTTAGCATTCTGGAGCAGAGGCATTTCAATAGTTGGCAACGGTTGCCAGGTGCCAGCAAATTCAGATGAAGATAACACAAAATAAATACATTTTGAAACAATTGTTTATATCGTTTATGCAGCTAACACATTTGGTGAAATTTGTTCAGAACTATTTAGCTGTTAGGCTAGGTAAATGATTTAAGATCAACCTTAATCTCTTGAATACTCAACCAGATTTGGCATCATAAACAGTTTCGTGCATGTTGGAAAAATGATATATATAAAAAACAGATGGTACAAGTTTCTTGAACTTAAACGATTGCAAACGCAGGCACAGTAACTAATAAGATTGTTATAGACATAAAATAGTGGAAGATTATAAATGCCATCATTGGTTTTTGCTTAAAATAAAGCAGACTGTTGGGGTGGTGGAGATGCTAGAGTAAGTCCTATAACTGGGTGGTTCTTTTCGTAAGCAAAATGATCACCTGCACGTTTAAGTCTCATTTTATCTACTTTTTATCGATGTTTTTCTCTGTGTTTACATACATTTTTACCCATCACCTATGTGAAGTGCCAAAATTTCGGTCGATCTATTAATAAACCATTAGTTGTGGCCAGATAGCCATTAGTTAGATTTACGAGACATCGTGCAAAGGAGAGGTATCAGTATAGTAGGATGTGGACGTTGTACTAATTAACCGTATTTGTTCAGCAGCCAGGACTGACCGACGGCGACCTTGTAAAGTTTCATTTTTTCACGAAAATGTCAGAATTGAGAGAATACAGAGATTCTGTTACTTAAAAACAAAGCATGTCATATTGACCATGTCGAAAGCGACTTTTGGAGGGAAGCGGAAGGAAATACATATGATTCTGATTGGTCGCGGTTAAATAAGGGGTGTGTTTTACACGAGAAATCTTTAGAACATAATATCACACTAGCTAATTAAGAGTTTAGTTTTTAACAAATTTCTCTGCAAGAGAGGAAGAAGTGTTATAATTATTTTTAGTAAGGCTCCGGATCGTAGTTTAGAAAAGTACATCCGTAAAATAACAGACCAGGGGGAAAAAACGCCAAAAACATCAGTTGAGTGACACACCAAAACACAAGGAAGAAAATAGCTTTTGGGAAGACTACGTAGATGTTGGAAAAAGAACTGAGAGGTGTATACATTGATACAGTGGACAAGTCCGGATTCAAGCGGAACATCCACGAGGGCAGATGATATAGAGAGAGGATCGGACTTCTAGAACAACACTGGATTGAGCAGTGAACGTGGTTCGAGGACAACAGGTTATGAAAATCGAACAAAGCATTGACTTCGATTGTACCACTCGATCCTATGATGATTTTTAACTATCAGTAATAGAACGGCTAATTTGTTTAATTCTATTTCGGTGAAAGTTTATTTCTAAACCGCGTGTATTCCTAATGAAAGGAAATTTCATGATTGTTTATGTATTTGATTAAATTGTTTATTTATCTTTACGGGGCTTCGGAGTTGCTTTGTTCAATATACCCGCTCAGGTTACCAAATACATTCTCTTACTCGAACCGGGCAATTATACCGAGGGCGGTCATCTCTTAGATAACGAGTGTCAGAGGGGAATGGGTTATAGTATTATTGTTATATGTTGTGCAATACCTCTTGAAAAAGTGAGACGTAACACTTACCCTTTGACAAGTGGGGCTTATACAATATTATACGAAAAACGCTCATAATCCGCGAGAACCTGACAACCATGCCTTCTTATCCCAAATAAAAAAGGAAATTTGTTTAAGAAATATATTATTTATCTGCAATAATCAACAGATTTGAGGGTGTATAAATATACATTACCCGTTTCATCGTGATATCACTTGAGATGTTTCCCATCTTCATCACAAGCTGTTGCTCATAATGTCCTGCTGGAGTGAATGCTTTACATCGTATGCCTAATAGTTTAATCATACCAGTTCGGTTGCTTTCTCTTGAAAGATTGTCCCTAACATCACATCCAATTCGTACGATCTGGGATTCTTTAGCGGTGTCAATCAATATTTTTGTTTCATTGTAAAGGGCTGCACACTCTAAAAATTCCTTCGCTATTTCTTGCTTACAAACATCGATTTCCTGTCGAGACTTTAGATAGACTTGTCTAATACGTTCTCTAATGCTTTGTGCCTCTTGTTTGATTTTTACCTTTTGAACTTCAAGTAAACAGATCAGCTCTTGTTCTTGTTTGTTGACGGTCGTAACTTCTTCTTGTTCTAAATTATCAATTTTACTGTATAAAGCTTCAATTTCGTTCGTACAAGCTTTAAGTTGCTCCAACCTGACAGCACATAGAGTCATGTTTGTCTCAAGGGCACTCTTGATTTCCACCACCTCTTCAGATAACATTTTAGACGTGTGATTGTCATGCTCCGAAATTTTACAACATAGGCAAAGCGGTATATTTTTGCACGATTTGCAAACTATTTTTATTTCCTCCTCAGAGTGTTTCGGGCAAAATTCACGGTAGCGCAGAATAATTTTTCCATCTTGAGAAAGTACGCCCAATTCACGCAGTGTGTGTTTTCTCGATGCCTTCATTTTGATATGAGTTCCTGAGCAAACCTGGCAGTAATTCTCTTCACACTCTAGACACCTACTGGTTCCCAAAACATTTGGCCCACAAACATCGCATTTAGCAGAAATGTCTTTGATCGATACATCTTTGTCATCGGTAGCATCTTTTATTACATGACTGACCTTAGGTGGAGTTATTGCCACCTCCCTGTTACACAATGGACAAGCAAAAGTACCTTCTCTTGCATTCTTTTCTTCGTGTCGTTTCAAGCAACCACTACAGAAAACATGGTTGCATGGAATTGTTACAGGATCCCTAAATGTCTCGAGACAAATGCTACAGGCAGGATTACTCTCCGCCATTTCCAACATGTGAATGATAGTTAGCAAGTCTTGCAGTTCGATATCATGACCTGGGCTTACTCGATTCGTCGTTCAGTACTATGAAAACTATGGACAGCCACCTGCATCAAAATATAACATTAAAATAAAATAATTAAACTAAAATTATTGCAGACAAAACTAAACGAAAACAACTATTCTGTCTTAAGTAGTAAGAAGGCAAGACTAATAGTCGAATAAAGGTAATTCGATGCAAATGTTATACGATGTGGAATAAAGCAAACAAAGAACAACATGATAATGACTGAATTAAACGAAATTCATATGAAACTAAGCATGCAATAAAACAAACAACATTCATGCCAGGTAAACATATGTCAAATGAAATGAATATAAGGGAATGAATAAAGACTATTTTATTTTTGTTTCTTTTTTTGCTTGTTAGATTAGGATTTTTTACGCAGCTTTAACAATTTTTTAGTTATATCGCTATGATGTATGTAGTGAGGCAGTTTATAGTGATGTTTAGTACTGGGGCATCATGGCGCAGACATATAGCAGAATGCCCCACCCAGTCACATTATCCTGACACCAGGCCAACCAGTCCTAACACTAACCTCTTAATGCTGAGCGTCAAGCGAGGCAGCTGTTAGTACCATATTGTAAGTCTTTTGGTATGACTCGGCCGGGGATCGAGCCCACAACCTCCCACTTCCGCGGTGGACGCTCTAACCACTAGGCCATTGGAGTGGTGAATAAAGGAGATAACCACAGATTAAAATAAATGTTAACTGAGTATAAATATTAAACGAAGCAAGTGAAATATACTGATATAATAAAACACCAATCAAAATAAACAGTATTAAATGAAGAAACCGAAGTTCAAGTTATTTAAGCTTATATAAAATGTACAAAGTAACAAGACGAACATGTAAATAAACACGTGTGTTTCACAAAATTTGCATCACCCAATATATACAGTACTTTGACAATTGATCAAAACAAGACAGTCATTGTCAACTCTATGAAAAGAAGAAATAGCACACCAGCCAAGAGAGCACAACATTTAAGCATAGCACATTCAGTGCGATGCAGTGATACAGATTACGCAGTAAGACTGTTAGAAAAGACACAATTACGTCTATTACGTTAATAACAGCTTGTAACATGGGACTCGGTCAGAGAATCTCCCCCATCAATTTATTGCATGTCTATCAGAGCCACTTTTACAGGACTTTCCGTCGTTATATCATCCGTCGGTGTCGAAGATATTCAACTAAGATGCATCATTAATGTGTTGTTCCTCGCAGCTGAGTACAGAATATGATCAGTTTATATTTCTTGAGAGGAGTACTGACATGTGACAAACCCCGAAAATTTGATTTCAAACTCGGTCTTTGTGAATTTAAGCCGACGAACTTCTTAACGTTGTTTACCGATAGTAGTGAAATGTACGATTTATTCATCGTTATTATTCGTCGTTTTATTTTGGATTTCAACAGTTTATAAATGTAACATAGATTTCTTTATTTATCCACAAATTATAATCTATATACAGATGTAGTGTTCAGCATTAATTTTAGACCAGTCGAATGCGTATTTACAGTTGTTCAGTTTGTTTGGATCCGTAAGTTGTAATTTTAAAATAAATTATAAATATTTAAAAACTAAAGTTTTGTTCAACTGAAACCAAATTCGACATAGTTTCTTGTTATTTTTGTTGTTATAGGGTTTAACGCCATTTTCAGCACACGATAGGCTATACATTGCTGCCAGTATTCATGGTGGAGGAAGAACCCAGGTCAAATCCCAGGAAAAAAACACCGACCCATGAGAAGCTACTGTTCAGCGTTCTCACATACCCACATTGGCCCAATCTGAGACTTGAACCCATGCAGACAGGTGTGAGATAGCAGTGATCCGTAACGGAAAGCACTTTAGACTACTCGGCCATTCGGGGGCCCCATAGTTTCTTGTCATTGTCTTTGATATTTGAATGTAAATGTCTGTCTGTCTCTACTGAATGACCTTTTAGCGTCCGTTTGTAAATAACATCATTCGAGTTGGAAAAAACTGAAGAAAACGATTTGCAACAGACTCTAGCCGTACAAAAAGAAAAAAGTGATACTGCATTCACACCGAATCATCTGCTTAAAGACATATAGAGACAAATAGCTAGCTGCAGAGAAAGCTTATTTACCGAACAGTTTCAGTGCTTTTGTTTTGTTGGTTTTAAGGACATTTTTTACTACATTTGTGGCTACAAAATGCCGTTGAAATGGGAGCTAAGTGCCTTTGGCATGGACATACCTAGGTGGCCGATCTGAACTGCCTGGGTGCTTGATTTACCAACGCATTTTTGCTCACATAATCACTATGATCCTAAAATCCTTCTCGAAATATCCATTGAATGTGCTAGCTGCTTGTTGACATTAGGCTGAGTTTTTCATTTTGTTTTTTTTTTGTTTTGTTATGTTAATGTTTGTTTCTCTATTATTTCCTTAGGGGACGAAGGCATTTGATGTTATTTGGTATTTATGGGTTTATTTGGCTTTTCATACCAGCCCAGACTGTTTGAATATTTACATGACGTTTTACTTCCAATGAAAAGACGTTTTGCTTCCTGACGAAAAGCTGACTTTTCTAATACCAGGGGAGAAAAAAAATACATTTTACATAGTCTGTATCTCACACGGAGAACTAAGCACGTATCAAGTACTTTGGTTATTATACATAATTAGGTTTCAGGCATGTATTGAACCTTTTATCTAGACGTTTGGAACATCTATGATCCAGAGCTCACAGATATTATACTTTGGATACATCTGCTCCAAAACAAGATTTTTCACTAACATGTACTTCCTTTATTAAATCAGTAGTTAGCTAATATGCCGAATTTCTTTTGTAGCCTATGATCCGCATAGCGAAATTAATTCACTAAAAGATGAAAAATGCATCATACTTTTAAATTGCCTTTAATTTAATTAGGCTAAGCATTCTGTCCTTGGTACATTTACTTTCGAAATATCACTGAAAGGGTCAAGCTATTTGTGTCCATCCAGCAGGTACATCTGACAAGTATTTAACACAATTTATGGCTCAAAAGCATTCATCTGCATTAACGCTCTTCCGGCTGGATAATTATATAATAAATGACTTTATCATCAGTATCACTATCATCAGTAAGTATTTGCCACACGAAATCTTATTGGAACACGCCGGGAAGCAGACATTTGGGGTTTACTAGATAGCCCATATTTGAAACACGCATTTGTAAACTTTCTCTATATAAAGGTTTCAAACTACGCCATGATGCTTATTCATGGACACTTTGTGCTAATCAAGTTTATTTCACAACCATTCATGTCGTGCCTGAAGAACCCAGATGTTGAACCATTGCTATCCGAAAAAAGATATGTCCCGTCAAGAACAGTTTAATAAAAATTGTATACATCGCCAAGCACATTTTCATATGTGGAATTTTCAATGAATTACGCAGGAGTCCTCGTGTTTCACCTTTCTTTAAGCGCGCCAATTCCTACATATTCGCGTAATGGCATACTCTGTCAGCATCTCCGCGTATATGCTTGACATATCAAACGACTTTTCGGCGAGGATTCTTTTGCTCTTCCAATACTTCCTGTTTGTCACGCAGAGAATAAACTACAATGATTTCTTTTCGGTGATCATTCTTTAACCTGAACGGAACAAAGCAATAACCACAAATGAGAATTCAATGTAACACATTCCATCGTGCATCAAACCGGTAGAGCAGCTTTCAAATCGTCCAAAAGAGTCAAGATATAATTCAAAATAGAAACTTTGCTTGAAAGTGGTTATCAAATTGAAGATTAAAGAAATTCATTATAAACGTGGAACATGTTTGGAATGTAGCTTGAACATACTTCTGGTTACGATAGTTATCATGTAATCGGGGAGGGGGAGCAGATTATACGAACCATGTCATTTTGCAACTTGTAGACAGAGAATGGGTATTTTTAAAAAGTCCTTTTGGTTTTTATTAATAAACATGACTTCCTGTAACTTCAGATAGATTATAAGAATTACAGAAAACAAGACAAGTAATACTAATTATTGATGACTGTTGAAGTATAAAATAACATACAGTATCGTTTTGTATCGATTTTCTGTCTTTTGTATCGATATGTGTATCGTTTCATCAAATTATCGATGAATAGTTTCACCCTTATTTGCTATAGACTTCTACAATGGGTCAAGAAGGTTCATAATGGATTGAACTATTACTACTGCAGTTTGATGCAAGGTAGGATCGTGTAAAAAAGAAGTCTGGCGCATTTTCATTCATATCCTGCATGGATGTGCTGTGAATGGGATAGAGGAGTAACATACAAGTACATGTAGTTTTATTCTTAACTTCTACATAATGACAATTCTTCAAAATGATTTTGGCATGATGTAAAATTTAACTAAATAAAATATCATTGACAGCCGTGTTTCTGCTGTCTATTACATGTATAAAAGAACATACTTGTTTTGAAAAATTGGTATTATTTGCGAATGGAAATAAAATACATTACATACCCTACTGAAGATATATATGAAGTTACACAATTGCCTCCAATTTATTGGTCGTGTAAGACGGGTTTTTTTTCTTCATCTTTTTTCTACCGGTGTTTCCCCAGGCTTTATTTATAAACTGCGACATTATCGCGTTTCTGTTTATGTTTTTAGTGCTTCTTCCCAATTGCAGGTACATTCCATCTTACATCATAGTACGCAAAATAAACCAGTTTAAACGGGATTTCCCTGCTTGCTTGACCGTGCCTAAAAATGTCGAAAGTACGTTACCATTGAATATGCCGCAAAACATTTTTGTGGAGGAATGTATACAATAATCTTCTATGTATTTTTAAAAAATACGACAAGGAGCGAAATAAAGTAAATATACACCATTTATAGGTATGTGAAATCAATACTCCAAAATGACATATATATCTGCAAAAAATGACTCAGAGCGCACACATGACCTATGTGAATTTTTTTTATAATTTCCCCTACCTGTTCTGTCAGTATTCTAAATTTATTACTGTGATGCTCTGAAATCTTGCAAAATAGGCAAAGTAATATATTTTGCACATTTTCCAAACTAATTCGATTTGTTCTTCAGGTTGTTTCGGGCAACTCACGTACCCTTAGAACAACTGTTTCTACTTATCAAGTACGCACAATTCACGGAATACGTGATTTCTCGTTGCTTTCATTTTGCTGTGCATTACTAAACTGACATCATATGACCTACATGTTGGCGACTTGTATGGCTCACAAACGTCTCATTTAGAACAAACGTTTTCCATCAATCTTATCGGTGGGACAGGGGCTCGTATCGTTGCCTACAATGCACCTGCCATATATGTACTACTCATGACTGTATCTAGTTAGTATATAGTACACGTCCTATAAACAACGATACGAGTCCCTGTAATTGGTGGCCTATTTCTTAACACGACGGTATCCCCGGTACAATTCATATTAGTTCCCCTTTACACAATGGACAAACAAAACTTGTTTTTTTTTGTATATTGTCTTCATGTCTTTTCATGCAACCACTGCGAAAAACATAGTTGCATGGAACTGATTACAGGATCTTTCAATGTTTCTTGACAAATATTACAAGTAGGATTACTCTCCGCAAAGTTATTCCTGTGAATGCTGCGGTTGTTGTTGTTGTTGTTGGATTTAACACCATATTTCAGCACACGATAGGCTATACAAGGGGGCCAATATTAATCGTGGAGAAAGAACCCGGGGAAATCCCCAGAAAGAACCATAGACCCACGAAATGCTACTGGCAAGCTTTCTCACATGCCCACATTGGCTGAATCTGAGAGGTGAGATGGCTGTGATCCGTAACGGAGAGGCCATTCGACTACTTGACCATTCCCACCGTGTCCGTATTTTACACAAATGAGTTGTACATCTTTAAGATATTCTGATCCATGAATTTTCCTTCAGTCCTTCAGAGCAAAATGATCGGCAACTGATGCAACGGTAAACAAGTACTCAGTAAGTGCTCAACATCGTCATGGGTATATTTCGATAAATATCGTTGCGCAAACGTTTGTATTTTTGTATGAAGAAATTCCGTTCGATAAATCTCACTATTAAGTCTTACAAACTAATCAAACTTACTTTTTCTTCGATACAAATACTTCTTTCTGGTCTAATCAATTCATCGTCGTTTACTGAACTTTGAAATAATCATACTCATGCAGAAGCATTCTTACTTATTTCGTTAATAAAATCAAATATATTTTCTTTGTAAACTTTAGCAGTTCAATTTCGTTGAAATGGTGTTCCTGCATTCGTCCACGCATGCTGATTAACATATAATTTTAATCGAAGCTTCTTTTCGATTTATATTTTGATTTATATAAAATATCTCCGGTTATCGTTTTGACTGCTATTGAAAATTTTAGATTCCTTTCTAATTTAGCGACATCTTTGATGGACGCTCCGTTATCTTTAACTGTTTCTGCCCACTTATTTTTTTCTCCACGTGTTATATTATTTAAGTCATTTCCACTTATCGCGTTTGTGAAATATTCCGTTACTCGTTCGCCTACACAACTTTGTTTTCGCAAATTTCATCGGTTTTAGTGCATCAACGTTGGGTCTATCATCAGTCAGATATATTGCATAAATAACGGCAGTTGCATGATACGCTCGTTCATGATACGGTTTGTTAATACCAGTCATCATTCCTGGTTTGGAAATTTTATTTAACGTAACGACATTTTTTAGTCTGAAGACGGACAGGGTAACTTTTGTCACCGATAATGCAAGTATCGCCTGTGTGTGTAATGATTCAAACAAAGAATGACTCTAGATTTCTATAATAGATTGTACCAAAGCCTGCACAAACGCATTATGTAGATATCGTCTGCAAAGTGTACGCTATGGAAGTCTAGGATAAAACCTGTGTTTGAAGTGTGGTGTTGGGGTTAGAGGAAAACGCAGTTGTGTGTGTCATGCGGTGGTAAAAAATAAAGAGCTGAAAAGATATAATTTAAACACATATAGCACCGAAAATAATGGCAAGGTTATAATTAGCTATATTTTCAAGCTAATCATGAAGACAAATAAATATATTATATAATGTAGCAAAATGAATATTCGAAACTACCTATCTTCAAGGGTTATGGGGCATCTCGTGATTTTAACATCAGGTATTGTCGACTAAAAAAATAAGTCGATTTTGTTAATAGTACTTTTAATCTCATGTTCTGCACCGGAATGGGAGGGGGGGGGTTGGTTTGCGGAGAAAAATTATCTTTGACACAGGTTCCTGATAAAGGGTTCCTATAGAGCAATCGAAAAGAGTAAAAATATTTTTAAAAATTTGTTTCTGTTAAAAGCAGTAAATTTAAAAAAAAGGATGATTTAATCTATAAATACAGAGACTGGCAAAGCAATAATAGTTTTATCGATAAATGCAGCTGGTAGACATTTTAATATTCACCCACTTTTGGTACAATATGTCGCAAATAATATTAAATCATTGGCCATTTCGATTAAATATAAATAAATATCAGTATTGTAAAGGGAGATAACTCTTAGCAAGAAACGTTCTCTCCGGAAGAGTAATTACGTAGTTGTCACACTTGTTACTTTGATTCTAACTAACTCGATTATTTATTGTTTTGTGTCATCATTCAGTTAACTAATTATAACATCGTCCTATTATACGATAATTTAAATATCTGCTAGGCAATTAACATAACACAGTTCAAGAAATGTTTTACCTGCCTGTTGACTCCCACGAATACACTTCCAGACTGATTGGGAGAAACATTCTGGCTGCCTTTTATGCAGAATTTTCTAGAAAATTGAGTGATTTAGTCAGTCTGGAAATCAGTCAGTCTGGAAACTTCGTCATTTCTCGTTGATAAATATTTTTAAATAAGCGTATGTCGATCATATGACTACTCGGTTTCAATGCAATCTTGATACTGTTAATGGCTTTGAGGTCACCAGAGTGGGAGGCTGCCTAGATGCACGCATATTGTTGTTTGTATCGCTGCTGTTTATGTATTGGTTCAACAAGTGATCACAAATAAACCCTAGTTATCCATAATAAACCAATATAACTTACATACAACATGAAATTTGTTTAAGTTACATTACATTACGTTGTAACAGTCTCAACATTGCAGATGTCTGCTAATGTCTATCACTGTGGCACATAGCGATATTAAACTATTATATGTGATTAGGCACGGAATTAAATCCATGGTATGTGTAGGAAAACATGGTTAAAAAATTGATTTTTAATTAGGTACCGTTTGATATGTATGTCAGGCGAACTGGTCAATAAGGAAAGAATTGGTTTTATTCAAGGTTTGAGATGTTGAAGAAACAGCAATTGTACCTGCAAGTATGCTCTCGTAACAACTATCTACATGAGACAGTGTGTGCAAGTGTGCCAGACATTAGTCAAGATAGTGACGAATAATTCATGCTCCAGAGGCTTAATTTTGTCATTAAAGCGAGAGTAGTCTATGTTATAGACCAATCAGTAATGGTGGCTGGACGTATTGATGGAATTCCTTAAATTTCTATAATATGTTCAGTCTTTTGAAGAGGTGGTACGCAAATACATTGTCGTATGATATGAAAGGTTGTGATCAGAAACCATGTGAGCAGTTAGCGTCTGTGGCTAAACTCTGAAGAGGACTACATATTTAGTGTTAGTTAATTCCAGGAAGATATGTTGAGCACAATGTTAAAATGTATGTTTGATTCATCATGAAAATAGCTTCCGCATCATAAATTCCACGTTAGAATGCGAGAACGCTGGATGGAAAGATTATAAATTGAATAGTCTGTATCACTGGCGGATTGCAGTATTCACACATGAATGAAGCCAATAGACCAGAGATAACCGACGTTGCTGTACACATGAACTCCAAACAATATGCTACATTGATTCTGGAGGATGGCTGGCAACTAGACCAGGTTTTACAGTCAGTTGGAAAACGCGGTTCAAAACGCTCGCTCGATTCATGATGAAAATTTACCGTAATTAAGGTAATTGTGATAGAGGGTAGAGTTTTGGGCTACCTGACGTTAGTCATAACTTGGGGTTCTGCGTACCTGATATTTGTCTTCGAGTTTACTGCAATCTACAATCTAAGTTCAAAACCTGACATTGTGTAAGTTAATGAAATTTTCCCGCAACATCTGTTGCATCATAGGTTAGTCGGGAGTTTTTATATAAAGGATGTGGTAAAGAAATTATTCATTCCTGTGTTAAGTTCATTCTGTGGAATCATTTTATTTTAGTTTTCAAGTATAATTTGAGAGGAATCATTTACTTAAACCATTCATTACAAAATGCTCATCGACCTTTTGGACTAAAACACTACTTTGGGATGATTGTAAATTCATTCAAAATTATTCTAGATTATTTTGTAGTGATACATAAAAACTACCGGTTCATCGGTACATTGAAGACTCCTGGCACATCAATTAATTCAATTTTGGAATTCATTCAGAACATTCTAATATTTTGGATTTGTGACAGAACATTATGGATTATTTGGTATTTAATTCGCAATACTGAAGGTTCCTCTTTAACTTTAAATTTGCAACTTAGAGAACTATATTATTTGCTGATTGTATGATGGAACATTGAATATTGTTTGACATTTAATTAACGATACTAAAAGTCCCTCTTAAAGTTTTACTTTGCAACTTAGGGAAATACATAAAAAAATGATTTTACTAAACTTATTGGCGTCTGCTTTTCGGTTACATAATTTAAGACCATATAGTCGTAACACTTGATATGAAAGATATTCTTCTTACAAACGTTTTCCTTAATTTAGTGTCAACACACATTTGCAGACACTAAGTGTAAAAGCTAATAATTTGAACTATTTAAACCTGGATTAAGTCGTGTGGATTCGTTTTGTCTTCCTAGTAGTTTAATGCATGTATCCTGGGAATAGGTATTCATTTTATTTCATACGATGAGTTCTTTGTTCACGACGGAATGTTGTCTTCGATTGAAATTTACGCACATCGCAAATCTACTTATGATCTCAGCACATAGTATAACAAAATGGATACACCCATGTGCTTGACAAATTAACCAGGATTAATCAAAAGTACACTAACTTTAGCAGTTATTAAAATGGGACACAAATTTTGCTGAAGTACACAATAGCAGCTTCTGAATGTGCAATGACGAATTACAAAATATCTGAAAAGTAAAATACGTTATCGGATATTTTTTATACAATTTACCTCTGAAGTCCAAGAAGTGAAAATGACCATGTGGAGCTAGCATTTTTTTATACGAGCACATCTTAAGTGACCCTAGCTGTATACTCTAGAACCTAAATAACATCCATAGGTCATACATCAAAATAAAGGGAATTAAAAAAGTTCTTTTCACAATAGTTAAGATATACAAAGTCTTTATTATACAGCAAGTATAACCAGTAAAGAAATCCTGGGAATTTTTTTTTAAAATTTTAACGCTATGCAAAATACGAACCTGTATGGCTCCTCCTAAATCAAACCCAAATCGTGAAAACAGTACATAAATATGTACACAGTAAACGGACCAAAACAGCCGTGCCATGAATGGAGGGAATATTGTACCTAGCGTTCTAACATAGTCCCTCTTGTACAGTCTGCTCTAGAATCTTCATGGTCTTTGTACCAATATTGTTTGTAAAATATCACAATAATACAGCATCAAACTGAATCAATCTCTTTCACTGTCCGTAATATTATTTAAATTTTATTAATATTTATTTGTCATCATTTGTCCACTTCTTTTTATCCTTATGGCACTTTTGCTCGTCACTGATAGATATATCATTGTCTCGGACTTCAAAAACACTCAATTATAGAACCATTGGTGATGCCATATTTGCCCAAATTGTTGCAAAAACTATATTCCCAACGCCAGTTTTCAATCAGTTCCTTTCCATCAAAACTCAAAACTAAATCCGTCCGAAAGGGCAAAGAAAATTGTTTTCTCACTCGATTCTTAAATTCGTTGAATGTGTTGCCATCCTCAACTTCGAGCAACTGCAATGGCTGTCCTTGGACACATGACTTCAGAAAAATGTTCATCTTCTAAAAAGGAAACAAATTTCTTACAGTAAAAAGAAATCATATGTGTATGAAATACTGCAATGTCGCACAGTTTTCCTCAGTAATAAAATTATATGCGGAAAAATTGTACAAGACCTTCTTTTCTTTGATATCATGTTTGATTTAGCTAAAAAGGAAAGAACAAATTAAATATTGAGTTTAATCTAAAATTTTAAACTTTAACTTTAATCTGCAGGCGAGATAATTGAATGATCCATCGTGTATAAAGCATTTGCTACTTAAAACGTCTTCTCAACACAGCTTAACTCATTTACATATGTTTTTAAACAATGAGCATTCTAAGACTAAGACCTTTTGTTCAATTTGTACCGACTTCGATCTGTTAACGAATATTCGCTCTCACTGCAATAGACAGCTTTTCAAAAACAATTCAAAACAGTTTAACCTAACTTAACAATATGAGTCTTGGCATGAAGGTCTTCCCATTTTGTAAAAACTGTGCCAATTATCAATCACATATAGCCGTCATTACTGACCTCAGAAAAACATTTGCAAGACTTCTCAAGGCCAGTTAACGGAACTTACCAAATTTGACAGAATGTTTATCTGGAATATATTCAAGCAAGTATGTGCATACGATACGGAGTCGCCATCAGTTACGGCTGCCGTTACCAAAAAAAACTATTAAAAAAAACAATGAAAGAACAAATTCTCAGAAACTGCTCAGCAGAATTTTAAAAATTTAGTTATAAACAGATCTTGCAACATGGCCTCTTACGTTTGCAAATGATGCTAACGGATCATGAAATCCGGCCGACATCAGCAGAATAGGAAAACATTCATGAAGCATTAAATGCGAAAATAAACGCCTAACATAATAAGACCAACTTGTACAGAATGCATCCTGACATGAAGACCTTTCAGTACTGGTAAATTATTGTCATCTGTCATCAAATATGGACTAGGATAATACACCAGAAAAAGCAAGAAAAGCATTGTTGTTTTCATTAATGCAATGAACAGCATTTGAAGAAATTGGTACAGAAACAATTCTGCTGAGGGTGAATTGTTAAGGTGACGTGGCTGTTAGGCCAGGTGAGCTATCTCAGGTGCACTTGGCCTCTTGTATTTTTAAAACTAGATTCAGAATTTTAACAGATCCTTCGCAAATCTATTACACATTTATTGAGTATTATCAGGGGTTTGTATTTAATTGAAATACATATATTCATTTATTAAAAAAGTGTAAATTCTGTTGAATATAAACTATTGCAGACACTGGTGCACAAATTAATTAGAACGCTAAGCCGCAGTGAAAGAGTACAAGTTGTTAAATATCATAGTTGGTACTTGTTCGGAATAAACCATATTTTTTGGGACAGGCAACCTTATAATTTGATTATTCTACAACAAAATTCATGATAGAAATTGCACTCTATGCAATTCAAATATCCGTTATTTCCATCATTATCTCTATGCAATTAAACTATCCGTTATTTCCATCATGAAATAGCCTTCTCATGATAATTTATTTTAATTTAGTAAAAGTCACTAACCTTCCATGTATACTGGTATGTATTAACTATTGTTCCAATGATTAAACATCACTATACCTCATTGTTGTAATGTATTAACTCTTGTACCATTGATTAAACCTCACCATACCCCCATTGTTCTAAAGTATTAACTACTGTACCAATGATTAAACCTCACCATACCCCCATTGTCTTAAATTATATGGCAGCTAGTGTACATTATTATTTATTTAGCTTCTAAATGACTGAGCATAAGATGATAAACAAACGTCTAGAACCTTCACACTTTGGCATGAATAGACGCTTTATTACCTGCCCATTGTTTCATTAAAAAGCAATTGATTTTGTCCATAAAAAATGTTATTCATCCCATCAAAACCTGAATGTTAAGTGCGCTATTAGTGATACTAACAAGTGCCCGAGAATCTCACATAATAAATGTGGAACATAGCACCTGGCATTGTTCCTTGCGTGTGTACATCTATTGGCATTTGGACGGGCATATTGCAAATTTGCTGCAATAATCATTGAGATATGATGCTTCAATTACCATCGAGACCCAATCTACCATTTCTTTAGAATGCTATTAAATAGTTAACTTCTGTTCAAACTTTGATTGTTTGAAGTGTTTTTATGACAATTTAAAATTCGTTACAATTTAGTTTCTAAATTTCATTTTGTTAACAACTTCTATTAAAATACAATTTAGCAATGTTTCATATTTCAGACATCTCATATAGAACATATTACATTTTACCATTAAGGTTTCACTGCATTAACACGGTTATATAACGAAGATGTAGCAAATTTAGTAAGATTTCTCAAGAACACTTGGCACAAAACTTACACCATGTACAACTCCAGCACTAGATACTTTCCGACTACAATCACACACCGTTTGGTATGAAATTCATAAAGACTTCCTGTGTAAAAGTGAAATATGTGTTGCATGCAAACATAAAAGTTTTACTAAAATTGGTCATAAATAAGTTGGCCTGACCTGACTCGGGTCCGTTCAGTACCCACGAATAAAGTCGTAGCCTATTTTTGGAGCATGGTTTCAGCTCTCTTTTAAAGTCATATTTAGACATTCTTAGAACTGATTTATGGGTGATGGTTTGTACCGTAACATTTGATCATTATGGTGTTGTTGTCTGTGTCGGCGACAGTGAATAGTGAACACTGCGGCTTTGATTCTGATCCGGAAGTGAAATATGTGACACATTGCACCATCAGTTGTTTATAGTCCAGCCTCTCAAGAATACGCCAGATAACCTATGACAAGAATTTCGCCGCGAGTTCATCTTTGAGGGTATTTTTAAATTAACATAGGATTTATTGTCGTTTGGACATTGTGAAATGTTTAAAACTTTAATATCAAGACAAAAATATAGAAAATATATAGGAAAATTAACTGTGATCTGAGCCATATGGCTGTATTGACTTCGCCGTTTGAAGCTGGAGAACATAAACTTATTTTGTTTAAATAATTTACCATTAGTTTATAATACTGTTATTTGATCCTATGCAATCAGATTTAGCAGTCGCCATACATGGGCTCTCTACATCTACTTTGGACTCAGCTAGATATATTGGGAAGTTTTTAAATGCACTGACCTGGAAATAAGGACAATATGACCATATTCCTATATTCAAGCCATGCGTGATGCTCTTACGTAGCTTAAATGTGAAGGTCAGTTCACACTTCAATATCAACAAAGTGCTTATTATTTTCTAAGAAACGGGAGCGTCTTCGAGATAAATTACTATTATGAAATTCGTTGTTACTTTTATTCTAAATACGTATGTGTCAATTGGGAAACTGGTGCTAAAAGTAATGACAGTAATAACAGTAATAACAAAAAATTTAGAAACGTATCGATATAATTGTTTGGTAATGTTATAAGTAAAAGTGTGATAAAATTTAACCTCACCTTAGTGTAACAGTGTAACTTCTACACACAACTTAGATTTAGGAGATGGAAAAGGGAGGCCTAAAGCTGACATAAGAAATTGTTCTCTATGGCATCGTATGGACACTACTAGTGTACATTGCCCCCTTGAACGTTCACGCTGCCATTGGGAGGTGGAAAGTGTCCATTCCAGTAAATGTAACATATACGAGGAGGAAAGACGCCAGAGTAATTTTCCTATATATCATGCTATTATTTCTTTATGAAACGGACTGCAGGCATGTCTCATTTTGTATACTTTATCGATGTTTTTTTTTTCAGTTTACAATCGTTTAAAACTGCAACATTCTCTGAAACCGATCAACGTTGCGATCACTAAATATTGCTTAATACTTC
Source organism: Unio delphinus (assembly GCA_029339505.1). Lineage (NCBI taxonomy): Eukaryota > Metazoa > Mollusca > Bivalvia > Unionida > Unionidae > Unio > Unio delphinus. The sequence goes on from JAQISU010000083.1 coordinate 2,987,046, forward strand.
AAGGAATGCGATCTAACAACGACGCAATTGGAAGAATGGATAATATGTGCTTCTTGAATGAATTCATTTTCATTTTTACTGACAAGCATATCGTTCCAGAATCGAAAAGGACATTTGTTTAAGAAAAATATTTACTATTATAAATAATTAACAAAACTTTAAGATCTAAATTACCCTTTCCTTCACGATATTAGTCGAGATTACACCCATCGTAAGCTTGAGATTTTTCATCGACTGTTGTGCAGGATAGAATGCCTTTCCTCGCATGCATGAGAGTTTAATCTTACCAGTTCTTTTGCTTCTTCTAAAAAAATCTTCCCTTAAATACCATCCTCTCTGTAGGAAATCTGATTCTTTTTCATTATCAGTTAATTTTCTTGCTTCAGTGTTAAGGGTTACACAATCTGAAAATTTCTTGGTTAGTTGTTTTTTACAAACGTCATTTTCCATTCGAATCTTCTCATACATTAGTCTAATGTTCTCTCTAAATTTTTGTGCCTCTTGCTTCACATTTTTTTTAACATTTCTAAGTAAATTGATCAGCTCCTGTTCCTGCTCGTCGATACTCATATATTCTTCTTGTTCAAATTTATAAATTTCATGGTCAAACGCTTCAGCTTCTTGCATATAAGATTGAAGTTGCTCTAACCTGACCGGACACAGCATCACAGTTTTTTCTAGAGTATTCTTGATTTCCGCCAGCTCTTCCGCTAGTATTCTAGACGTATGATTGTCATGCTCGGCAATCTTACAAAATAGACAAAGTGGTATATTTTTGCATGTTTTGCAAACTATTTTGATTTCCTCTTCAGGGTGTTTCGTGCAGAATTCACGGCGATGCAGTGTCACAGATTCTTTTTTATCAAGTACGCCTAGTTCATACAGTGTGTGATTTCTCGATGCTTCATTTTGATGTGCGTTGTTGAACAAACCTGGCAGTAGTTTTCTACACACTCTAGGCATCTATGTGTTGCCGAAATGTTTGGCCCACAAACGTCGCATTTAGCAGAAATTTCTTCCTTGGAAACAATTCTCAGATCGGTGTCCTCTTCCTTGCCACAACTGATCACCAATCTATTACACAGCGGACAAGTAAAACGACCTTCTCTTGCATTATTTTCTTTATGTCTTTTAAGACAACCACTACAGAAAACATGATTACATGATATTGTCACTGGATCATTAAACGTTTCGAGACAAATACTACAGGTAAGATTACCCTCTGCCATTTTCAAGCTGCGTGTTATGTTTCCAAGTCTTGTTATTTCATAGTTACGACATTCGACTGGGGCTTACTTGATTTGGCGTTCAGTTCACTGAATATGCCGTTTTCGATGAGCTCCTAATTCTCTGAAATTATCAGAAAAAGTGAACCTAATTTATCGAAAGTAACCCTAAAATAAAACACAAAGATTAAAGCTCAAACAGTACGACCAACAGTTACATAAGACAACCGAGATACAACCGAAACAGACGTTCTGTATATATATATATATCAATCAATCAATCAATCAATCCTGTCTGCGCCGTCTGGTGCTTGAGGCAACAGCAAGGGAGCACAATTTCCGTCTGTCGGCAGCTAATGCAGGGGCGGTCTGATAGGTGAGGCCTCTGGTCTTAAGGTCTCTCTCCACTGTTCGTCGCCAGGTCTCTTTGGGTCTGCCACGGTTCCTTTTCCCCTGTGGGGTCCATCTCAGTGCCACCCTTGGTAGTGAGTCAGGAGGCATTCTGCAAACATGTCCGAGCCATCTCCATCGCCGAGTTGAAATGATCTCAGAGGTGGTGCTTGCACCCGCTCTGTGCCGAAGTTCCTCATTTGAGATCGTGTTTGGCCAGAAGATCCTCATGATGCGTCGCAGGCATTTGGTTTGAAACACTTCGAGCTTGTGTTCTATGTTCGCAGTGGACTTCCAACACTCTGAGCCGTACAAAAGGACGCTCAACACGTTGCTCTTGAAGATACGGATCTTCGTGTGGACACTGAGGTTTCTTGTCCTCCATATGGGCTTCAGCATTGCGAAGGTCTGGTTAGCCTTGCCGATTCTTGTGACGACTTCCCTTGTGCTATCTCCATCCGTTGCGACCTTACTACCCAGGTAAGTGAAATCGTCTAGTTCTTGCAGAGGCTGGTCATTGATGGTGATTGGGTTGCCCACTCTAGTATTCTTCCTCAAGACTTTTGTCTTCCCTATGTTGACTCGAAGACCTATGGTATTTGCTGTCTGTACCAACTGTTGTGTCTTCTGTTGAATATCCTGGTGTCTGCTTGCCAGCAACCCGATGTCGTCGGCATAGTCCAGGTCATCCAGCATTGAGGTCAACGTCCATTGTATTCCATGCCTCTTGCCCTCTGTGGTGCGGCGCATGATCCAGTCAATGGCCAGTGAGAAGAGAATTGGAGAGAGAATGCATCCTTGCTTCACTCCGGTTTCCACCTTGAATGGTTCAGTGAGTTGGTTGTTGTGGATTACTCTGCACTCAGAGTTTTCGTACAGGGACCTGATGACATTGACAATTTTCTTGGGGATGCCATAATGTCGTAGGATCCTCCACATAAAGTCTCGGTGCAGGCTGTCGAAGGCCTTCTCAAAGTCCACAAAGACCACATAAAGGGATCCATTCCATTCATGAGACTGCTCAAGTATCTGCCTCAGTGTGAAGATGTGGTCGATGCAAGATTTGCCTTTCCTGAAGCCTGCTTGTTCCTGGCGTAGGATGCCGTCCACAGCTGTTGTGATGCGTTGAAGAATGATGCGGCTAAAGATCTTACTGGAGAGGGATAGCAATGTGATTCCTCGCCAGTTGTTGCAGTTTCCCAGATCTCCTTTTTTGGGAAGTTTAACTATGATTCCGGTTTTCCAGTCATTTGGTGCTTTTTCACTATCCCATATCTTTTGGAGAATCTTGCAAAGAAGCTTCGGCGTCTCTGTGTCTTCTGCCTTCAGCATCTCGGAACACACTCCATCATCGCCAGGTGCCTTTCCATTCTTCAGCTTGTGAATGGCCTGCTTGACCTCCTCAACAGTGATGTCGTTGCAATTGATGTCAAGGTCCTCCTCTGCTTCAGGAATGTATATATATATATATATATATATATATATATATATATATATATATATATATATATATATATATATATATATATATATATATATATATATATGTTTCGGTGTATCTAGTAACCCACTTATTCGTTCTGTTTGTTCTTGATTTGCTTCATTCTAATATATATACACCGAAATACTGATAAATCACAATACACTGAAATATTCACCGAAATACACATGTATTTACATGTTCTCTCTGTATATATCGATTTCCACACACAAATTATGATTTAAGTGATTTGTATACGAATTATATACTGTTTTTCTATTTATGGCACAATTCATATAATGTCACTCGGTCGTACTTGATTCGACAGACCTATTATATTGCGAATCGTAGTAATATAGAGTGAAAGGGAAAAGTATCAAGGTATCAAAATTATTTGCCGACATTATATTATATATTTAATATAACTTTTAATTATATAGTCTTTTGACAACTAAATAACATTTAATTTAATTTTTGTTTAAAAGGTTTCCAAATATTTGGCATATACGTATACTCGTCATGATGATATGACATTTGATTGTAAGGGTGTTTAAAAAGTCTTCTATTTGGAAATATGTGAATAGGGAATAGTCATACATGTTTGAACAATAAAAAAAGCAAAATAATTTAAATTAATATGAGTTATTTTTTCTTTACTTGATTATATATATATATATATATATATATATATATATATATATATATATATATATATATATATATATATATATATATATATATATATATATATATATATATATATATATGGATTTCCGGAAAGATAGTTGATTTCGCTTAACTGCTTGACGTAGGCTCTTCCGTTTTTGTGCTATTTTTCATGATATATGTGCTTGTTGTCTATCTTCGTCTACATTATTGTGTTTCGTCATGGATTGGCTGTTCAGTTCGTATGTGTTTCTTCATCTCCTTGTTTTGGAACTGAGAACAATTATAATATTTTTCAGCTGTCTTGTTCCACTGTTAAGACATCCTTTGTTGTTTTTTTTTAAACCGCCATCACGTGATCGCCAATCAACCCGCTTACGCTATGATGGACCCTCATTAATTGCATTAAATGACTAAACCTTGGCTCTTTATACTACATTGTGCTCTAAACTAAACGAACTGGGACTACATTCATCATTACTTAAATGTAAACGGAAGCGAAAAAAGAAACGTTGTTTTAAAGCTGGCCGGCGTAGAACAGGAAGAAGAATTCCAGTTATCTCCCTTTCGCCCGTAACAGATAAACAATTTAAAAATTCGGCCGTTAATTTTGATAACCTCGTGCAAATTCCTCTTAAATCTTCAACAGTTGTGTCAGCTGTCCCTAAGATATCACTACGTATTGCATTAGTCAACGCCCAATCAGTAGGATCTTCCGATAGGCGCACAATGTGATGCTTACACAGAATAATAATTTCACTGTGCACCAAATAACACTTGATGATAAGTGATAACCAGATTCTGTAGATTTATATATATTAAATAAAGTCTTTTTTATATTTTTTAAGTCCTCCTTGTTTCATACACCGATAAACAGTTTAAACAGATCGGATGTACAAGTAACATTTCCAGAATCTGTATAAAATGCCAGTAAACAAGAAGTTTACTTGTGATCTTGCAGTTCTAAATGAAAACAAACAACTTCATATGTGAAAGTAATTCTTTATTCGGTTTTAAATAATAGTAAAACAAGGCATTTAGAATCAAATTAGTATTTTAAAAAATGGCTTCCGAAATAAAATATTGTTTTTGACTGAAAAAAACTGTGATGTGTGTTTTCTAATTCACTGATTTTAAAATTAGGTTAGGTAGCTTTTTCCCCCAATGTTTTATAAATTTTATTTATAAATCAAATAATATCTCCAGCACTTCAAAGTACTGTGCATATCCGACTAAATTATAGTCTGACTATACAAACCTGTTTGTTTATTTGGAAAGTCTGTTAAGCATGAAAGATGCAAGGAATGCCAGTATTAGTACCATTATGGTCACAGTCAGGTTAGAAATTATAAACCAATGATTCAGTTGACTTAATTTTGTGCACACTTAGTTCTCTGCACTTCTTATCACATTAAGCATTTTCATTATTGAAATCGGCAGGGGGTACAAACAAATGGGGACATATAGTAAGACTATAGATACACAAGTCAATTTCAGCAATGTGATTTGTTTTTAAAGCATGTTATGCCATTAGGGAAAAAGTTCAGGGTTGGCAATGAGAAACGGACTATCTGCCAGCTGAAAACACATTTTTATAAAAAAAAAATAATAATTATTTGCCTAATCAAATATGACCTGTCTATGACAGGTAAATGTTAATTGCACACATTAACATTTTTTTTTAATACTCGCAATTCAAGAACAACAACTCATGCATAACTCTACAGTGTACACATGCACACGTTGAAACTGTTTATTGGTTTATTGCCATAATCTGCACGAAATATTTCCATTCCGAGTTTCAGTCAAACTATAATGCCTGTTTTGTAAAGTGATTTGGATTTTTATTATCCTCTGGTCCTGATCCATCTCCCAAATTTCTCACATCTGCCTCCAAGAAGGAATCATTCCTGGCATATCCTAGTATACCGCTTCAGCTGGTGGGCCAAACAATGTTGAAAGGTCACTACAGATCAACGGCCAAGTGTTTGGGGTCAGGGTGTACCATATGCACCAGTGAATTTGCACCTGTGGCCGACCAGCAATGATTCCAAATAGCAGGACAGGCAGATCTCTTTAGCCATGGTTTGCCATCTGCCTAGAAGAGTGAAACTGATATAAAACCAAAGGCCTGTGGACCTCGCTGTCACTGACCTGGCTTGCTGGGCCATGGCAGATAAACCCCAGGTTTAAAGGGTGTGGTTAGTTTGCACAGACTGCACTCCACCTTAAAGCTCCATTGCACAGGCATGGAGGCACTGTCTACTGTTTATGTATATCCCTTCATCTATATGACTATCAAGCCCTGCAACGATTGTGAATGGATGAAAACATCAGGTGAAAGATGCCACTGGAAGCTGCAGTCCAACTCCAACATGCAGGCAACACAGACCTTTTGCCGTCTGATGTTGAATCGGACACACTACCATCACCCAGTAGCGTCTTGAGTGACCAAGCAGCCTTTTCTAGGGACAGCACTGCTTGCTCCACATGGAGAGGGGACTAGATAATTTAGCCTAATTAGAGCTCATCTCCTTACCCCCCCCCCCCCCCATGTTGGTCTGCCACAGCCGACAGGCATATTCCTATGCAGTTGAACTATAATAGCATTGCTGCCAACCCTCATGATTTTGGCGTGATCTTCACAACTTTTTCAGTGATTCGTGGATTCATGCCATATGCAAAAAAAATCACATTATTCTTAATTATTTTAAATCTAATAAAATAATAGATTTTCCGTTAAGTGCTAGTCATGATATTGGCAGCTGCTGAAACAGTCTGGTACCATTGGTTGCGATCTTGGTAGAACTAAATCTGATTGTTACATTTGGCCCAGTAGCAAGCATTTTAGCGTATTTTAATCTAAGTGTATAAGAGTAATTTTACAAATGCGTTTCAGAGAAACTGGGACCTGAACAGAAGTTTGCTCCACACATAAGCTGCCATTACTGATTTTATTTACCCTTTGGAATCGCATCTTGAAAATGTCCTCACCACCAAGGAAAAAGAAACGTATTGCACAAAAAGTAAAGTTTGGTTTGGAATATGCCAAAAATTGGCCATGCATTCAAGTCATCAAACATCATGATATACATCATGTTTTTGTTTGCACACAGAGTGCCCCAAATTTTAGCATTGGGCATGGTGGCACAGATGATGCGAGGAAGCACATTGGTAGCAAAAAGCACATGGAGGTTGGGAAAATTAGTGTATGGAAGACCTGCAAGCCACCATCACTGAAGCAATGTTTGTGAGTTTTCTTGTTGAACAGAATCTCCCTTTATCAGCTGGGGACCATGCTAAACACTTGTTTCAACAAATATTCCAGGGCTCAATGATCGCTTCATGAATTCATGTCAAAATTATTCACTGATTTATATCATTATTTTCCATAATTGCAAGCTTGAAGGGTTTTCAGCTATGTAACAGAAAATATGAGGCATGCCCCACCTGCCTCACTTCGTGGGTAAAGACTAAAACTGAATTGTTGGTACATCAGAACCAATGCTGGACTCAACCAAAAACAACAAAACCAGAATTATGCTCTGCCTTAATCACACATGAACTCTCTAGCCTTGGTGTTGACATTGCTGCATTTAGCAAAGTTCATCTTCAGAGGAAGGAAGTCTGAGGGAACTCATCCCTGGATACAACCTTTACTGGTCAAAAAAACCAAAGACTGAAAAACATCTTTAACGAGTCTGTTTCATCGTCAAGGACTCAATCACCACCAAGTTAACACAAATTCCCATTTGTCACATCAACTACATCATGTCCATGTATCTCCTGTTAGAGAACCAAGAACCTGTGCAGACTTCAGAGCATCCAGAGAGCGACAAAATAATCATCCTGAGATTTCAATGCCAGAGTGGGCAGAGACTCTGAAACCTGGAAACCCATTTTTGGAAAACATCGCATGGGTGGCTGCAATGAAAATGGGGGCCTGTTTCTTGAACTTAGTGCAGAATTACAGCTCACCATCACAAATGACCTGGATGCATCCTTTATCAAAACACTGGCTCCACCAAGAACTACCTCTGGAAGAGATGTCGAATCACATCAAGGCTGCCATTCTTCAAACTTCAGAAGAAATTTTTGGATTCACTACTGAGAGAAACAAAGACTGTTTTGATGAAAACAACCAACAAATCCAAGAACTGCGTGCCCAAAAGAGATCAAAATACCAAGCCTACATTGCCCTACCATTCTGTCGATGAGGAAAGCAGCTTCTGTTTTATTTGCAGCACCTTCCAGTGAAGGCTCTTAGACATACAAAATGAATGTTGGATAAGCTTTCAGATAGAATACAGTTATACACTGACACTGGTGACTACAAAGGATTCTTTGAAGCAGTGAAAGCAGTGTATGGTCCTTGTTTCCAAATAGTTTCCAAATACAGAGCCTCCTACGAAGTGCACATGACTAAGAGCTACTCACTGACGGAATCTTTCCTGAACTGCTGGTCAGTGCACTTCCACGCTTTTTTCAGCACTATCCTCACATCCCAGGAGGCAGCTATTTGATTGCATCCCACAACAGCTACGGCAAGAGACCATAAACGCCATAGAACAGATGAAGACTGGAATGGCTGCAGGAAAAGATGGCATCCCACCAGATATATGGAAGAGAGAAGGCCCAGCATTGCACATGAAACTTCACAAGACCCCCGAGATGCAGTCAAGGAGGAAAAAGCTGCTCAAACTACCGCTGGATAACTCTGTTTTCCATTGCAGGTAAAATCCTTGCTGGAGTGTTGGTGAACAGACTATTTCCCATCATTGCAGAAGAACATGCTCCAGAAGAGTTAACGAGGCTTCAGAGCCAATAGATGCACAACTGACATTTTGTTCGTACTGAGACAAATCCAGGAGAAATGCTGAGAACAAAACAAAAGACTGTACATCACATTTATTGGGGGAAAGAGAAACTTCCACAAGACCTCCGAGGTACAGTCATCATCATTTTGTACAAAAACAAGGGGGGTCTGACATGTTCCAGATGTGACTTCAGAGCCAATAGTGACACATCTGTCATGTTCATCTTGCAACAGATCCAGGAGAAATACCAAGAACAAAACAAAGGACTGTACATAACATTTGTTGACCTGATTAAGGCATTTGACACTGTGAGTAGAACTGTATTATGGAAAATCCTTGAAATGCTCGGCTGTCCTGCAAAGTTCCTTACCATGGTCATCCAGCTACATGAAGATCAGCTTGGTCAGGTCAGAAACAAAAATGACCTGTCACAGACCTTCCCCAATTAGAACATGAATTAAGAGACTTGAAACAAAGTGAATTAAGTCGGCTTACACCGTCCGTTCCGGAGATTACATGCGCTCCGGAACGATCAGTCGTTTTCATTACTAACAAACATCCGGAATGATCAACCTATCCAATAAAGTACGACCAATTGACGCGTGCATAACTATGAAAAAGTAAATAATTTGTATAAAAATGAAATGAATCATATTTTATTTTGCTTTATATTATTATACAAATTAAGACAAAAATAATGTGTGAGTGGAAAATCGATATATACAGAGAGAACATGTAAATGCATGTGTATTTCGGTGTGTATTTCGGTGTATTTCGTTTTTTTTTTTAAGTGTATTTCTTAACTGGGGGGGGGGTGAGAGGAGATGTGTAGGGAAACTCGACAAAATGTGAATGAAGAAAATTAACCCTATCTACACTGGAGTAAAGATTTTTGGACATACCATCAAATTTAGCGCTACTTGACACATACTATGAGGGTTAGTGTATGTTGTGTTCTACATTTGCATTGGCTGTCCATCTGTTAACACTAGCTTGCAATTATTACTTTTCTTCAACTACACCGAAATTGTACACAAACACACAATCACCCCCGATGGTCTAGTTAGTCCTAACAAAAATGGTGATAGGAGGACATTCAAAATGGCATCCAGAAAGTCCTTTCGGAAATAATCGTATTATTTCTACTTCTCTTGACTGGATGATCCTATCAGTATGAAGATTCTATTACAGGTGTTATGATGATATTCAGTTCTTCCTAATGTAAATGGCGCTAATCTGATGTCCAATATGGCTGCCACTGCATTATCTTAAAAATCGTCTTATAGCTATTGCTTTTGAATAGAAGCACGTATTGCCATGGGAGTTTTATTGTGACATAAAAGGTGTTATTGCTTTTGAGAAAATTATGTTCCATTCTCTTCACACATTACTTTGACATTCAAAAAGAACACTTTTTAGAAAGGCCCATATGGTTGCCTATTTGTCAGGGTGCCCGTCTCGGATAAGGGTCATCAATTAGTTTGAATACCCAGGCGAGTCATATCAAAGACTTATTTTAAAAACATGATACTAACAGCTGCCTCGCTCATTATTTGGAGGTTTCTGTTAAGATGGTCAGCCTAGTGACATGATAATGTGACTAGGTGGGACACCACGCTATATGTCTGCAGCATGATGCCCTTGTGCTAGACATCACTATTAACTGCCACACTGCATATATCGTAACGTATATATATATATATATATATATATATATATATATATATATATATATATATATATATATATATATATATATATATAAGTAGGATAGTCAGTTTTGCAGACCATGTGGATCTGTTCGCGTGTATTGTTGCGCGCGAGGCCTCACCGAGATTATGAATGTAGAAACACCTTACGACGTCCAAAAATGTACAAAAGTCAATGAAAAAGTTACTAGATCTCAGTATTGTACAGGAATTTGTTGTAAAACAAAATTGTAACTGAAATCATTTTTTTATCTAAACATACATTTCAAAATACTGTGATACCAATTTCAAATTTGGCCGAACGCGATGCTGCACGCTAACATTTCTTTTTTGCACATTGAAGCACCTGTAATAAAATTTGTACAAGATTACTATCACCGTCTTCAAAAAATTTCCGATAGCCAGCTTCTCTAAAAGGTCATTTTGTAATAGAATGTAGACGTATGTCGCTAAAACCGATGGTAATTTTACTTACCTCGACATTTGTGCAGTAAAACTAAGTTCCTAACCACATTACACAGTCTGTAATAAATGTACGTACAATAAACGTTACAACTCTACTCATGACTATAAACTATGTAACTTGCCATTTATATTCAGTTGTCTTTCTTGTAAAGCCGCAAATAGCTTTTGTCTGCCATACACGACATAATTGATTCTAGTAATAGTCCTTCAACACGCAATTCACAATTTATAAACATTCAATTAGAAAACATGGTGTTGTGCTTTATGATAATTCTATATCAGCTCTTAGTTTCCCTAACAGGGACTTCCTCAATGGAATTCATCAACGAACTCCGAAATCGTAGGTGGGACAAATAAAACCTCGCCTAGTGCTTTCTTTGTTATTAAAGTGATGTTCTCGAGTACAAGTTCATCACCAGTAATTTATTTTAATAGATAAGAACGCTTCGTTTCGATTTCCTCATCATAACGTAGGTCCTGAACGTGATTTAATGACTTTTTCGTTTTCCTTTTTCTTCTTTCTGCAAACATGTCAAAATATGCAGAATTGTTGTCTAATTAACAGCAATGTACAGTCGATCGAGATCGCACATTTTTAAGACTATAGTTTTAGTTGCCCGGAACAAAGTTTCTATTGACACCTTCCTACCAGATTAAAAACAAAAAATTATCACATTACAAATATAAACTAAATGATGTAGTTAAATAAAAATGAACAACATTCAAACAGCCGTCGTCATTTCTGGAAAGCGATAATATGTACGTCGCATCATCTACTGACACTGTGGAAATACATCCAAGTACCGTGAAGATTGGGATCATCTTATGAGACTAGATCTTGTTAATTGTTTTCATTATGGAATGTGTGTTCGATAGTAATTTGTTTTCTCTTTGATAATACTGTGGAAATAAATAATCGTTCAACTCTATGAAAACATTTAGCACATCAGTAGCGACAATGTTTAGAAGATGAAACCTATTTTGCTTTATTTCATGAAGCACTAATAAAATAAAATGGAATAAGTAAAGGCAATGATACAAAAGCAACATATTTTCACCATGTGTGATTTCCAAACATAATGGGATGTCACTGTCTAAACAATATCACAATGAACTATAATTTTTCATCACGCGCAGCAGTGGTTGCCTTTGTAAAGCGCCATTTCAATAATTCCAGTAACATCTCGCAGGCCTCTTCTTATGTGTGGCAAATGTCAGTGAATACAGAATTTCACATGTATAAGATTTAGGACAAATGTTGTATACTAATAATTAAAATAACGGCAGTATATACCTGTTTAATATGCCGTAGCTTCTAAACGATCGCTACAAAGGAGGATACTACTAGGATTTTAATGGATACGAACCAGAATTGGAGCATTCTACAGGAAACCTTCCTCAATGCAACTATTTTATCGTAGATAACGTTGGAATCAGACTTAATAATGGTATTACTGTAATTTATTGTCCAGTATTTTCTTTAACAATTGTCCGTCTCTAGCGCATGAATTCTTCAGGTTTCGTCCTAGAATCGAAAGAAAGTGGAAGCAATTTTGAACAATGCCGTTTTCTCTTCAGACTTTATGAATACGGGCACTACAAAACGTTTCCTTGCAGCTTGCATCCGTTATTCAAGAAAGTTAAAATGGACAAGATACCCTCATTAATATGAACATCACTATGATTTCAGTAAAGTGGAAATAACTATTAGGTAACGTACGAATTACACGTATTATTCGGCGCATTTTGCAAATTTACTTTCAGTTTTGGTAATTGATTGAACTTTAATATGTATGAACTGCAATTGGCCAATGGATGCATAAAACTGCCTTCAGCCATTCCATCGCAATGCTGATGAGATAAACATTGCTGGTATTCAGACTCGCGTTTGGACATGTCCAGTAAAAAAAAATAAAGTACCGGTTATATACGTCAAGTTCTTTTTACGAGAGAATTTGACCTTTAAAAGACATGATTTGGTTTCGATTTTTTTCAACGTAGCTTTAACAATTTTTCAGTCATATCGCTACGATGTCTGCAGTGTGGCAGTTTGTAGTGATGCCTAGCACTGGGGCATCACGATGCAGACATATAGCAGTATGTCCCACCCAGTCACATTATCCTGACAGCAGGCCGACCAGTCCTAACACTAATCTCTTAATGCTGAGCGCCGAGCGAGGCAGCTGTTAGTACCAATTAAATCTTTGGTATGACTCAGCCGAGGATCAGACCCACGACTTCCGCATCTGAGGCCGACGCTATATCCACTAGGCCACCAGAGCGGCCACAGCACAATAGAAAAATACAATTTGAGTAGTAAAACTATTTCAAAGAAAAATGGTATATGATAAATATAAAAGGACCAACTTTCTGATATAATAAACGTAAAGGAATAGATCAGTTCAGCAAAAACGACTGTTCATGAAGTACATGAAAAAGTGGAGGATAGAAAGCATAGAATATTTTAAGAATACATGAGACAAATGTACAACAAGAACGAACTTCTTTATTAATTTTAACGACAAGAAACATAAGTTTGCAGAGTATGAAATAAAGATAAAGTTAACTACAACATGTGGTGGTCCATGAATTTAATTTTATCAAAGATGATTTAATTTCACAATATGTGCATTAAAGTATATGAGATGCATCTACTGATGTCAGCTTGTTTTTTTTTAAATCTTCTTTCGGGTTTTTTTCTCATCCTGAAAAAAACCCTGAACCAAATGCTGTTACTGTTTAGGTAATAATAGTTGTTAACAACAAAAAGCGAAATGAGCATAAGCTGTACAATTCCATCATGAATTATAAAACACGATACTCAAATATGGAATCTTGAAATTTTTTAGAATGCGGTTATTAATAATATAGTTTAGAATTGATTTTATATTTAACATCAGCTTCGATGCCTTAAGTTTATACATGTAGACTTTGCTGCGCTAAAGTTAATCACCTTAATCTCATACTGATTCTGCAGAAACGTATGTGTTTAAATGTTATTTAGGTAGTCCTCAATGCTGAAATTGGCAGTCCCAACCTAAAGTGTAAAACCACAGTAAAGTATCAAATTTCTAGTTGATGTCAAGTAATATTCTGTTAACTTTGTAATTCCGTTAAATTATTAATTGGAAAAAATGTGTTCATCTAAGCCGTCACTCCACCTCCTGGATATGATCATAATAAGAAATACTTGGGGATATTTTTTCTTTTAATTCATAAGCTTTATTTCAATCCATCATATATACTGCCTTCTTATGAAATGAATAAAAAATTTCTTTGGGGGTTTAGCAGCTGCTTTTTAATCTGTTTGTAAGGATGATATTTCACACCTGCTGGAATCATATAATGTAATTAGTTTTTAACACTATATCACTGTGTAATAAATTTCTATTTTGTACTTGAGCACTTAAAATACAGTTCACATAAGACCCGATATTTTGATTTAATCTAGAAAACCCTAACATGTTTATTTCAATTTGAGTTCAGAAACTAGCCTCGAGTACGAACTTGGAATGTTATGGAATCTAACTTGTTGACAACGTGTATTGGAACTTTCGACTGAAACTTAATCAACTCTATGGCACTTTGCTGAGTCATGAGTCTGGTGACAGTCTGTATATAAAATACTTGATAAACAGGTATTCATTACTGTTTCAATAGCAGTCTGTAAAATCATGTTTAGCTGTGTTCAGTTATAACTTGAGAGGAATTATTTATTTAATTGATTCATTGGAATTAAAAAGGTTCATTGATTTTGTGGACTAATCTACTACTTTGGAATTATTGATGACTCATTCAAAGAGATTACAGATTATGCCATCACGATACATCAAGACTATTAGCATATTTTTTTAAACTAAAGGCAAATCTTATCTCGGCAATTCAAAACTGGAATTCATTTGGAATAATCAGTATGTTCGGACTTGTAATAGATAGTTCAGGGTTATTTCAAATCTAATTCAAAAAAATAAAACTTTTCACTCTGTATTCTAGGAAAATAAATAATTTGTTGAATTTAAAACTTGTTACATGAAGTAATCTGAAGCCACTATGTGATATGTAATCAAACTTGAGTGAATAAAGCTTTTAAGTGTTTTACTGCTTCCACTGCATCAAAGAAATGATGCTTATTGAAATTAATTGATAATGAAAACACTCTTACACCAATAGTCTCCAATCAAAACCAGTATTTGTTTGTATATATGAAAGATGGCAAACAAAATAATTTGGAAACACTGCATTGACACATGAAGATATGCATTTTGGTGTATTTTAACCCCTCAAAAATAAATTCAATATTCAAGAGGAAGATAGAGGGAGGGGGGAAACAGCCATGCGTTCAACAATGACCTCTTGAATACCAAACAGCACTCCACTTACCTTCTAAAGTAGTATATCTAGAACTACATTATGTATATATTAGACACAAATCATATTTGAATATGAACAAATATGTATTAGGCTTCTAAAACTATTAATACAACTATTAATAAATTATTTTGTATGAAGTTCATATTTATTTGCACTCTTTCTTCTCTTTTCTATATCAAAGTTTCTCAAAGACATGTATGATAATGCCCAAACATTTTGCATGATAGTCAGAAAAAGATGACAGCTCATCTAATTTTTAGGCATAATGTTTACAAAGGATAAAGCTTGTCTAAATTTAAGCATAATGTTTACAAAAAATGACAGCTCATCTAAAATTTAGGCATAATATTTACAAAGGATGACAGCTCATCTAAATTTTAGGAATAACGTTTAAAAAGGATGGTGGCTCATCTAAATTTTAGGCATTATGTTTACAAAGTATGGAGTTCCTCTAAAATTTAGGCGTGATGTTTATAAAGGATGAAAGCTCATCTAAATTGTAGGCATAATGTTTGCAAAGGATGACAGCTCATTTAAACTTTAGACATAATAAAAAAACATTTAAATTTTAGGCATAATGTTTACAAAGGTTGAAATCTCAACTAAAGTTTAGGCATGATGTTTACAAAGGATGATGGCTCATCTAAATTTTTGGCAGACTTTACAAATGATGACGACTCATCTAAATTTTAGGCATAATGTTTACAAAGGATGACAGCTCAACTAAATAGGCATAATGCTAACAAAGGATAACAGCTTGTCTAAAATGTATGCATAATGTTTATAAAGGATTACAGCTTATCTAATTTTACAAAGGATGGCGGCTCATCTAAATTTTAGGTATAATGTTTACAAGTATGGAGCTGCTCTAAAATTTAGGCATGATGTTTATAAAGGATGAAAGCTTATCAAAACTTTAGGCATACTGTTACAACGGATGACAGCTCATCAAAACTGTAGGCATACTGTTTATAAAGGATGATGGCTCATCTAAATTTTAGACATAATGTTTACAAAGGATGACAGCTCATCTAAATTTTAGGCATAACGTTTAAAAGGATGGTGGCTCATCTAAAATTTAGGTATAATGTTTACAAAGGATGACAGCTCATTTAAATTTTAGGCATAATAAAAAAAAACATTTAAATTTTAGGCATACTGTTACAACGGATGACAGCTCATCTGAATTTTAGGCATAATGTTTATAAAGGATGATGGCTCATCTAAATTTTAGGCATAATGTTTACAAAGGATGAAAGCTCATCTAAAATTTAGGCATAATATTTACAAAGGATGACAGCTCATCTAAATTTTAGGCATAACGTTTAAAAAGGATGGTGGCTCATCTAAATTTTAGGCATAATGTTTACAAAGTATGGAGCTCCTCTAAAATTTAGGCATGATGTTTATAAAGGATGAAAGCTCATCAAAACTTTAGGCATACTGTTACAACGGATGACAGCTCATCAACACTTTAGGCATACTGTTTATAAAGGATGATGGCTCATCTAAAATTTAGGCATAATGTTTACAAAGGTTGAAATCTCATTTAAATTTTAGGCATCCTGTTTACAAAGGATGAAAGCTCATCTAAACGTTAGGCATAATGTTTACAAAGGATGACAGCTCTGTCACAGAATTAGGCGAAAATTTGAACTGATTTTTGTTGTACTTGAATTGCAAACGAAACTCACCATTTTCTTGATTACGTCGTACACGCATTACCTGGGGTGATTAAGTGGCGTGTAACGATTTGCATGTGCCAATTTGTAATTTACATGAAATCCGAAATACTCGTTTTACGTGGTGCATGGCAAGCTCGATGTGATTTATGTTCACCTATTGAGAGTATATAAGGCTAAGGATTTCTCATTATTATTTACGGGAACCAAAATATCTAATCAAAGGATAGATAACCTCGTCTTGCAAATCTCCAGCCAAAGGGGTGAGTGTTAAATTTACATTTCGTTGTATTGTGAATTTTATTCAGATTATCATTTCGTATAATGATACCTTTATTGCAATTAAACGTGGAATATTTGGAATTACTAGTCACTTTTAGACTTTAAATACAATATCGTAATCTACGGCTTAGATTATTTTTGAGACAACTATTATTAGTCTGGTTTTGTTTATTATAGCTGATTCCGGAGATCTAATAACATCGTTGATTCCGTAGATCTGATAACATCTGACAATAGTTGATTCCGTCGTTGATTCCGTCGTTGATTCCGTCGTTGATACCGTAGAAGTACATCACTGATAGCGCATCTAATAACATCGTTGATACCGTAGCTGCTAATAACATCGTTGATACCGTAGCTGTTAACACATCTGATACCATCTTTTGATAAACGTCTTTGATATCGTCTGATTTGTTGTGGGACATCTATTGTTTGTTCTGGAACATCTCTGTATAAATATCTGAATGTGCTTGTGCCGTTAATTTGTGCAAACGGAATTGAAGTATCTGTCTGTGTGTCGAACTGTCTGTTCGTCAACATCTGTGTAACATGTAAATATCCGGAAAGCTAGAAGTCCGAGTGTCGGAGCTGTCTTAGAGTTGTAAAACGTCCGGGTCAACATCTAGGGTAGTGAGGAACCGTTGGTTCTGGTAGATGTTGT
The DNA here is from genome assembly GCA_029339505.1 of Unio delphinus. Lineage (NCBI taxonomy): Eukaryota > Metazoa > Mollusca > Bivalvia > Unionida > Unionidae > Unio > Unio delphinus. Next base: position 3,004,795 of record JAQISU010000083.1, read on the forward strand.
ATGCTGTCTGAACGTATAACTGTGGTGGATCCGTGTAGGGAAACGTCCGATAATAGTATTGGTCAACCCTCGGTTCTCGGGGAAACTGGGAGACGATTCAACTGTTGCTGAATCGTGCGGTTATACAGGGGAGACACAGGTGTATTGAAATTGTAATATAATTTAATACATTGTTGTATTTGCATGCTTATGTCAGATCGCAATAATATTTCAAGTGATCACATAGATATCAATAAAAGCTAGCAACTTGATTGAATACAAGTATATGATCGTGCTAGTTATCGCAATCCATCGTGCGATAGATAGTTTGTCGTTTGTGTTTATTTTTTTCGTAAATCATACTTGCATTTATTTAACTTTCGTAAAGGATTCTTGGATCTGTGTATAATCCAAGAGATCCCTTTACATTTGTGATTCCTTTTGTATTGTTATTTAATTTATTCATGTATTGTGAATGGTTGTGAGTGTAATTGTGGGTTGAGCGCGTGAGTTATTGTGTTAATACATCTGTATTTTTTTCATTTTATAATTTATTACATAAATTTATATTTTCTTTCACAAATAGTGTTTGTATTGTTCATTTAATCCACCCTCCTCTCGGTAACAATTCTGCTACAATGGTGTCAGAAGTGGGATCGCTGGATTAAGTGAACTGTCAATCATTTATGTGAAGTATAAACATATTTAAAGCATTGGTTTGGTTGCCTTTATCAGGAAGATAAGATCAGCCTGTGGTATATATATATATATATATATATATATATATATATTTATATTTTTATATTACAATTGTCATTGTCATGTCATCCCTTAAGGACTTGGTTGCCTTAGGCAAAGAATTTGGTTATGAAGGTGAAAGTCTAAGGAAATTTATTCAGGAAGAACAAGCCCGGGAAAGGGAAGAAAGGGTAAGAGCAAGGGAAAAGATAGAATTTGAGAAGGATAAGATAGAATTAGAGAAGCAGGCTCAAAGGGAAAAGATAGAATTAGAGAAAGGGAAGATAGAATTAGAGAAGCAGGCCGAAAAGGATAGGATAGGATGGGAAATGGAAGCGGAGCAAAAGCGAATAGAGTTAGATGAAAAATCAAAGCAACGGGATCATGAGCGTAAGGTAGAATTAGCGACATCTGGAAGAGAACACGATTCTGCCTTTAGCAAATTAAGGGGCCCCAAATTACCTCCCTTTGACGATGAAAAAGATAACATAGATAGTTATCTTCATCGGTTTGAGCGGTATGCCGAAAACCAGAAGTGGAGTCAAAATGACTGGGCGCTGCATCTGAGTGCTTTATTAAAAGGTAAAGCACTGGATGTATACTCGCGACTTCCTAGGGACGATGTGTTTAAGTACGACGTCCTAAAGGAAGCACTTCTCAAAAGGTACGAGCTCACTGAACAAGGTTTTCGAAAAAAGTTCAGGTATAGCAAGCCCGATAAGGGAGAAACCTTTGGTCAGTTCACCGTCAGAATTGCGAACTATTTTGAGCGGTGGATTGAATGCGGCAAAGCGGTGAAAACGTTTGAAGGGTTGACTGATTTCTTGCTCAGAGATCAATTATTTAATACAGTTGGGCGAGAATTAGATCAATTTCTGAAGGAGAAAGTCTTCACAAACGTAAAAGATATGGCTAAGCAAGCCGATTTATTTGCCGAAGCTCATGGGGGAACTCAGAACGTGGTTTTAAAAGATTTTAAGTCTGGAAACCAGTCTGTAAGACCTATGCCTAGGGAGCCTGTAAAATCAGCTGAGGTAAAAAGGTCAGTTGGGAATCCAGTTTTTCAGCGTGTGCGGTGTTTCTTGTGTAATGCATTGGGTCATGTTCAAAAAGACTGTCCTAAAAGAAAGGCACTTATACATAAGGTAGCAGTGGCTATACACACACCATTGTAGCAGAATTGTTACCGAGAGGAGGGTGGATTAAATGAACAATACAAACACAATTTGTGAAAGAAAATATAAATTTATGTAATAAATTATAAATGAAAAAAATACAGATGTATTAACACAATAACTCACGCGCTCAACCCACAATTACACTCACAACCATTCACAATACATGAATAAATTAAATAACAATACAAAAGGAATCACAAATGTAAAGGGATCTCTTGGATTATACACAGATCCAAGAATCCTTTACGAAAGTTAAATAAATGCAAGTATGATTTACGAAAAAAATAAACACAAACGACAAACTATCTATCGCACGATGGATTGCGATAACTAGCACGATCATATACTTGTATTCAATCAAGTTGCTAGCTTTTATTGATATCTATGTGATCACTTGAAATATTATTGCGATCTGACATAAGCATGCAAATACAACAATGTATTAAATTATATTACAATTTCAATACACCTATGTGTCTCCCCTGTATAACCGCACGATTCAGCAACAGTTGAATCGTCTCCCAGTTTCCCCGAGAACCGAGGGTTGACCAATACTATTATCGGACGTTTCCCTACACGGATCCACCACAGTTATACGTTCAGACAGCATACAACATCTACCAGAACCAACGGTTCCTCACTACCCTAGATGTTGACCCGGACGTTTTACAACTCTAAGACAGCTCCGACACTCGGACTTCTAGCTTTCCGGATATTTACATGTTACACAGATGTTGACGAACAGACAGTTCGACACACAGACAGATACTTCAATTCCGTTTGCACAAATTAACGGCACAAGCACATTCAGATATTTATACAGAGATGTTCCAGAACAAACAATAGATGTCCCACAACAAATCAGACGATATCAAAGACGTTTATCAAAAGATGGCATCAGATGTGTTAACAGCTACGGTATCAACGATGTTATTAGCAGCTACGGTATCAACGATGTTATTAGATGCGCTATCAGTGATGTACTTCTACGGTATCAACGACGGAATCAACGACGGAATCAACTATTGTCAGATGTTATCAGATCTACGGAATCAACGATGTTATTAGATCTCCGGAATCAGCTATAATAAACAAAACCAGACTAATAATAGTTGTCTCAAAAATAATCTAAGCCGTAGATTACGATATTGTATTTAAAGTCTAAAAGTGACTAGTAATTCCAAATATTCCACGTTTAATTGCAATAAAGGCATCATTATACGAAATGATAATCTGAATAAAATTCACAATACAACGAAATGTAAATTTAACACTCACCCCTTTGGCTGGAGATTTGCAAGACGAGGTTATCTATCCTTTGATTAGATATTTTGGTTCCCGTAAATAATAATGAGAAATCCTTAGCCTTATATACTCTCAATAGGTGAACATAAATCACATCGAGCTTGCCATGCACCACGTAAAACGAGTATTTCGGATTTCATGTAAATTACAAATTGGCACATGCAAATCGTTACACGCCACTTAATCACCCCAGGTAATGCGTGTACGACGTAATCAAGAAAATGGTGAGTTTCGTTTGCAATTCAAGTACAACAAAAATCAGTTCAAATTTTCGCCTAATTCTGTGACAAGCTCATCTAAATTTTAGGCATAATGTTTGCAAATGATAACATCTCATCTAAAGTTTAAGTCTTATAGAAATAAATTCGTTACTGGGACAAGGTGACTTCCTCACTCTGACAAATTTGTCAGTACGTTATGCATTGAATCATTTATGCAATTCTTCGTTTCATTTAAAGAGCTACTTCCATAACAGTTCCATATAGTTTAGATTGTAGTTACTGTATCTTCATTTTGCTCTGGGCTGGCTACTAGATAGAGACCTCGATGTGAGATCCATTGTGAATACCGTAATTATGAAGATTTTCGTTGTCCTGCAGTTCTTTGCCAAGGAAAGGTAACCTCAACCTTACATGGTCCGCTGGTATTCCATGTGTGTCTTGTATTCTCTGTTTTATTTCTCTGATCGTCTGGTACAGCGAGTTGTTTACTTCCAGAAATGATTTTTGTCCAGTCCGAAACATCAGGCAAAGTTGTATTGTACTTCCCTATATAAAAAATAATCATAACAGCTTTCTTAATTACAACATGTTTCAATAGCTACAGATCTACATGTAAATGATCGTCCAATGTTCTAAACGTTGGACACAGTCGATTTGTCAACAGTGAATCAGGCCGCGATTAATAATTATGGGAATGAGTATAAAAAATATGTTTCTCCCTCTATTTATTGGAAAGTGGGTTCTCAATAAACTAAGTTCTAAGCATGACAGCATAATAATGAAAATGATAGGATGTCTGAATTTTACTCCTATGGTGTAACTTTAACATACATACGTTTATTATGTGAAGTATATAGATATATATTTCTGCGGGAAAATGCCATACATACATATATGCATGCATGCACGCACACACAAACACATACATACATACGTACGGACGTACATATTTTTATGTGCACAAGTTAAAAAACTTTAGACAAGTAGAAAAGGCAAATTTAAATAATCTTTTTAAATTTGAAGTTTCTAAATGTATATGAACTATGTTCAACTGAAAGTTTAATGGCAGGATACAACATGTCAATTCTGTTTAATGGAACTTTAAAAAGTTCTTCACTGTTTCCAATTTTGGCCCACTGGTTCAAAAACAGTGAAATATTTTGCATGGATATCAATTCATATGTCACGGTCAACAGGCAAATTTTATAAAAGTTTCCTTGTTATCGCTTATTGACAGGAAACTATATTTTAATTTTATGTACAGAGATTCTAAGATACATAATTACGCAACTCAATATTAAAGGTAAGAAAACTGAAAATACTGAATATGTTTATGGTTTATCCAGTATGTAGATGATACCTCTGTCATATTAAATGCTTCTAATGGACGGTTACCTTAGATACATTTGAAGTCTTTTGTAAAGATCACCTGTCTAACAATTAACATTGAAAAGGTTAGAGCCGTTTGTGATTAGGAAACAAAAATTATTAACATTTTATCAGAAAAAAATTATTAAATTAGAAAGCAAGCCTTTACACTGTTTCGCATTAAATTCACAATAAAATTTAAGAGAAATGGTTGAATTAATCTATCCAAAGAAAAGTGAAAACCTATAACTTTGTGAACCCAAAATGGTCAAAAGAAATCGTGAAATCGTTTTATAAAAAAATCATGGTATCAGGGCTGGATCAGGTAAAGTGTTGGAAGGAGCGGTTCCAAAATATTCGTAGGTCTTTGACTTTCTCGAAAAGAACAAAAGTAAAAAGTATATGTGTATATTTACTCAAAGTCTACATAATACACACACTCATACACACATGAGCGCATAAATAAAACGATGGTCAAATTTCAAGATACAACTGAAAGTATGTTGGTTTTGTGTACCTTCTTTTTTTTGGGGGGGGGGGGGGGGGGGGGAGGGGGCAGAAATCCTGCAAGCTCTTCCTCCCACTGACCCAGACACGATACTTATTTTAAACGGTCATAACTAAATATTTTTCATTCATTTAATTATACATGTAACTACAAATGTTCTTTTACACAAAATGAAAATTAGACAAGACCAAGTTATGTTCTTTTTGTTGAGAAATAAAAGAATCAAAGTTTCATTTATTGTATGTTTACTGTATCGTTGAAATGCTTTGGATGCAACTTTTCAGTGGTTTAAATAAAAATACATAACCATTGTACAGTTTAACTGCATAGCATTAGACACAAAATAAGGAAATTAAAATAAAAGTGTAATATGATCAAATTTTAAATTTGACTTTTTTAAGACAGATCTATATTTTTAAATTACATATCCACAATGATATACCAGATTTGAAAAGAAATATCAGATCAGTACAAATTAGAAAAGTGTAAGTCTACATATAGTTTGATTAACAGAAAAGATATGACTGAAATATTTGTAAAATTTTGTTAAAAATCCAAATCACACACACACACGCACACACACACACTTAAAGTCTCCAGTCCAATAACGTTTTTATTCTATGTTTGACACAATTCTTAACCTAAAATTGACTCATAGACAATTCAATACTGCAATTGTTCAATATTCATTTGAAGTCGACTTCATAAATTCATGAAAACACTCGAAGAAAACAAGCACAATCCATTTCTTTATAGGAGGAATAAGTTTGTAATTTTCAATTGTACTGCCTATATCTTCGCATACGAGGTCGAAGAGGAAATTTCTTAAGAAACATATTTACAATGATCAGAAATAATTAAAAGAACTCCAGTTGTATATATTACCCTTTCACTACTCGTGATATTATTTGAAATATCACCCATCTTAAACTCAAGCTTTTGCATCGAACGTCCCGATGGGATGAATGCTCTACGGCGTATGTTTAACAGGTTAATTTGAATATCTCGTTTGCTTTCTTCTAATAGTTTTTTGCTCAAATCATATCCCATTTTCACGATCTCGGAATCTTTTGCAGTTTCAATCAGTGTTCTTACTTGACTTTGAAGTGTTACACAACCTGAAAATTCCTTCTCTATCGTTTTCTTAAAATCTTCATTTTCCTTTCTAACATTCTTATAGACTCGCTTAATACCCTCTCTGAAGTTTTGCGCCTCGCTTTTTATTTTTTGTTTGTATTCGTCAAGCAAACCGATCAGCTCCTGTTCTTGTTTGTTCACATTCATAGTTTCGTCTTGTTCAGCTTTATCAATTACACTGTTTAATACTTCACTTTCTTTCTTACGACTTTGAAGTTGCTCTAACCTGACCGCACATAACGTCGAATTGTTTTGAAGAATGGTCTTGACTTCTTCCACCTCTTCAGCCATAATCCTAGATTTGTGACTGTCATGCTCAGAAATTTTACAAAACAGGCAAAGTGATATATTTTTACACGTTTTACACACTATTTTGATTTCCTCTTCTGGGTGTTTTAGGCAGAAGTCACGCTGATATAGTGTCACTTTTTTTTCTTGATCAACTCCGCCTAATTCACGTAATGTGTGCTTTCTCAGTGCTTTAATTTTCAAGTGCATTGCAGAACACAAATGGCAGTAGTTCTGCTCACACTCAATGCATTTACTAGTTGCATAAATTTTCGGTCCACACACGTCGCATTGGACAGGAACGTCTCTCGAAACGTCTCTACAATTGGTGGCCTCGTCCATAACACCACTGACACCCTCCAGAAATATTGTCACAGTCTTATTACACAATGGACAAGCAAACCTACCTTCTATTGCATTTTTTTCTTCGTGTCTTTTGAGACAACCACTACAGAAAGTATGATTACATGAAATAGTCATTGGATCCTTGAATGTTTCGAGACAAATACTACAAATCGGTTTAACCTCTTCCATTTCAAACCTGCTAATATAATTAGATACGCACTTTCTGTTTATCTTCTTGAGATGGACTTGGGCTCACTTGATTTGGCAGTTATTTAATTCATATGACCACCAAACGAATGTGGTATGTATTAATATATCACCAACGCTGACGACATTGGAGCTAACATGAACAGTGTACGCTGAAAATGTGAATATCTCTAGATTAGACCAATTTACACCAGTTCTACACATTTATCGATGGTGCAACTATCTACTGGTAATGTGGACACAGCAAGTTAATAACAATGCATGTTCACATCGATTAAATGGCCAATGGACTACACAAACTAGATGCCCTCCAAGAGGGTTTCAAAGAGACTGTGTGCGTGGTTAATCAAACAACCATTTTCCAGTCTGGTTAATTTTGTTTAAGTGCGATTTAAAATGAAAAAGTAGTGATTTTAAACAAAATTAGGACCCATCCATCTGTCGAAATCAAGCTTTGTAGCCAAGCATTTTAGACCTGATACAGCGCACTTAATGGAATTTTGTGGACTTGTCCACCTTATCGTTTCCATTATTTTGTGGCTGGTTGTTAGATGAACACCACTATTGATGTCTAGGTTTTATACTTGTGTATTATTCTACTCCACTGAGACAGGCACGTGGGTTGTTTTAAAGAATATACACCGCCCCCTCCCCACATAAAAACAAAAAAAAAAAAACTACCGTGTTGTGCCAGGATTGTTTTTGAAGAAATTTAGCAGCAAATCATGTATTAGTCAACTTAGTTCTTAGAGTAGCATTTAATTCATATACTTAATTACCAACTGGTAGATTATCGCAAATTTACCGTCATACACCAATAACAATGTATGTTTACACCGTTTGCTCTATATCACCCTCTATCGCCAGACGGTCCTGATATAGGTGATCTGTGTTGTTTAGTTGAATATTTATATCGGTTTATTTAGTCATTCATTTTGCTCAATTTGTTTTATATTTCGGGTCATGCACGGACAAATTACTAGAATAATAGTTGTTTATAATCCAATCATCCTAGTTATTATTTGTCCTCGTTATTAAAAATGATATCTTTGGATTTTATGTTGCCTTAACAACTTATCTCCTACAGTAGAACAACTAATAATTGACTGCGTTTATTGCTTGAAAAACATGCCCCAGCCACCAAGTGCAGAATATATCAATTAAAAAAAGTGTACTCCGTGGTATATCAGTGCTAGGGACCAGCTTCGCACTTCTAAAAAACATCACCGTAAAGCAAAGAGGCTTTGGCTTTCCACCAGACTCACTATTCATCAACAAATCTATGAAGCCGCTAAGAAGAACGTCACAAATATAGTCCAATTAGCCAAAACTACAGTACCAAGATAACTGAGAGTTCCACCTGCAAACAGCTCTTCGAAATAACTAAGAAACTAATGTCAAGAAACAAATGTACACCACTTCCAACTACCTTTTCTCCATTAAACCTTCCGGACCTATTTGCAAATTTATTCCGTGACAAAGCATAAACCATTAGAGATACACTTTACAACACAATTTCAATTGACTCGTCGTCACCACACAGTTTCGATACAGAATTTCAACGACAACCATTAGGAGCATTTGAACCTGTCTCTATGGATTTAGTACGGAAAATCGTGATGAAGAGTGCACCAAAGTCATGTGAATTTGATCCAATTCCAACATCACTGCTGCTTTAGTGCTTAGACCAATAGTGCCTTCATTTACTGATGTTATTAATATTTCTCTCTCATCCGGGGAATTCCCGTCATATTTTCAAAACTGCCATTGTAAAGCCTCTGCTGAAGAGACCAACACTTGAACATAACGATTTAAAAAAACTACCGCCCAGTTTCTAATCTCCCGTTCATATAAAACATCTTAGAAAAAGTTGTTTTAACCCAACTTGTATCTCATTTGAATTCAAACAGTCATTTTAACAATGTACAGTCTGCATATCGCCTTTGCCACAGTACTAAAACTACTCTTCTGAAAGTATTTAATGTCATTCTCTCTGCTTTAGATAGCGGCAAAAGTACTTTCCACACCCTCCTTGATTTGTCTGCAGCATTTAACACAATAGACCATGATATATCACTTCACCGTCTTCAGCATGTATTTGGCATTCAGAATACAACATTACAGTGGTTCAAGTCCTACTTAGTCAACATGACACAAATGTATCTGCAAATGGAATAAACTCCAGTCCAGTTGATCTATGTTATGATGTTCCATAGGGGTGATTTATTGGACTTGTTCCCTTCATTCTACACACTCAACTGCTCTCAAGTGTCAAAAATCATCACCCATTGTCTCACCAATTGTACGCTGATGACACCCAAATATACAAGTCTAGCCCCCCCCCCCCCCCCATTGAAGTTGATGCTATCATCCATGGAGTAGAGAGGTGCATTTCTGATGTGAAATCATGGATGACATGTAACAGGCTACAGAGGAATGATGATAAAACTGAGGCCGTTCTGATCACAACACGAAGACTTTTTCATTCACATCCTTTATCTCAAACAATAAATATCAGCAACACCAACATTAAATTCACACAGTCAGTACGAAGCCTAGGTGTTACTCTAGACCGTACTCTCACATTTCACCAACATGTCATGAACATATGCAAGGCTGCATATCTTGAGCTGAGAAGCATCAGTTCCATTCGCAAATATGTTTCAGTTGATGCCACTAAAACACTTGTGTGTTGATTGGTACTTTCAAGACTGGATTATTGTAACTCAGTTATGTCTGGTTCGTCTCAATATCTACTCCACAAACTTCAAAAACCTCAAACACAGCTGCTTGAATCATCTTTAGAGTACCTCGATCAGAGCACACCTCACCACTGCTCTGTACCCTACACTGGTTATCCATTCAATCCTGAATCAAAGACAAAATTTGTTCTCTGTGCTACGATCACTGACAGACTCCAGTCCAACATAACTATCCGGCCTCACACATGTGTATACACCAGCATGATACTTACGCTCCTCATCTGACAATCGTATACTCATTGTTCCCACTATGAAAACTAAGTCATATGGACAACGTTCTCTTGCGTACCAAGGCCCAGCAATGTGGAATGAATAGTCCTTTGAAATTAGATACAAAGACAGAGTGATCCATTTTAAGAGTGCTCTTAAAACACCTTTTTCGACTGCAGGAACAAACTTAAACGACCTAATATTGTTTCGTACCTTAAATATTTTCAGCATTTTTTTATGTTTTCCAATTTCATATTTCTAGTGTTTTGTTATAGATGTAAAGCTCTTAGAGCTACTAAAAATTAGGCGATATAAAATGTCCTCATTATTATTATTATTATTATTATTATTATTATTATTATTATCTAATAGATGGCATACGTCATATTTAGCTTTATTTCTGGAATTCATAAGGCAGAATATAATTCCTTTGTCATAAATCTTCATATTTCGAGGGTTGTTTCTGTTTTGTTTAAATGTTACTCAAGACCTATATATGTTACTGAAAATGTACAAATACAATCATTTGATTCACATATTATATAAGCGAACGTCAAGTAAAGATTTTTGACGGAGGGTATGAAAATGGGGTTTGGAAAACCCACTCTATCCCATTTTGAAGTGCACGTTATATGGGGTCTGGAAAACCCACTACATTCCATTTTGAAGTGCATGTTTTTTAATAAAAGTTACTTGGCCTCAACCAATCAAATCGAACCTTTATCATTCACCAGCTATATCAAAGAAGTTAATAAAAAGACCGAAATACTGTCAAAACCGAATTTCAGATATTTTACCGCAATACTAGGAGAAATTTAGTTTGAATTTTTTAATAATGATACCAACGAAATAAATTGTATTTAAGTGATTTTTATATGAATTATTTACAGTTTCCTATAGCACACATATAATGAAGAAAATTGGTCGTACTTGATTGGACAGCTAGAATAAAAGGCGAATCATAATATATACACATAATAAAAGCATAAAGTATGAAAGTACCAAAATTATTGACTGAAATTAAATTATGCATTTAATTTAACTACCAATAGCATATATTCTGATTGAAACAAAACATTCCTAGCCGACCCTCTCCCGTAACCATATGACATTCTTCTTCTACAAAGGTTATTTTGCAACTAAGTACATGTAGATCAAGACAACTTCCCAATGCATGTTTTAAAATAAATATAAAAAATAAAATCATGCTCAGATCCCCGGTATGAGACTGAATAAAATATAATTTAGAGTAGAGGTCTCAAACACGATGTCTGCATGCTGCATGCTGCCCGCCAAGCCGTATCTGTGGCCCGCAAAATGATTGGCGTCACAAAGTGTCAAGAGACATATTAAGGGTGGTTCGGCCCTTGGGTCATCGAAAATGCTCTCATGCGACCCTCACGGTGGATCGAGTTTGATACACCTGATTTTGAGAATGCACCGATAGATGTATCCATAACGCCACAGCTGTTTGAATTTTTTTAAACCTAATATTCCATCTACTCTGGAGGTTTTGGTCCTTATTCAAAACAAAGAACTTTTCAAGCTACAAAAAATTCATACATTGCTAGACTTTAAACAGGCCCATCTCTAGGATGTCCGGGGCCCAAGGGAACAAAAGCAATTAGTGGGGCCCCAAGCAAAATAATTGCTTTGCGAAGTTGATTTCCTAAACGCGTGGAGCCCAAAAAGTGGTTGCCTCGTTCGCCTTGCCCTAAAACCGGGCATGACTCTGAATTTAAGAACAATTACTCAGCTTTTCTAGTGTCAAGACAATTAACCTGATTACTTGCTGCTGGATGAATGTATGTGACATTTTTGTCATGTATTTGTTTTATTCACTTTAAGACACACAAGTTTATGATTCATAAATATGTCAATGCACATTCTGGTTTCTCACACTCACAACGTCTGTTATACGGCATCGAATTTTTAGTCCTGACCTTTACCTGTCCAACCGAGTAAAATAAAGTACGACCAAGTGACGTCATTAAGTTAAATATTTGGAATCGAATTAAACACTTCAGAGAGATTGACAACTGTAAAGTGAAGCTGTCTGCATTTGTAACATACACAATGGAGAAAATGTTGGCATATCTTTATGTTACTTTCATGTACTGTAACTGAAATTTCTTTGGCTATTACACTTGTGAAAATTGTACATGATCTAACCAAACCGCTAAGCAAAATGATTGCTCCCGAATGCTCAAACAAAATCAGCTCAAATTGGTCTAACTATTTTTAGCAGTTTTTAGAAGAGAGAAAAACGAAATTTGCCAGACTAGACAATATCAACTTCTGATAACGTAATGAAAGACTTATAAAACGATATGAAATGTACACAAAAAAAATGTTCTCTCTTCTTGTTGATACAATTTATCTCTGGTGTCCAGGAAGTGAAAAGGGGCAGACGGAGCTAGCACTTTTCTTTAATAGATGCACATCTGCAGTAAGGCCAAACTGTATATTCTAAAACTCATTACATCCAGCGACCATACATCACAAATAAAGAAAAATAATTGTTCTTTTATTAAGACCTAAGATATACAATGAAGTTTTGAAATGGCCAATGAAACCAGTGAGAAAAACCGGAGAAGTCCTTTCTCTTAAAAAAATTAACAACTATGAAACTTAAAAATCATCACCTTAAAACAGAGTTTGTCAGAAATCAAGAAATGACAATGATTTGTGCACTTAAAATATGTAAATAGGTGTGTATTTCAGTTCTTGGGCACATTTCGGTGTCTCTAGGGTTCAATGTAGCTTTTTTCTATCAAGTTGGCTATAGGCAGATGCTTCCATCAGTTTTTAAAAAAGGAAACTTTGATACAACAAATTGCCCTTCTACATTGGAACACACATTTGTTGAGATCTGACACTCTTCAATTCCTTGCAAATTTTCCTGTACCTTTAGCGTGTTTCACCACTGATTACTTTACCTTGGTTTTAAACTAACATGTTCGGGCACAGTATCATAAGCTCCCAGTTCTCAGATGAACGCAATTCAATGAATGACCACAACACTGACCAATACGGATTTTATTATCAGGTCATTATCAGTTGTGAATTGAAACAAAGATGACTACTATACGAAAGTCCCATTTTACTATATCTCTTTCTGAACCAGTAACCTCGTAGAAGTACTTATTAACAATATTAATGTAGCAAATTAACTTCCTGCCTTAGTAGGCACTCGGTCAGTGACTAAACTGACCACGTGCCTACTAAGGCATGATAAAAACAGTACACAAACAAAATTACACTCATTCCGAGGCGATGAAAAAGAAAACAAGATAAGTATAATCAAATACACATGGGAATAGGTAAGACTGCCTTGTAAATGCAATTTATGTACATGTCTGCATTTGTGTAACCACAGCAAACACTGGAATTGTTACATCCACCCGTTCTCTTGACCATGCCATATTTTGCTGACATAAATAGCTGTTTTGAAAGACCCCAATATATGTCATCAGATCTTTATTCCTACATATAGACATCTCCAGAGATGGTGGGGATATCTAATTAGTCACCATATCAAGATATGCATTAACATAAAATCCTATTTTACCTATTACATTAGGGTACTTTTCACTCGACTGTGAAAATGTTACTAATATTGCATGAAAGCAACTGTTACAACAACCTTAATTTGTCCCTGTGCTAACATTTTCATCTCTATGTACCGGTTTACCAGTGTTGGGGAAGTAAGTCTGTAAACCCGATGGATCGTTTTACTGTGTTCTTCTTTACAGGTTTTCTTGTCAAAAATATAAACGGCCTGTCACAGACCTTCTCCACTGTAAATAGCTTGCAAAATGGCCGTGTTTTAGCCCGCACACTGTTCTCAACCTTATCCAGCATGATGCTCCAAATAGCAACAGTCCAACATACCTATCCGGCCTCACACATGTGTGTACACCAGCATGATACTTACGCTCCTCTTCTGACAATCGTATACTCATTGTTCCCACTATGAAAACTAAGTCATATGGACAACGTTCTTTTGCGTACCAAGGCCCAGCAATGTGGAATGAATAGTCCTTTGAAATTAGACACAAAGACAGAGTGATTCATTTTAAGAGTGCTCTTAAACAGTGGCGTCGCTAGGGGAGTGCGGGGGGTGCGGACCGCACCGGGTGACACCATCTCAGAGGGGTGACACCGAAAGGAAAATTTTAAATAAAGTAAGTTTAAAGTAAAAAAAAATAACTATAACTTAACGTTGTTACAGTTCTTAAATACTTTTACCTTCTGACCTTCAATTAATTTGTTTTTGTTCTTGTCATTTTTATACTGTGGACTTATTTTAAGAAGAAGAAATCCATGGTGGAAGTCTGGAGGGGTGACACCATGAGTTTACCGCACTGGGTGACACCAACCCTAGCGACGCCGCTGCTCTTAAAACACCTTTTTCGACTGCAGGAACAAACTTAAACGACCTAATATTGTTTCGTACCTTAAATATTTTCAGCATTTTTTTATGTTTTCCAATTTCATATTTCTAGTGTTTTGTTATAGATGTAAAGCTCTTAGAGCTACTAAAAATTAGGCGATATAAAATGTCCTCATTATTATTATTATTATTATTATTATTATTATTATTATCTAATAGATGGCATACGTCATATTTAGCTTTATTTCTGGAATTCATAAGGCAGAATATAATTCCTTTGTCATAAATCTTCATATTTCGAGGGTTGTTTCTGTTTTGTTTAAATGTTACTCAAGACCTATATATGTTACTGAAAATGTACAAATACAATCATTTGATTCACATATTATTTAAGCGAAAGTCAAGTAAAGATTTTTGACGGAGGGTATGAAAATGGGGTTTGGAAAACCCACTCTATCCCATTTTGAAGTGCACGTTATATGGGGTCTGGAAAACCCACTACATTCCATTTTGAAGTGCATGTTTTTTAATAAAAGTTACTTGGCCTCAACCAATCAAATCGAACCTTTATCATTCACCAGCTATATCAAAGAAGTTAATAAAAAGACCGAAATACTGTCAAAACCGAATTTCAGATATTTTACCGCAATACTAGGAGAAATTTAGTTTGAATTTTTTAATAATGATACCAACGAAATAAATTGTATTTAAGTGATTTTTATATGAATTATTTACAGTTTCCTATAGCACACATATAATGAAGAAAATTGGTCGTACTTGATTGGACAGCTAGAATAAAAGGCGAATCATAATATATACACATAATAAAAGCATGAAGTATGAAAGTACCAAAATTATTGACTGAAATTAAATTATGCATTTAATTTAACTACCAATAGCATATATTCTGATTGAAACAAAAAATTCCTAGCCGACCCTCTCCCGTAACCATATGACATTCTTCTTCTACAAAGGTTATTTTGCAACTAAGTACATGTAGATCAAGACAACTTCCCAATGCATGTTTTAAAATAAATATAAAAAATAAAATCATGCTCAGATCCCCGGTATGAGACTGAATAAAATATAATTTAGAGTAGAGGTCTCAAACACGATGTCTGCATGCTGCATGCTGCCCGCCAAGCCGTATCTGTGGCCCGCAAAATGATTGGCGTCACAAAGTGTCAAGAGAGATATTAAGGGTGGTTCGGCCCTTGGGTCATCGAAAATGCTCTCATGCGACCCTCACGGTGGATCGAGTTTGATACACCTGATTTTGAGAATGCACCGATAGATGTATCCATAACGCCACAGCTGTTTGAATTTTTTTAAACCTAATATTCCATCTACTCTGGAGGTTTTGGTCCTTATTCAAAACAAAAAACTTTTCAAGCTACAAAAAATTCATACATTGCTAGACTTTAAACAGGCCCATCTCTAGGATGTCCGGGGCCCAAGGGAACAAAAGCAATTAGTGGGGCCCCAAGCAAAATAATTGCATTGCGAAGTTGATTTCCTAAACGCGTGGAGCCCAAAAAGTGGTTGCCTCGTTCGCCTTGCCCTAAAACCGGGCATGACTCTGAATTTAAGAACAATTACTCAGCTTTTCTAGTGTCAAGACAATTAACCTGATTACTTGCTGCTGGATGAATGTATGTGACATTTTTGTCATGTATTTGTTTTATTCACTTTAAGACACACAAGTTTATGATTCATAAATATGTCAATGCACATTCTGGTTTCTCACACTCACAACGTCTGTTATACGGCATCGAATTTTTAGTCCTGACCTTTACCTGTCCAACCGAGTAAAATAAAGTACGACCAAGTGACGTCATTAAGTTAAATATTTGGAATCGAATTAAACACTTCAGAGAGATTGACAACTGTAAAGTGAAGCTGTCTGCATTTGTAACATACACAATGGAGAAAATGTTGGCATATCTTTATGTTACTTTCATGTACTGTAACTGAAATTTCTTTGGCTATTACACTTGTGAAAATTGTACATGATCTAACCAAACCGCTAAGCAAAATGATTGCTCCCGAATGCTCAAACAAAATCAGCTCAAATTGGTCTAACTATTTTTAGCAGTTTTTAGAAGAGAGAAAAACGAAATTTGCCAGACTAGACAATATCAACTTCTGATAACGTAATGAAAGACTTATAAAACGATATGAAATGTACACAAAAAAATTGTTCTCTCTTCTTGTTGATACAATTTACCTCTGGTGTCCAGGAAGTGTAAAGGGGCAGACGGAGCTAGCACTTTTCTTTAATAGATGCACATCTGCAGTAAGGCCAAACTGTATATTCTAAAACTCATTACATCCAGCGACCATACATCACAAATAAAGAAAAATAATTGTTCTTTTATTAAGACCTAAGATATACAATGAAGTTTTTAAATGGCCAATGAAACCAGTGAGAAAAACCGGAGAAGTCCTTTCTCTTAAAAAAATTAACAACTATGAAACTTAAAAATCATCACCTTAAAACAGAGTTTGTCAGAAATCAAGAAATGACAATGATTTGTGCACTTAAAATATGTAAATAGGTGTGTATTTCAGTTCTTGGGCACATTTCGGTGTCTCTAGGGTTCAATGTAGCTTTTTTCTATCAAGTTGGCTATAGGCAGATGCTTCCATCAGTTTTTAAAAAAGGAAACTTTGATACAACAAATTGCCCTTCTACATTGGAACACACATTTGTTGAGATCTGACACTCTTCAATTCCTTGCTAATTTTCCTGTACCTTTAGCGTGTTTCACCACTGATTACTTTACCTTGGTTTTAAACTAACATGTTCGGGCACAGTATCATAAGCTCCCAGTTCTCAGATGAACGCAATTCAATGAATGACCACAACACTGACCAATACGGATTTTATTATCAGGTCATTATCAGTTGTGAATTGAAACAAAGATGCCTACTATACGAAAGTCCCATTTTACTATATCTCTTTCTGAACCAGTAACCTCGTAGAAGTACTTATTAACAATATTAATGTAGCAAATTAACTTCCTGCCTTAGTAGGCACTCGGTCAGTGACTAAACTGACCACGTGCCTACTAAGGCATGATAAAAACAGTACACAAACAAAATTACACTCATTCCGAGGCGATGAAAAAGAAAACAAGATAAGTATAATCAAATACACATGGGAATAGGTAAGACTGCCTTGTAAATGCAATTTATGTACATGTCTGCATTTGTGTAACCACAGCAAACACTGGGATTGTTACATCCACCCGTTCTCTTGACCATGCCATATTTTGCTGACATAAATAGCTGTTTTGAAAGACCCCCATATATGTCATCAGATCTTTATTCCTACATATAGACATCTCCAGAGATGGTGGGGATATCTAATTAGTCACCATATCAAGATATGCATTAACATAAAATCCTATTTTACCTATTACATTAGGGTACTTTTCACTCGACTGTGAAAATGTTACTAATATTGCATGAAAGCAACTGTTACAACAACCTTAATTTGTCCCTGTGCTAACATTTTCATCTCTATGTACCGGTTTACCAGTGTTGGGGAAGTAAGTCTGTAAACCCGATGGATCGTTTTACTGTGTTCTTCTTTACAGGTTTTCTTGTCAAAAATATAAACGGCCTGTCACAGACCTTCTCCACTGTAAATAGCTTGCAAAATGGCCGTGTTTTAGCCCGCACACTGTTCTCAACCTTATCCAGCATGATGCTCCAAATAGCAACAGTCCAACATACCTATCCGGCCTCACACATGTGTGTACACCAGCATGATACTTACGCTCCTCTTCTGACAATCGTATACTCATTGTTCCCACTATGAAAACTAAGTCATATGGACAACGTTCTTTTGCGTACCAAGGCCCAGCAATGTGGAATGAATAGTCCTTTGAAATTAGACACAAAGACAGAGTGATTCATTTTAAGAGTGCTCTTAAACAGTGGCGTCGCTAGGGGAGTGCGGGGGGTGCGGACCGCACCGGGTGACACCATCTCAGAGGGGTGACACCAAAAGGAAAATTTTAAATAAAGTAAGTTTAAAGTAAAAAAAAATAACTACAACTTAACGTTGTTACAGTTCTTAAATACTTTTACCTTCTGACCTTCAATTAATTTGTTTTTGTTCTTGTCATTTTTATACTGTGGACTTATTTTAAGAAGAAGAAATCCATGGTGGAAGTCTGGAGGGGTGACACCATGAGTTTACCGCACTGGGTGACACCAACCCTAGCGACGCCGCTGATCTTAAAACACCTTTTTCGACTGCAGGAACAAACTTAAACGACCTAATATTGTTTCGTACCTTAAATATTTTCAGCATTTTTTTATGTTTTCCAATTTCATATTTCTAGTGTTTTGTTATAGATGTAAAGCTCTTAGAGCTACTAAAAATTAGGCGATATAAAATGTCCTCATTATTATTATTATTATTATTATTATTATTATTATTATTATTATTATTATTATCTAATAGATGGCATACGTCATATTTAGCTTTATTTCTGGAATTCATAAGGCAGAATATAATTCCTTTGTCATAAATCTTCATATTTCGAGGGTTGTTTCTGTTTTGTTTAAATGTTACTCAAGACCTATATATGTTACTGAAAATGTACAAATACAATCATTTGATTCACATATTATATAAGCGAAAGTCAAGTAAAGATTTTTGACGGAGGGTATGAAAATGGGGTTTGGAAAACCCACTCTATCCCATTTTGAAGTGCACGTTATATGGGGTCTGGAAAACCCACTACATTCCATTTTGAAGTGCATGTTTTTTAATAAAAGTTACTTGGCCTCAACCAATCAAATCGAACATTTATTTATCATTCACCAGCTATATCAAAGAAGTTAATAAAAAGACCGAAATACTCTCAAAATCGAATTTCAGATATTTTACCGCAATACTAGGAGAAATTTAGTTTGAATTTTTTAATAATGATACCAACGAAATAAATTGTATTTAAGTGATTTTTATATGAATTATTTACAGTTTCCTATAGCACACATATAATGAAGAAAATTGGTCGTACTTGATTGGACAGCTAGAATAAAAGGCGAATCATAATATATACACATAATAAAAGCATAAAGTATGAAAGTACCAAAATTATTGACTGAAATTAAATTATGCATTTAATTTAACTACCAATAGCATATATTCTGATTGAAACAAAACATTCCTAGCCGACCCTCTCCCGTAACCATATGACATTCTTCTTCTACAAAGGTTATTTTGCAACTAAGTACATGTAGATCAAGACAACTTCCCAATGCATGTTTTAAAATAAATATAAAAAATAAAATCATGCTCAGATCCCCGGTATGAGACTGAATAAAATATAATTTAGAGTAGAGGTCTCAAACACGATTTCTCATGCTGCATGCTGCCCGCCAAGCCGTATCTGTGGCCCGCAAAATGATTAGCGTCACAAAGTGTCAAGAGAGATAATAAAGGTGGTTCGGCCCTTGGGTCATCAAAAATGCTCTCATGCGACCCTCACGGTGGATCGAGTTTGATACACCTGATTTTGAGAATGCACCGATAGATGTATCCATAACGCCACAGCTGTTTGAATTTTTTTAAACCTAATATTCCATCTACTCTGGAGGTTTTGGTCCTTATTCAAAACAAAGAACTTTTCAAGCTACAAATAATGCATACATTGCTAGACTTTAAACAGGCCCATCCCTAGGATGTCCGGGGCCCAAGGGAACAAAAGCAATTAGTGGGGCCCCAAGCAAAATAATTGCATTGCGAAGTTGATTTCCTAAACGCGTGGAGCCCAAAAAGTGGTTGCCTCGTTCGCCTTGCCCTAAAACCGGGCATGACTCTGAATTTAAGAACAATTACTCAGCTTTTCTAGTGTCAAGACAATTAGCCTGATAACTTGCTGCTGGATGAATGTATGTGACATTTTTGTCATGTATTTGTTTTATTCACTTTAAGACACACAAGTTTATGATTCATAAATATGTCAATACACATTCTGGTTTCTCACACTCACAACGTCTGTTATACGGCATCGAATTTTTAGTCCTGACCTTTACCTGTCCAGCCGAGTAAAATAAAGTACGACCAAGTGACGTCATTAAGTAAAATATTTGGAATCGAAATCGCCCTCGATATTAAGGGGGCAGGGTCCAGTTTTTATGTACAAATTTAATGTCGCATGCACCTGCCTAATATAAAAATTCATTAAAAATATAATACGCGAGTGAGGTCAAAAAGGTACATATTTCTGGATAGGTATTATGTAGTGCAACATAATCATATCACACACATGACCTGACAAGTCTACTGAAGTTCTTAGAATAAAATATTTATGTACTCCAACCCCTATTTTATACATGCATTTTTCACATCCGATGGCCATTTTTGACAGCATGTGGTGCTCACAGTGCAAACGCAAGGCCTTTTCCTAGATGAAAATTTTGAAAAACATTGTCTACTAAATAGCTTGATGCAATTCATAATAGTTGTCATCCATGCCGTTTTTGAGATATTCTACTTGCCTTGAACCCACGTGTCTACTGCTATGGGAGGCTAGCTCTTCTTCTTAGCCGACTATTGGTATTTCACAATCAACATACTGCAGAGTAACTATGGAAAGTGTACATGTCTGACATCAATTTCAAGAACAACACAAGCCTGAAACACCTAGTTCACAAATTTATCCATATCTTTAATTATTACACAATAGTAGCTCAAAAACTCACACCATACCCTTAAGTTAAGAAATTTGCCAGGGGCCAATTTACGAAACTGGACCCTGCCACCTAAACACTTCAGAGAGATTGAAAACTGTAAAGTGAAGCTGTCTGCATTTGTAACATACACAATGGAGAAAATGTTGGCATATCTTTATGTTACTTTCATGTACTGTAACTGAAATTTCTTTGGCTATTACACTTGTGAAAATTGTACATGATCTAACCACAGGAGTCTGACGTTTTATCAATAAAGTACGGCGAAATGTCTGACAAAATGAAATACCCTACCCTTATCAATAATATATATATATACCGTTATATATATATATATATATATATATATATATATATATATATATATATATATATATATATATATATATATATATATATATATATATATATATATATATATATATATATTATTGATAAGGGTATTTCATTTGTCAGACATTTCGCCGTACTTTATTGATAAAACGTCAGACTCATGTGATCTAACCAAACCGCTAAGCAAAATGATTGCTCCCGAATGCTCAAACAAAATCAGCTCAAATTGGTCTAAGTATACTATTTTTAGCAGTTTTTAGAAGAGAGAAAAACGAATTTTGCCAGACTAGACAGTATCAACTTCTGATAACGTAATGAAAGACTTATAAAACGATATGAAATGTACACAAAAAAAATGTTCTCTCTTCTTGTTGATACAATTTACCTCTGGTGTCCAGGAAGTGAAAAGAGGCAGACGGAGCTAGCACTTTTCTTTAATAGATGCACATCTGCAGTAAGGCCAAACTGTATATTCTAAAACTCATTACATCCAGCGATCATACATCACAAAATAAAGAAAAATAAATGTACTTTTATTAAGACCTAAGATATACAATGCAGTTTTTAAATGGCCAGTGAAACCAGTGAGAAAAACCGGAGAAGTCCTTTCTCTTAAAAAAATTAACAACTATGAAACTTAAAAATCATCACCTTAAAACAGAGTTTGTCAGAAATCAAGAAATGACAATGATTTGTGCACTTAAAATATGTAAATACGTGTGTATTTCATTTCTTGGGCACATTTCGGTGTCTCTAGTAACCATGTTAGGGTGCAATGTAGCTTTTTTCTATCAAGTTGGCTATAGGCAGATGCATCCATCAGTATAAAAAAAAAGGAAACTTTGATACAACAAGTTGCCCTTCTACATTGGAACGCACATTTGTTGAGATCTGACACTCTTCAATTCCTTGCTAATTTTCCTGTACCTTTAGCGTGTTTCACCACTGATTACTTTACCTTGGTTTTAAACTACTATGTTCGGGCACAGTATCATAAGTTCCCAGTTCTCAGATGAACGCAATTCAATGAATGACCACAACACTGACAAACACGGATTTTATTATCATGTCATTATCAGTTGTGAATTGAAAGAAAGATGCCTACCATACGAAAGTCCCATTTTACTATATCTCTTTCTGAACCAGTAGCCTCGCAGAAGTACTTATTAACAATATGTAGGAAATTAACTTCCTGCCTTAGTAGGCACCCGGTCAGTGACTAAACTGACCACGATGCTACTATGGCATGATAAAAACAGTACACAAACAAAATTGCACTCATTCCGAGGCGATGAAAAAGAAAACAAGATAAGTATAATCAAATACACATGGGAATAGGTAAGACTGCCTTGTAAATGCAATTTATGTACATGTCTGCATTTGTGTAACCACAGCTAACACTGGAATTGTTACACCCATCCGTTCTCTTGACCATGCCATATTTTGCTGACATAAATAGCTGTTTTGAAAGACCCTCATATATGTCATCAGATCTTTATTCCTACATATAGACATCTCCAGAGATGGCGGGGATATCTAATTAGTCACCACATCAAGATATGCATTAACATAAAATCCTATTTTACCTATTACATTAGGGTACTTTTCAGTAGACTGTGAAAATGTTACTAATATTGCATGAAAGCAATTGTAGTTATAACAACCTTAATTTGTCCCTGTGCTAACATTTTCACCACTATGTACCGGTTTACCAGTGTTGGGGAAGTAAGTCTATAAACCCGATGAATCGCTTTACTGTGTTCTTCTTTACAGGTCTTCTTGTCAAAAAAAAACGGCCTGTCACAGACCTTCTCCACTGTAAATAGCTTGCAAAATGGCCGTGTTTTAGCCCGCACACTGTTCTCAACCTTATCCAGCATGATGCTCCAAACAGCAACAGAAGACCTTGGTGACGAAGATGACAGCTATATCCGATTTCGTACTGATGGCAACCTCTTCATCTTAAGGCGACTTCCGGCCCACATGAAAACCATGGAAAAATTTGATTAGAGAACTTCTCTTTGCAAACGACTCTGCCCTTATTGCCCGCACGGAAACCGCCTTACAGAGCGTAACATTCTGCATTGCAGAAGCTTGCCAACTGTTTGGTTGTGAGGTCAGATTAACGAAATTAAGGTTCTTCACCAGCCTGTACCTAAGAAAGACTACCTGCCACCAGGAATGCACAGGGACTCGTTACAAAGCAAATTAGGAGTATCCGTCCATGAATCATGGTCTAACCTGTAACAATATACCACAAGGGAAGACACCAGTCCGCACCCCTCGGTAGTTCAAACCATTATAGTTTATTCTCGTTGCGACTTCTAATTTCCGACTTCAGCCAGTTGTATTCAAGAATGGTTCAATTTTCAAAACATTTCGACAATTACTAGGTCAAGAGACTGATGATGATGATGCACAATGGATGACACATGCAGGATCAAATCATATGGTCACTGTGCTATATGGCCAGAAAAACTAACCAATCTGTACCATCTTTTAAAATGTACTCGTGCAATTAAACTGCTTGGATTTGTTTTAAATTTAAAAATAAGATGATGTGCCATACCCCTAGTCAAATGAGCCAAACTTTAAGGAAACTTTGACCATAATGATATTATTATGGTTACTGTCATCGTAGAAAAGATTAGCAAAACAGGAAATCTGCAGGAAAGTCATTATACATGAGGTTATCAAGTTCTATTTATGAAAAATGGGGGAAGGGGGCGGGATTATATGGCACAACAACACCCTAAAGGTTATATAGTAAGTAGAACAGAAAATACCTTGCTTAAGGACACATAAGAGAGTTAATCAAACAAATGATGGGAATCAAACCTTTCTTGTGATGTGTCTAAAGCCTTAAACATTGTGCCACCACAGCTCCATATTCAAAAAGACGTTTTTTTTTACTAAGGACATGACAACAGGACACAAATATATATTTTAGCCATTACCATTTTCAAAGTGCATACAAATCATTGTTGCGTATATTTGATATAAGTCATTTCTACTTATTTTTATTGTTTGTTTGTTAGATTTAAATTTGGCATTATAAGTTTTAAGATTCGTTCATGGGGGGACCTGTACTTTACAGAATAAACACCAGGTGTTGACCTCATTTCTGACCTGGCTTCAGAGTTGTAAACAAGCTTTTAAATGATTGGTTGGTTCCAAGGACATTATGGAGCTTTATATAAACATCTTTAAATTTTAGTTGGGTCATACGCTGGGTACGTGAGTTTTTGAATGTAAATTTCATCTGAAAGGTTCTAGAAGATCACGTGACCCCTTCCTTGTTTACGTAAAAACAGCTATATAAATTATGTTTTGGAGCGAGCTATTGAGTAGAACTTCGCCTTTTGGAATAATAAGTTGTGTCTTTTTGAATTGTTTTAAATTGCCTTGAACTGGAAATTATGTCAAGAGGATTTGTTTTGTTATTTATCTGGAAAAGAATTGTGCTCATAGAATTTTATTAACAAGAACTGACTTCTCAAGTGACATCGTCTTTCATATTGGATACTTCGCTGGAATTCGAACTTAGAATTATTTGGTCATTTTATTACCAGGACTTTTGCAGTTTTTCTATTGGATAATATTTTGAATTATTTTTGGATTAATTTTGGAATTGATTCTTAAAACCGTAAGTTTATTTTTTCTTTTCTGGAAAATATTTGTGCTCAATAAATTGTTTATTAAGTTTTTACAAGCTTGTTATTTTCACTCTTTCTGTGTTACTGTTTATTCGAGCCTAAGCACGTAACATCATGTCATACTGAATACAATGTGTTATAGCTAATAGTTCACACTCTTCCAATTAAAATATTATTTTCAAAAAAACCTGGTCACCTGTTATCCACCTAAAATTGGCAACAGAGATCCTGAAATCGTATTTCCCTGATATGTCCATCATATTAATGGTTTTGACTTTCAGGAACCAGACATTAGTCCTATGCTATCTATAATTTTATCAGATCAAAGTATATTTGTTTGTCCATTAAACTGTCAAATAGCAGCAGAGGGGGCGAATCCGACAACTTTTTATAGGCGTCGATTCGGCAAACCGAGGCTTCCTCTAAATCGTAAAAAAAGACGCCATGGTTGTTGTCGCACCCCCTCTGCTGCTACGGGGTTAACAATCCTTGTTTGGAATCTCTTCGAGATTCATGCTAGCAATTTACAATGATAAATTAGCAATATAATTTTTATATAAATGGCAAACGTCGGAGAAGCACAAATAACTAGATTAACTAGAGAATGGTTTGCTGCGATCAAGAAATTTCTCCCGGTGAGAGATTCTTTCTGAGATAATTTGCAAGCTCGACAACAACAAAATTTAGATTTTATCGCTGATACTGAACGATTATTTAAGCCGATAACTACGGCAACTGGAGGAGTTGTAACCGCAATAAAAGAGAGTAAATCAGAGGTAAAACCAGAGGTAGAACCAGAGGAAAAACTTCCAAAGAAAATTGATAGTAGAAATCAAGAGCTACGAGATAGATTTACTGAAGATATTTTTAGCATATATCGATAAAAGTGATCCAGAAGAATTGATAAATTTTACATCTGCTGGTTTTGTTGATAGATATAATTATTTAAAACCAGAACAAAAGAAAACTTTTATCAGTAGTTTTGACAAATGGATTGATGTGGTTTATAAAATTAAATTTAATTTAAACCAAGTTAAAAGAGATGATAAGAGGTATAGTTCATTTGATGCTGCAGTTAGAATAAAAGACGATGAAAATGAACAAACAAGAAAAGCTCAACGAAAACGTGTACCATCAAACCTACGAGGACGACGAAGACAAAAAGACCCTCTCGTGGAAGAACCTGAAGAAGAAAAATTTGCTAGTGGATATCACGGTGGTAATATACCCTGTTCAAAAAGTATTCTCGATGATATATCACGGTTAGAAGTTCTCATCGGAGGAAACCGAGCTGGAAATAATTCTCCAGAGATAATTAACGAAGCGGCTGAAACTGTCAACGGCTATTTCAAAGTCGTGTAATGGATATTGGACTATATCGTAGTTTCATCGATGAACTTACTGATGATTATTACAGCGATTGATCATCGATTAGATAAATAGCATTTAAATAAAATGATACTACATCGTAGTATGAACAGAGCAAGACCTGTTTATGTCGTAAATTCACGATTGCCAGTGTACAAGGTGACATACGGAGATGGATTAGGTGATGTTGTCACTGGGTTATTTACTAGAGTCGCTCTAAAGATTTTACCGATCGGGAAGGAAATAGCGTCAAAGGCTATTGGGGTTCTCGGTGATAAGATTCGTACAGAAGCTGGTAGCAGAGCTAGTAATCTTGCTATTGGCACGTTTGATTCCGCAAAAGAAAAGCTTATGTCATTAGCGAGAGGAAAAAACCCAGTAAAATTACAATCTACGAATCAAATGCCACCTAAGGTAGGTAGGGCAATCAACGAAATGGCAAAACAACGATTGAGATTAATTCATGGTTCCGGTCTGAAACGATTATAATTTAGATCAACGACTATATAATAAAATGTTTAAACATGAGATAGATGATACTTTTGATGTAGATGCTCCTGTACGAAGAAATGATTCTATACGCGATTATCAATATTTTTCGTATAATGCTCAGAATCCAAATACAAGGTCACGAATTGAACTTAGATTTGATGACACATCTAAATACTTCTTGCCGTGTGAAGCATTCATCGAGGTAGAGCGGAGACTAGTAAAAAACTACCATACTCCATTTGTTGTTGCTGATAACCTCAAAAATATTCCGATTGGATTTGTCAACAATGGCA
This sequence comes from Unio delphinus, assembly GCA_029339505.1. Classification (NCBI taxonomy): domain Eukaryota; kingdom Metazoa; phylum Mollusca; class Bivalvia; order Unionida; family Unionidae; genus Unio; species Unio delphinus. Next base: position 3,032,293 of record JAQISU010000083.1, read on the forward strand.
TAATGGCGTTATTTAGTAATGCGCAGTATATAATCAATTCTACTAGAATCGAATCCATCGATAACGATGTTGATGTTGCAACCACATTAATGGGTTTAGCTAGATACTTTGACGATTTTATTAAATCTGCGGGTCATTCGATAATGTTTGCGAAGGATACTACCAATAGTGCTGATCATAATCCGTTAACGCTAAGACGACCAAAAAAGGTTACTGCTGCTAATGATGATGCTGATGTTGAAGCTGTTGTTTTCGGTAATAATCCTAATTACAACGCAGGATTTGCAGCGCGAAAAAAGATGATAGACAACCTTGGTAGATTTTCATGTGTGATTCCGTTGTCGCATATATTTGGATATTGTAGTGCTCACGCGAAGAACAATTGATGATTATGCTCTTTGGCGTGGTGCTGGCTGCTCCTGTTACTGATGGTGAAGTGGAATTGACAAAATTAGCTCTGTGGATGCCAATTATGACTCCGTCGTTGACTGTCGAGACGCGGTTGCTATCTTTTATGGATCATGGAGGAAAATCATTACTGAGTTGGTCTGATATTACAACAGCTACCATAATTAGTAATGTTGTTGGTGTTTTTATTTCGCAGCTTGCGCTTAAGAAAAATGTTTTTGCGCCGAGACATATCTTTGTTGCGCTACAAAATGTAAATAGAACGCAAAAAATAGCGAGGGTTGCAATGATAGTTTACAATTGAGGTTTCAAATGATATTTGATAAATGTAATGTCAGTAAGGTATCATTGCGAATAAGTAATCAGCAAGAACCAGCAGAGCAACTTATTCTCGATTACGGTAGCAATCAAATAGGTAGAGTGTATCATCGGTTGTGGTCTTATATGGGTCGTGTTCAAAACGTCGATACTGGATTACAAAAATCACAATTGGATTTTAAAGAATTGTATCCAATTTATTATTTTTTCGTTGCAACATCTTGATCTATGTAAACGTTCGACCATTCGACCGTTGATGTAAAATTTTAGGCTCGTATCGGCGATGCTCTTGGAGGATTTAGAGCAGTTGCTGTTATTCTCAGTGATAAATCTATGACGCTCAAAGGTGGTGGTGGAAAAATGCGAGTCATTGACGCACCCATTGAAAACATGTAATGGGATAATTAGATTATTACTATCTAAATAAAATGTCGTACAATGATGTTAATGTCACTCTGACACCTGGTCAGGTAACAAACTACAATCGAAAAATTCTACTACGTGTGGCACAGCAATAACGCTAAAAAAGGAACAAATGACAGGTGACTATTTAACTATTTCAATTAGCGGAACCGAAGCTGTCTGATTTCTTCAATGATGAATTACCTGGTCAAGATTCCAAATTTAATTACAATTTTGACATTAATTTTATCCGAGATAGTAAGGTCAATCAAATGTTCTCGTATGATGTTTATGATGGGACAGAAACTGATGTACTTAGACGTTATGAGTATAACGAGTACGGCAATATAATATGGCGATTTGCTCTAGGCGCTCATGGCACTTTTATTATCACAGAATAGTTTGCTTGGGATCTTTAACTCGATGAAACAATTATTTCAAACAAAGCTGAACCAGCTTCGAGATTATCTGCAACGATCCCTGTTAATCTATTTAACAACTTCACGTGGGCAATTAAACAACAACAACAACAACTAAATCAAATTATCTCCGATATGAACTATCTCAACGATATATTACTCTCGTTGGTCTACGAAGATAGATATTCCACTGGAAGCGCTAGCGCTTCAAGGGAAAAGTTCAAGCGTGTATTTTCACGCACTGACGCAAATTTAGTTTACATGAAATTCCCAGGGTGGGATGTACCATCGACGAAGAAATCACTACAATATCTAATCAATGAATTTTTCCCACAAATTCACGCGTTATGGTTCAAAATAAACCCACACACGGAAATTCTACGGTCGAATAATTCAGTGTACCGCAACAACAAACACAGATCACCCGGCAACGTTGACATATCGTCCATTGCCATACACATTATTTGTGATGTAGTGTTAGGACGCTAGGTTACGCAGCAACAATACACTCATCACAGGGATTAACTATATACGATACAATTGTTTGGATCATAGATAATCACATCGAGTGGTCGAATTTAGTTTATCTTGCAGTGTCCAGAGTACGAAGAATAAATCAACTTCGAAGAGTTGTTTTAGACTATAACGACACTACAATAAATGATATTGTCAGCAATGATATAATCAGAAAATAGCTATCTGGTTATAAACAGCAGGATAAAAAAAATAAACGAGAATTTGACATTGATGCTAAATTAATAATTACACTGAAACAACAACAGAATAATCACTGCGCGAGTTGCAATTGTATACTGAGTTGGTGTTGGTCGAATAAAGACTCTCGACAATTTACCGTAGACAGAAAAAATAGCAGCGTTGGTCATACCAGAGATAATGTGAATGCAACAGACGAAGAGGTGCTAGTTAAGACCACGCGGCGGTAATTGAGTATCCTCGGGTATCACTTGCATTTGTTTACGAGTCCTCGCTGAGGAGCAGTTGAATCCAATCTATAGACTGGCAGTCTACACCTAGATCGTGTTATACTAGATATTTTATGCGCGGTAATGCTCCAAATAGGATCAGTAGCTCTTGTTCTACTACTTTCGAGCTCTCCTGGTTCATATAAATATCTAACAGTGACATTGCCGAGAATTGGTTGTTTTCAAAAATCATTTTGTGGTTTTACAGGTATATACTTTTTTTAATCACGTTGTTAGGTTTCATGTTGATTGTTCGAGTAATCTCATTATTCAGCGCGGTAATTACACTTGATCCATTCACGAGATCGTTTATCCTGAATAAATTCCTTCGCGTATTGATATCCAAATAACCGCTCAGCAAGTGTGCGATTAAATCGTTCAACAATTGCCTGATCGCGATGTAGTGCAGTATGTCCTCGTCTGATGGTGACATTATGATGCTTCATTGTTGATAGAACCGCGCCCTGAAATTCCTTGCCAGGATCAACTTGTAATAGATTTGGCCAATGCTGTGGACCCCTTCGATAAATCCTTGCAAACGCAGAAGCCACCTCAGTTTATGATTTTGTTTTTAATGGCTCTGCTTGCTCGTATCGACTCGCAACATCAACTAGGGTTAACGCGTATTTGTAGAAACCATCATGCGGCAGAAATAGCATATCAGCCTGATGAACCTCATTAGGAATGGTCACATCAAAATGAGAGTAGTTAATTTGTTTAGGCGGTGGTAGATAAATTTGCCATATTGCCTGTTTGGATAACCAATCCGCTGCAGTGGTATTTTTCAACTTTGCGGCGCTAGCGAGTTTACCAATTGCTGCTTTACCCCTCCAGTATCCTTTTGGAGAATAATAGAGTCCATGTTGTTATTAATTACCAGCACCCATCATTAATTTACCTTTCATCGCCGATTTTATTAACCATGAAGCCAATTTTTCTTTGAAGGATTTATCAGTGATTGTTTGTTTGATTAGGATTTTTAACGTAGCTTTAACAATTTTTCAGTCATATCGCTACGATGTCTGCAGTGAGGCAGTTTATAGTGATGTCTAGCACTGAGACATCATGCCGCAGACATGTAGCATGATGTCTCACCCAGTCACATTATCCTGACACCAGGCCGACCAGTCCTAACACTAACCTCTTTATGCTGAGCGTCAAGCGAGGCAGCTGTTAGTACCATTTTTGTAAGTCTTTGGTATGACTCGGCCGGGGATCGAACCGACGATCTCCCGCTTTTATCAGTGATAGAATTCAACGAATGAATTAATTTCATATCTGCGAGATGACGTTGTTGTAAATCACCGCTCCGGTAAGCTATATCATGTACCCGACACGCTTCATCAATTGCATTTATCAGATTTTCTCCCGGATTAGGATTATTTTGACTATCAAGTCTGATATCTAATCGTGTTCCCGGTCCACAATAACTATATCCTGGAAGGTGATTTTCACCTGGATACTTTGCGCATGGCGTTCCTGGAAGTTTAGCTAGACCAACGGTGATATCTCCACCACTTTTTTTTTTCACAAATCGATATTTTTTTTACCCCACATACCTCACACTTACCAGCAACCGCTTCGTTATTTTTGTGGTAACATTTGTCTAGTCAATAGTTGGTGTACGCTTCTTACATTTCACACAATATAGATCCATAATATTATTATGTTATATCTAATGGAAGTAATTGTTTTCTCAGCGCTAAAGAAAAAACAACAAGTAAAACATCACATTATGTTACCAAACTATCAGAATGATTATCATCGGGCCGTCAGGAAGTGGTAAAACTCAGTTGCTGCTCACGATGATAATGAAATATTTAGCATGGGATAAATTGTATTTAGTTGCTCCGAGTGTAGACGACCAACACTGCTATCAGGTGTTAAAAGATCAGAACGAAATCGAATTAAAAATTGTCGGTAAGAATGTTATTGAGTTATCACAGATATTGACGAAGCGCCATCCGTGGAAGACCTGGATATCGGAGTTAACAATCTCGTTTGTGTACGATGATGTAATGTTAGACAAACAAAAAAAGTATTTTCCCGAGGGCGGCATAAAAACACAGACGTGATATATATCACTCAACGTTACACACAGATCCCGAAGTTGATCAGAGATAATTGTAAACTATTGTGTGTATTTAACGGAGTTGATACACACACACTTAGAAATATCTGGCAGACTTGGTGCGCCGATATGGATTACAATCGATTTCAAAATTTCTTTAGTGGTGCCAAAGCCACCCCACATGGATTTGTAACGATAAGTATACACGATCCTCGGACACGATATCGTGTCGGACTTAATAAAATATTCTGTTAGCGCTACCCCCGGAATTTTCAATATTGAATTAAATGAATTATGTATAATGGCGGTACGTTGGGGATTTATCCGTTATAACCAATATGATGATAAATTACGTTTTTATGTACAAATAGGTCAAATTTCCTAACTAGCATGGAATGATATTTTTTTTATTATTAGATAAAAATCATCGAAAAAATCCTTGGAATTATAAATATTATATGTCCAACCCCAATGATAAAAAAATTCATAAATAGATTATTAAGTTTAGTAATCAATGATTTTTTTAAAAATATAATTGGTATATAATAAAAAAAATATTACTGGGTTGATTATATAGATTTTTATAAACTATATCGGAAAATGCCATACAGTGATACATGTTCTTTAGAATCTTATGCAGCGAAACTGGTTAATTACATCATATCGTTGATTGTTATTGATAAATAATGGGCAGCATCGCAGAAACCATTATTTTAACCCATAGCAGCAGAGGGGGGCGCGACAACGACATGGCGTCCCCCTTTTTCGATTTCGAGGAAGCCTCGGTTTGCCGAATCGACGCCTTTTTTTACGATTTACGAGGAAGCCTCAGTTTACCGAATCGAATCCTATAAAAAGTTGTCGGATTCGCCCCCTCTGCTGCTCAAATAAACACCTAAATAAAGTAAAATTGCACGGTTATAAATTTAATTTACAGACTCTTTCTTCATCAATCAATTAAGGTGTCACTGACTAAACTTAATTTAGAGGTAACAATGTCTAGCTTATAGAGCTGGACAATTCAATAGCGTTGTTGCAAATAAAGTCTTTTCATTAACGTTTGTCAATTGTTTAAACACTCTACAGCAAAAAAGCTTGACAAGAGGTATGAATCAATATTTACTTGACTATCAAAAACCCTATAACTGAATGATTCTGTACAATAGACTTTACGTGTTGTTTTAAACTATATTATCAGCAAATTATACTTTATGAATAAATTATGTGAAGCATTGGCCACAGTTACAAACATAAAGACCATGCTCTCAACATCAACTAAATTTTATTATCATCCTCAGATATTTGGAGCAACATAACATCTGTATCCAACTTTATCGGAAATGCCAGTTGAATCGGTGTTATATGTTCAAGGTAGGAAGTCAGCCCATTACTACCAAATTTTAAATATAACCCTTTTAGAAGAAATCCTAGAAAATCGTTTTTAAGAAGAAAAAACTAACTTCAGTAAAACCTGTGAAACATAAAAGTACAAAACCAATACTAAAGAAGCTACAAATCTGGAACTGAAATTGACATAAATTAGGGTACTGTAAATATAATATGTAATATGTATTTTTTTTATTGTCTCAACGTTTTACATCTTCTTTGAATACACATACTTGTATATTTGACAAATATGCAGCCGTTATGTCGTTCTCATAGTAACAATGAGTATAGCAAGGGTAATGGTAATTTCAGGATCCCAGATTTTTTTCCATTAACATATGACTAACCAACATTTTAAAAATGGGACATATTGATGAAAGGCAGACACAACAATTGAACAGTGGAATTAAATTACCTTAACAAAATATCTTAAATATTATCTAAAGGGATGGAGGATACAGATAGTTATAAACCTGTGTCATAAAAGAGCTAGTTTTTCAACAAAATCTTTATTATCACTATATCAGTACACATGAATCTTATTCTATGAAAATGAAAATATTTGGTACATCAGATATATATTTGACACAAATGTTATGCCTTAACACAAATGTACTAATATTTACAAGAACAAGCTTGTTTAGTCTTCACTTACAGGAACAAGAATTCCATGAGCAATACATCTAACCATTTCATCCATGTAATAACTAAAACAAATACTATATGGTCGCTAGAGCAAGAAATGTATGTCACTGTATCTCCATCAAAAGATTTATGAGGTCAATATTACCCCTAATATAAATGTGCCCATAAAAAATATAAACATGTTGGTGCAGTGAGCCTGTGCTAAATGCGAAAACATACTGCAGCATGCAAACTTACTTTAGCATGTTGTGTAGTGCACACAAATGTGAATATCCCATTAAGTTTATCAACAGTGTATATAATACCATTAAATGCTTTTATAAAAACTTAAATGTAATTGCTGGAGCGTGAAATGTAGGTTATTATTAGAAATACTCATCCATCTACACAGAACAAAATGAAACACAAACTATTTGGAGATTTAGATAAATCAATCCAATTTTGTTCAAAAACACCCATTAGGTTCCATGACTTCAATGATGCCTATGATGATGTTGTTGTAGCGTTTAACGCCATTTTTCAGCATACGATTGGCTATACATTGCGGCCAGTATTAATGGTGGAGGAAGAACCCAGGTAAAAAAACCTGGAAAAATCCACCAACCCATGAGAAACTACTGGCAAGCTTTCTCACATAATTACATTAGCTGAATCTTAGACTCAAACCTACGCATACAGAGGTGATGTGGCAGTGATCCATAATGGTGAGCGCTTTAGACCACTTGGCCACTCAGGGCCCTGATGCCTATGATGATGCCATTACAGATGACACAAAAAATGACACAGCTTCAAATGAATCAAAATCTGCATATTTTGTATCAGAAGTATGCCCTGCAAGACCATGTATCTAAGGTGATTGCCTTTAAAGATCATTCAAATACATGTATAACCTCTCTGATCAAGTCTTGGCTCAGCCAACATGGGTATGTAAGAAAGCTTGCAGTAGCTACCCATGGGGGGGTGTCTTCAAAGTTTTTTTCTGGATTCTTCCTTCACCAAATATAATGGCTGCTTTGTATAGCCAGCCTATCATGTACTAAAATGGTGTCATAACTGTCCCACCCCCAGATGTGAAGTTTTGCGAGTTCTACTTTTAATTCCAAAAAGCATATAATAAAAATAGTAACAAAATATTCCAACTGACATTTCCTTTTTGATCCTTTGTTTTACTAAACTTAAACTTCTTTGTAGTATCAACTTTTGTCTAAGTCTTCTTGTTGGATCCACATTCTGTCAATTAATGGTTTTCATAGAAATCATGATTGTCAGGTAAAATCTACCCAATATTACATGTCCCTGATTCTATGTTAACATTCAGTAAAAAAAATTGTCAAATCATTGTTTTAAATCACATTCCAACACAAAACTAGCATTTATAAATAAAGCAAGACTTCTTGATATAAACATGTTACCAGAACTATGTTTACATAATGTTTGTAGAAGAGACAGAGAGAGAGGAGAAGAGAGAGATAATAGGTATTTTTGTTCACAATTTAAGTGAGCTAGAGTATAATAAGATGAAGTAAATAAATTACTAGCTCTATAACCAGTTATACAATATGCAGTGAATGATTTCGAGACTCCCATTTTTACACAGATTCACTGTCTTAATTTTAATTTTCTGGCTGTGGTATGTTTAATATTATTCTCTAATATTTATCTACTACAGTAAAACCTGTCTTGAAAGACCACTGTTATGTGAGGCCACCTGTCTTGCGAGACCACATTCTCAATGCACAAATTTAATGATTATATAGCAGTATGACCTGTTATGAGAAACCACCTGTCTTGAGAGGCCATATATTTTGGCAAATGAGGTGGTTTCTCAAGACAGGTTCTACTGTATCTTGATTGATGACAAATAAGGTCAAAATATCCAACCCTCACCACCCAGGTAATATAGCCTGCAAATATGTCTTTGTTATTCAGTGAAATGACAGATCATCCAACATTAGTAATTTTAATTACATCTACAAGACCTTCAATGTAATATGCCTAGATCATTCATATAAGATGCCAAAAAATATGTTAAATAATGATTTATCTATAATTGTTAGCAATATGCATTAGTCATTGACTTTTAGTAATTTTATGCCTTGAGAGAATGTTTGAGATCGAGTGTTTTGCCAACTACGAGAAATTTAGTTAGTGGCCCTGCAGAAATGTCAAATGATATTATGTCAAGTGTCAATCAATATTGATGTTAAGTGTCAGATGATATTGATGTTAAGTGTCAAATGATGTTGATGTTAAGTGTCAAATAGTACTGATGTTAAGTGTCAAATGATATTGATGTTAAGTGTCAAATGATATTGATGTTAAGTGTCAAATGATACTGATGTTAAGTGTCAAATGATATTGATGTTAAGTGTCAAATGATATTGATGTTAAGTGCCAAACAATATTAATGTTAAGTGTCAAATGATATTGATGTTAAGTGTCAAATGATGTTTATGACACAAAACTATGATGCTGTGACATAACATTCTGTGTCAAATTTATTTCAGACCTGTTCCATTAGAACATACATGGGACCCAGCGAAGGCAATTTTACAGTGGGGTACTCGCCCATTGATACATTTTAGAACTTTTGTATCATTCTAATATGAACTCTGTGAATCTAAGAATCCTTGCATATATTTTTTTAAAAACTGCCTTCCCTGAATACCATGTATGTTTTAATTGAACAGCCCTCAGTAAATGTGCATCTCTGATTTCTCAATAAATTCATTAGAAGTGCAAAAGATGGGATAAAATAAACAGTTTTCAAAAAGTTTAAAAAGCAGAAACAATTTCAAACTGAGATAGGCAGGTACTGTTTAGGATTGATAAAAACAATAGACTTTATCAATGGAAGTAAAGTGAAAAATATATGCACACACAGAATAATAACCACCTAGTTGCCAAAGCAAAAGAACAGATACTTATGGCATACAAAAAAATTTTTCCTTTTAAAATCTTAGGACAGTATTGTGCAAGTTTTAAAGATTAACTGATTACAAATAATGTGAAAATATCCTACCCCTACAATACCATCTATTTTTCAAGTGATATATGAATATTTGATAATTTAAATTTTATTTTATACAAAAATTTGTACAGACAAAATCATCCACAGTTGTCACAAAACTGAAGAAAAAAATACCTCTGGGATAATAAAATAATTAATTAAAATTTGTTTATGTAATAATCGGGCCTTTAAAACATGTATGATCACTTTGTTACTGTTTTCAAAATGCTATTTATTCCCATCAGGGCTGTCACAGGCTTTTTTTGCAAGCAGCACACTTGAACAGGGAGCTGTTTTCTGAGGGGGTACCATATCTGAGAAGAAAAAGGCATACAAAATCAGACAAGGAAGTTAACATGAAACAAAGCCTTTTTATTTATTTATTTATATGAAAGCCTATTAATCTGTTTGTAGCTTGCAGCAATTTCTTACAAGCTTTCTTATCAGCAAATATTTTTATGGTGGTGGTGGTGTGGGGCAAAAGTCTGTTTCACACAGGCTGCCATATTGCCTTTTACCAGCCCTAATTCCATTATAGTTAAGTGACATTATCAAATGCCAATCATATGGATTTTTTGCTTGGTTAGATTACAACTAGGTCTGGTTAATTCAAATGCCAAACTAATTAATGTCAATTCTCTGGAAGAAAAAAAATTCTGAAAAAAATAACTGCCTCACTCCAGATAACCATCACTGTAAATAATGATTTTCCATGTTCATCATGCATTTCTTCTTTACGGCCATTTTTCTAAACATTTTGTTGTCATTATTGTTGTCTCGATGTTTACTTAAAAAACCACCCCCAGCAGAAATCCTCCTGCAAAACTTCCTGCCAGGAAAACATTTTTTCTCACAAATTCTCTAATCTGTAATGAAAAATAAAATATTTCAAACACATGAAATCACAAGTTGATTTACATTACATGGCATCCTAATAATGGTGTAATTTGCTTTATATTATTATTATTGTAAATGGAGATCTTAACAAAATAATTGCCATTTTAAAAAGGAGGTGTGTGGGGCTTGTCATAAAGAATGGGATTATTATCAGGTAAATCTAATAACTTGAATCATATTGAGAAATATTATACTAAATATGAAAGGGTACTTGTCATTATCATGGATTTTTAATTGGTTAAATATGGTAACACAATCCAATGTAACTCACCCACATATTAATTACCCCTATTTTTGTGTCATGAGGTGGTAATTTTGTTCTGAACTCTGTGGTACCAACACAATTCATGATAGAACAAAGTGGGTGTAGCTATGCAATGATACCTAGCAATGCAGACTTCTGGTCACATTAAAAATAAAACCAGATAATAAAATGTGAGTTGAAAAAGAAAACTATATATCCATTATTGAAATTAAACATTTCAAATGTCTGTTATTGTACAGATGAAAAAGCTAATTGAAGACAAACATCTTTTGTACATCTAACCATAATGTGACTCGGATTCATACAATAATCTCTGAGTTTAATCAACTGAAACACAGATCTTCTGGTTCTCCATTTGAACATTTTATCCCCAAATCAGAAATCTAAAAAATCCCTAACTTCTCAAAAATGTAAAGGAACAAATCTAGAAGTCCTACACTTCACTAAATTGTCAAGAAGCATACCTAGACATCCTATACTTCTTTAAAAATGTCACAGAACATGTTTTTGAAATCCCATACTTCTTTAAAATGTCATAGGACAAGTTTTGGAAATCCCTAACTTCTTTAAAAATGTCAAATAACAAGTTTTGGAAACCCCATACTTCTTTAAAAAAAAGTCAAAGAACAAGTTTTGGAAATCCCATACTTCTTTAAAATGTCAATGAACAAGTTAGGAAATCCAATACTTCTCTAATATGTCAAGGAATCTAATACTTGTGCCATCAAATATGTTACCTGTTGCAGTGTTTCCGCTGATCTTCATTTTTTTTGCTAACACTTTTTCCAAAGTGATTACTTTTTCATTGATCATTTTGTCATTTTTGGTGAATCTTGGTCATCAACCCATATTTAAATATTTGCTTATCTCACAAATTATTCTCTAGATATATCCAGAATAGAATCTTGAGGTTCCTTCAGTGTCCTTAAACAGAGGTCTCACAATGTTTTGTACTTGTGGAACGTTAGACACTGGTTTAGGTGTCATCTGTTAAACAAGTTCTATATTATGCCATGTAAAAACAATTGAGCCTTTTCTAGAAAGCTATTTATTCAACCATAGTTTTTAATAAAGAGCATTTAGACTGAAAAGAATGCCATCATGTGGTACAAAAAACCTGATGATATTATTAGACATCAAAAGAGAATTGCAGCTATATTCATGAAACATTCTGGTGTATTTGAACATTATTTAAAACCAATGGTGAAGCAGTAGTTCTATTATTTATTTCTTGAGATTCATTATTATTTTATAACTGTTTATTTTTAAGAATTTAAGATAATATTTTATAGTTTTCACGAAGTCATAAAGCTTAAAAATCAAGTACACACTATGGATGAATAGCCTTTGATCTGCTAAGACCATTAGTGTAGTGTCATCAATATTTAACTTGTCATGAGTACCTCAATCATGTTAAATATATAATTTAATTCTTAAATTCAATTGGACTTATTCCATTCACATACTTCATTCTTGTTTACACAAATGAACATCTAATAATCTGACAGTGACAGTACTTGTTGAGTGTCTGTCTTATTCACAGGTTTCACTCTACTTTCTATCTGTACATCTTTTGATGTATTCTACTAACTACACTCAGTTCAATCCAGTTGACATCACTTCATTTAATCAACTATCTCTTGGATTGGTGCCATTAACATGAGAAAACATTCTGGACATTCCAATTGTTCAACCAACAGTCAGTGATCCGATTAGACAGAAAAATACATCAATGCCACTATCTATGCCCTCAGAATACTTTTGCCATTTTAGAACCCACGTTCCTGCCACTCTCCTAAACTCTAAAAACACTTCAACAAAGCTCTTTATTTCACTTAATGTTCTGCAGTGGTTTGCTCATTATTTTTTAAGTAGGAAAAATATATGAATTAAATATGCTTTTGTCCTTTAGCTTGCAGAAAAGACAAAACTCTAAATTTCATCACTGGCATTAAGTCCTTTTATCACACAATGTGCCCCATCATTTAATGCAATGCTGCGAATATTATTACAAAAAATATTTTGGTAAAACTACAAAGCCATCACTTACATTGTTCATAACACTGGGATACTGTCTCATGGCATCTCTCTCAAGCCGTCTCCTTGTCTGGTTGATCTCCTGCTGGACTTTTGGCCAGTCTATTTGGATGTAGCCTTGATGTTGTGCAATCTATGACATGAAGGAAATACATTCATCTGAATAAAGTTGTATGGAAAATTTGCTGTCTTCAAAACAATTATTTATAACCAGAGGCTCTCTTTTTGTCTGACATGCCTTTTCTTTAGCAACAAAGTGGAAACTTGAACACTGAACTAAACAATAAAGCTTTAATAGTGAGATGAATCAAGGTTGTTGATAGACAGTTGGAAAGATATGCACACATTTTCAAAAAATTATCACTACTGTCAAGCTATTGCAAAGGTAAAGTTCAATAAAACTGTTATGAATCTAATTCTTTAATGGTTGAAAGAATTTTCAAAAATTAATTTAAGAAAGTGAAACAAAGAACATTTTTAAAAAATGTTGCATCATTCATTTATTAGAAGAAAGGAAGAGAGGCAAAATGAAATAGAAGTTTCACAAATTTAGCATGAAAAATTAATTTGCATAAATTTTATTTACCGTATTTGCCCGCCTATAAGATGATACTTTTTGTATCAAAATCTTAGCTTCATCTTATAATCCAAATGACATATAAATTATGCTATCTAAATCATTTTTGTTGTATGTCACACAATTTTTCATTGGAAAAATATCTCCAATAAGTATAAAAAAATGAGTAAAAAATATTTAGTTTTGGGGAAGAGATAATGTATGAAAATTTATAGGACCCTAAATTAAGATGGTTTTTAAACAATTGTGTGATTGTCAGTGTTAAAAAATTAACGTACATCAGATGAAACATCTTAAACGCTGCATGCTGTAATAAAATAGGTTATATAAATTTGATTACATATATGTGCACTAGAACGGACAAGTCAGAAGATGAATAACCATGAAAAAGACACATTCCATCACATTTTTCTTCTTGCACCTCACGATCAAATAAAAATTACGTCCCATTATGAGAGAAAGAAATGTCTTGTCTGTCACTTATGTGTGACTGATCTTATGTCTTGTAAAAGTACAACAATATATTATGTTATCAATTAATACCACTGGTAAAGTAAATTGTTTTAGTTTTAATTACCACTTCCACTGTCCAAGAAGCAAGTGTTTTTGTAGTGGTATTTACATATTAAGTAAATATGACAGCTGTTGTCAGGTTTTACAAGCTACCGCCTATCTGAGTTAAAGATTTAGCAGAACAAATCAGATTAATATGGTTACCGATAGAGAAATGAGGCTACCCAGAGGGTATTCTATGAATACATTTACCAATAGGGAAATGAGGCTACCCAGAGGGTATTATCACTGTGGTACCATATAATAAAAGGAAATGCTGGTTTCTCATGTAAATTTCTCAACCAGTGATATTATTTTGACTTTCCAAAAGAACTGTCAGCAATTTAAAGTAGGAGCAAATATTTTTTTTAAAATTGCTACCTATGTACAGGCAGCTGGGTCAGTTTGTACAGATTTAGGTTTCTCCATTCTTTTTTTCCAATTTCATCCCCTCTCCCATTCTTATTTTCATCAACCATAAAAGAATGTTTTTCTGAGGTTTTCTGTATTTTGTTACCAACCCCCAGAAAGACAAGTGATGAGGATGAGTTAAGGCTCTGCCCTTTAGCATCAAATTTTTATCTAGCAACTTGGCCAGATATTTTGGTGTAGTGCAAACCTGCCATTGGTCCATATGGCCAGGCCTTCATCCATCTCTTCTGGAAACTGTAAAAATATTTCCCTAATCTGCAGATAGGAGTACCCTTATATAGTTGTTTATACATCATGTGTACTATTATATATTATACATCATGTGTACTATTGTATATTATACATTATGTGTACTATTATATATTATACATCAAGTGTACTATGATATATTATACATCATGTGTACTATGATATATTATACATCATGTGTACCATGATATATTATACATCATGTGTACTATGATATATTATACATCATGTGTACTATGATATATTATACATCATGTGCACTATGATATATTATACATCATGTGTACTATTATATATTATACATCATGTGTACTATTTTATATTATACATCATGTGTACTATGATATATTATACATCATGTATACTATTATATATTATACATCATGTGTACTATGATATATTATACATCATGTGTACTATTATATATTATACATCATGTGTACTATGATATATTATACATCATGTGTACTATTATATATTATACATCATGTGTACTATTTATTATATATTATAAATCATGTGTACTATTATATATTATACATCATGTGTACTATTATATATTATACATCATGTGTACTATTATATATTATACATCATGTGTACTATTATTAGATGTGGGAGTTTATGGAATTGAACCCTGGCCAAGTCATACCAAAGACTTATAAAAATGTTACTAACATCTGCTTCACTAGGTGCTCAGCATTAAGAAGTTAGTGTTGGGACTGGTTGGTGTGATGTCTGAATAATGGGACTGGGTGGGACAACATGCTAAATGTCTGTAGCATGATGCCCCAGTGCTAGACATCACTATAAAGTGCTACACTGCAGACATCATAGTGATATAACTAAAAAAAAATTAAAGCTAAGTTAAAACTCCAAATCACAGACACAAACATCCCTAATCTGTTGCTACATAATGTGCTGGCAGATCATGGCCTTTGTTGCTTTTTCTACTGATTACTAAACAAACAGCAAAGACCTAGATTAGCCAAAGTTATATCTGGGTTTGCAGCTGTGCTGGACTTAAAAGTGAGAATATATATGGTAGTGATAAAAATGAGACTTTGCATATCAACAATAATAAAAAAAATGATACCCACAAATAAAAGACTTCAAAGCCAAACTTTGCACTGATGACAAAATTAATAATTATTCACTACTTCAGAATATGCAGTACAGTCCTCCCATATTAAAAAGTCCTTAAACAATTCTGGTCATAATGTATCAATACTATGAAAATATTAAAAAGTCCTTAAACAATTCTGGACATAATGTATCAATAATATGGACATATTAAAAACTCCTTAAACAATTATGGACATATTAAAAAGTCCTTAAACAATTCTGGACATAATGTATCAATACTATGGACATATTAAAAAGTCCTTAGACAATTCTGGACATAATGTATCAATATTATGGACATATTAAAAAGTCCTTAAACAATTCTGGCCATAATGTATCAATACTATGGACATATTAAAAAGTCCTTAAACAATTCTGGACATAATGTATCAATACTATGGACATATTAAAAAGTCCTTAAACAATTATGGACATAATGTATCAATATTATGGACATATTAAAAAGTCCTTAAACAATTCTGGACATAATGTATCAATACTATGGACATATTAAAAAGTCCTAATTCTGGACATAATGTATCAATGCTATGGACACGTTAAAAAGTCTTTAAACAATTCTGGACAAAATGTATCAATACTATCGACATATTAAAAAGTCCTTAACAATTATGGGCATAATGTATCAATTAGGGCATAACCGACTTTTGATCCGGAAATCGAATTCCACCGGATAGTATGAACTTCCGATTAATCGGAGTCTGACAAGGCTGGAACGACCGATTCAGATAATAAAAATAATAAAGTTGAATTTCTATAGCACCATGTCTAACACTGCGTGTCATTCGATAGTGCGTTAATAAAGTTAAATAAGAAGTAAGAAAAGTCCAATATGGTCAACACAACCATGCTGTGAGACAATCTATTTGAACTGGCGGGTGAAAACCGGAAATGAAGCCGGATATGGTAAAGTACTAAGTAACATGCTAGACATGGCAAAACCTGATATCAGAAACCCCAAAACAGAAGATGCAATTTTTTAGAAAAAAAAATACGGATTTAGCATTTTCGATTAATTGAATCATAGCCGGAATCGGAAAAATTTCATGCCCAAAATCCGGAATCGGAAATCAGTAGAAAAATGCTAATCGGTTATGCCCTAGTATCAATACTATGGACATATTAAAAAGTCCTTGAACAATTCTGGATATAATGGATCAATACTATGACCTCATGTTAAAAACAAAAATTTAATTCAATTTTCAACTTTTGTTGAAATGCTGACATGACAGCCATTGACCTCAAATTGGTTTATTATATGAATAACCATACAGGTTGAAAGCAAAAGCAGAACAACAAATTTTTGTTTCTATTTAAATTTAAATTTTTTATCATTTGTTGGACAAAACTAAAAGCTCAAATGCCATAAAGTGAAAAATGATGTTTAATTTACATAAACTGCAATTATTATATTTCTGACTGGTGTTTTGTTTAATGCCTCCCATAATAATAATAATAATAATAATAATAATAATAATAATAATATTAATGAGGACTTTGCATAGCACCTAATCTTTAGAAGCTCTATGTGCTTAAATATACATATTCTATCGATGTCTTGGATCAAAATGTTACATTCAAACACAAGGCTCATAGAAATTGTTTTCATTTCATAAGCTGAAATCCTCGTGATCTTTTGACACTCCAGAGTACATCAAGCATATACAAACTATAGCCATGAAGACAAGGCTTGAAAAGGTGATATCCTGCTTCCTGGCCTTCACAACATGAGTCTTCAATGTCTTGTCTCTCTACTTAACATAATGTGTGAGGATGTGGACAGGGTAATACTGCTGCTCCAAATTTGTTTATGGAAAGAAAGGGAATGTACTACAACCTTCCTATTGCCACCTGTCTGATAAATATTTATCATGAGCACGATCTACTCTGCCAAGAAACAAAATGTTTCAGACACGGAGCAGTAGCCATTGATTGTAACTGAGGCATATGTTTCCTCTTCAATGAGCCAGTGTGAAAAGTTAATTGAGAGATAGTGGCATACAAAAAGGTTGATTTTATTGGCTTGGCATCAGTCCCCAAAATCAGGACACTTTCCCTCAAAAACTTTCAGACTGGAAGGCCTTCTTGTTGCAAGATTTTTCGAGGATTCAAATTCTTTCTCTCACAAGGCTTTCCTGACAAGAGCCAGATGTGAAGGAGAAGACAGAATGGGCAATGGTGGAATACCTTGAACTCTGGTTGTTTGAAAATATTCGGCTTGACTATAATCTTCCTGGGCAGATCTATCGTTAGATCAAGTGGATGGTTGACAAAGAGCTTGTCCGATCTAACAATGGCTAAAGAATCATCTTGCATGTCTGACCCTCCACTTTTATTTTTGGTACAAAGACCATGGGTGGGTAGGAAAAGGTCCACAACCCCATCCAAGCTTCTGGGAATGGAACTGGAGGGATGAAGGTGTGCAATTTGTCACAAAAACTTGATCAATGGGTTATCCAAACATGTAAAAAAAAGTCAATGAAAGATGGGTGGAAGAGACGTATATAATAAATGTGGATGGAAGGGATAGATATAATAAATAAGGATCGATTTTTTATTTTATTTTTATTAGGATTATTAACATAGATTTAAAAATGTTTCAATCATATTGCTATGATGTCTGCAGTAAGGCAGTTTATAGTGATGTCTAGCACTGGGGCATCATGGCGCAGACATGTAGCATGATGTCCCACCCAGTCACATTATCCTGACACCAGGCCAACCAGTCCTAACACTATCCTCTTAAATACTGAGCATCAAGCAAGGCAGCTGTTAGTACCATTTTTTAAGTCTTTGGTATGAATCAACCTTGGTTCAAATCCACTACCTCCCACTTCCGCTGCAGAGGCTCTAACCACCAGACCTTAGGAACGTTTAAATAAATGTTGATTTAAGGGACAGATATAATGAATATGGACGGAAGGGACAGATATAAAGAATATGGATGGAAGGGACAGATATAAAGAATATGGACGGAAGGGACAGATATAAAGAATATGGACGGAAGGGACAGATATAATGAATATGGACGGAAGGGACAGATATAAAGAATATGGATGGAAGGGACAGATATAATGAATATGGACGGAAGGGACAGATATAAAGAATATGGACGGAAGGGACAGATATAATGAATATGGACAGAAGGGACAGACATAATGAACATGACAGATATAATGAATATGGACAGAAGGGACAGATATAATGAATAGGGATGGAAGGGACAGATATAATAAATATGGATGGAAGGGACAGATATAATGAATATGGAAGGAAGGGACAGATACCGGTATTATAAATATGGATGGAAGGGACAGATATAATGAATATGGATGGAAGGGACAGATATAATGAATATGGATGGAAGGGACAGATATAATGAATATGGATGGAAGGGACAGATATAATGAATATGGATCGAAGGGACAGACATAATGAATAGGGATGGAAGGGCCAGATACCGGTATTATAAATATGGATGGAAGGGACAGATATAATGAATATGGATGGAAGGGACAGATATAATGAATATGGATCGAAGGGACAGACATAATGAATATGGACAGAAGGGACAGATATAATGAATATGGATGGAAGGGACAGATATAATGTTTTGTTTGTTTTTTTTCGGTTTAATGCCATTTTTCAGCACGATTAAGGCTATACATGGCAGCCAGTATTATTGGTGGGAAAAGAACCTGGAAAACCCCGGTAAGAACCACCGACCCATGAGAAGCTACTGGCAAGCTTTCTCACATACCCACATGGGCCGAATCCGAGACTCAAACCCACGCAGACAGAGGAGAGATGGCAGTGATCCGTAACAGACAGCGCTTTAGACCACTCGGCCACTTGGGACCCTGACAGATATAATGAATGGGATGGAAGAGACAGATAATGAATATGAAAAGAAGGGACATACATAATGAATATGGATGGAAGGGACAGACATAATGAATATGACATATACTGAATATAGATAGAAGGGACAGACAATGAATATAAATGGAAGGGACAGATATAATGAATATGGATGGATGGGACAGATATAATAAATATGGATGGAAGGGACAGATATAATGAATATGGATGGAAGGGACAGACATAATGAATATGACATATACTGAATATAGATAGAAGGGACAGACAATGAATATAAATGGAAGGGACAGATATAATGAATATGGATGGAAGGGACAGATATAATAAATATGGATGGAAGGGACAGATATAATGAATATGGATGGAAGGGACAGACATAATGAATATGGATGGAAGGGACAGATATAATAAATATGGATGGAAGGGACAGATATAATGAATATGGACGGAAGGGACAGATATAGTGAATATAAATGGATGGGACAGATATAATGAATAGGGATGGAAGGGACAGATATAATGAATATGGATGGGACAGATATAATAGATATGGATGGAAGGGTCAGACATAATGAATATAAATAGAAGGGACAGACATAATGAATATAAATAGAAGGGACAGACATAATGAATATGACATATGATGAATATGGATGGAAGAGACAGATACAATGAATATAAATGGAAGAGACAGATATAATGAATATGAATGGAAGAGACAGATATAATGAATATTAATGGAAGAGACAGATATAATGAATATGAATGGAAGAGACAGATATAATGAATATGGATGGGACAGATATAATAGATATGGATGGAAGGGTCAGACATAATGAATATAAATAGAAGGGACAGACATAATGAATATAAATAGAAGGGACAGACATAATGAATATGACATATAATGAATATAAATGGAAGAGACAGATATAATGAATATGAATGGAAGAGACAGACATAATGAATATGACATATAATGAATATAAATGGAAGAGACAGATATAATGAATATAAATGGAAGGGACAGACATAATGAATATGACATAAAATGAATATAAATGGAAGAGACAGATATAATGAATATGACATATACCGTATTTTCGCGTATATAAGACGCGTCTTATAAAAAGTTTTACGTACCCCGCACCCAGGGTGCGTCTTAAATTCTTGGGCGTCTTATCTAAGTATTTTTTAACGCGAATGAACGGTACAGTGTGTGATATTGAAGGACGATTATTGTGGTCGATATTCACGTTTCACGATTTTCATTTCTAGTTGTAAAAACAATTGGGTAAGTGTTCAGTAATTACCATGTGTACCAATCCAATGCAGGCCACTTCAAATTTAAAATCCTTTCGTTTCAATGTTTTATATACCATAATTATTGCAGATCTATGTTTAGTCAGAGCAAATGTTTTAAATTTATATAATATAGTATGTTTAAATAGTTTTGTTTATTGTTATTAATTATCACAGCAAAAAGTATGGCGGCTATATTACCTATACATCCGGTTGGGTTCAAAGATACTTAAATTTTTAGTATCTCTGGTGGGTGCGTTCGAAAACAAGACAAGACTAAACAGTTCAAAAACAAGACAAGAATTTGTTCAATATTGGACTTAAATATGAAAATCAGTTATACCATATATTTAAATTTTTTATTAAACACAATATAATAAACTGTTACTAAATAGTGTTTAACTTGATCAAAAATCAATGTACCGTATGATTCTATTCATCTTCATTTTCATCGTCATCAGTTTCGGCTTCAAATCCACTGAAACTTGAATCAAATTCACTGTCGTCATCGCGGAATAACTCCATAACTGATGCTAATCGATCCTCGTTGGCATCAGTGGTATGAGAAGCAGCTGCGTCGTCTGAAGAAATGATATAGCTAGCCGATTCGAGAATTATCACACACTTTCTGAAGCCATTGATGATTGTCATAATTTTCACTTTCTCCCATGCCCGAAGAACCCAATTACATGCCTCTACGAACGTTGCACGACGTTGTCGACCAGCTGGCATGATAATTTATAGTCGGCCGTATATGATTTTCGCTTCGGCATCGTGACAATTTTATAAATTTTAAAAATCCTAAGCAATTTGATCACTCATTTATATATACCGGTAACAAGAGACTATTCCCACGTTTATATATGCAAACCGCATACATCGGGCATTTATTGGTCTATGTACGGTACTAATCCCACACGCTGAAGACTTGGCCTAGCAGATAAATGAAGCCACCTTTACATCTGGTGTTTATTGTTCTAGAATCTAGATACCAGGTACTCAACCCATCCGCTATTGGCCCGGTGGCAGATAAGAATAAACGATAATCGTTGCGGTCCTGCCTCAGACAATTCTTTTATCTAAACTAAAAATGGTAATGAAGCCTTGTTTACATCCGACGGGTGATGAAACATTGGACAAATTTTCATTTATGATAAAGGAAGGAAACCAGTGGATATAAATTGCTCAGTGCAGCAGATGGCTAGGCCGCGTGCGTCTTATGTAAAATATTTTTTACACAAATCGTCAAAACCCGCGTCTTATATATGGGTGCATCTTATAATTAGGTGTGTCTTATATGCACACAAGTACGGTAATGAATATTGATGGAAAAGACAGATAAAGAATATAAATGGAAAGGACAGACATAATGAATATGACATATAATGAATATGGACAGAAGGGACAAATATAATGAATATGGACAGAAGGGTCAGACATAATGAATATGGATGGAAGGGACAGACATAATGAATATGGATGGAAGGGACAGATATAATGAATATGGATGGAAGGGACAGATATAAAAAATATGGATGGAAGGGACAGACATAATGAATATGGATGGAAGGGACAGATATAATGAATATGGATGGAAGGGACAGATATAATGAATATGGATGGAAGGGACAGATATAATGAATATGGATGGAAGGGACAGATATAATGAATATGGATGGAAGGGACAGATATAATAAATATGGATGGAAGGGACAGATATAATGAATATGGATGGAAGGGACAGATATAATGAATATGGATGGAAGGGACAGACATAATGAATATGGATGAAAGGGACAGACATAATAAATATGGATGGAAGGGACAGATATAATGAATATGGATGGAAGGGACAGATATAATGAATATGGATGGAAGGGACAGATATAATGAATATGGACAGAAGGGACAGACATAATGAATATGGATGGAAGGGACAGATATAATGAACATGGATGGAAGGGACAGATATAGTGAATAGGGATGGAAAGAAGATATATGGTTCATGGTTCAAACCCACTACCTCCCGCTTCCACTGTGGATACTCTAACCACTAGACCTTAGGAGCGGTTTAAATAAATGTGGATTTAAGGGACAGATATAATGAATATGGACAGAAGGGACAGATATAATGAATATGACAAATATAATTAATATGGACACA
This sequence comes from Unio delphinus, assembly GCA_029339505.1. Lineage (NCBI taxonomy): Eukaryota > Metazoa > Mollusca > Bivalvia > Unionida > Unionidae > Unio > Unio delphinus. The sequence continues at coordinate 3,055,435 of JAQISU010000083.1, forward strand.
AGGGACAGATATAATGAATATGGATGGAAGGGATAAATGTTAATGGGAGAGATAGATAAAATGAATCATTGCATCTTGCTTTTACAATGTCCAGTGTATATAGTAGGAATTAAAAAAGAGCTAGATATATACTAAGCAAAAAAAACTTTTTTGTTTCACAGTGGACAGGCTTCACGTGGACTTCAGCATATCACAAGAGACCACTAACCGATGTGTCTTGGTGGTTAGCATGCTAGAAGGGTGCATGTTCAAATCAAAGATCAGAACAATATGGGCCAGTGAACATGGACTGTCCTCGAGGAAGACTATTTATTTCAACTGCCTTACCATTAAATGGCATTAATTGTGTTGCTTTGCCATGATGTACCAAAACATAAGAAAATCATTCATTCAGCAGAAAATATACCAACTTAATCAAAGGAGTGACAGAAGCACATTACCATTATTTTTAAGCAGATTTTCTTCATTTCAAACTGAGGGAAAAATCGAAGACTGCGTTCTCATATGCTCCAAATTATAAGAATACATAATATCATCAATTTTCATGTTAAATATATAAATATATATATATATATATATATATATATATATATATATATATATATATATATATATATATATATATATGAATATACCTGAGTGGCTCCTGTCAGAGTTAATTCCAAATACCTGGTAGATGTTACATTAAATCATGTTATCAAAATGTATAAATTTAAGGTATACTGTAACCTTTATTAAAAGTAGTGTTAATCCAAGTGAGACAGCTGCAATTTTTCCCACTTTCAAGAACAGATAGCCAGATACCCTGTGAAGAAATAAAAAATAAACAATTAATTTACAAAAAGCATGTAAAGGGTTTTGGATTGTTGTGTATTTTTTATGCACACAAAAATAACAAGTCGATTAATTTTTATATTCATAAGCTTTGTGCAAACCAGATGGAAACTACTTACCAAAATTAATAAATTTCATTTAAATGAGCACAATTTGGTTTAGTTACATTATAAAAATTACTAATTCTTATTACAGTGCAATGATGCAGTGAAATTATCTTATGTACATTAACAGATTATGCCTGGAGCCCCATTCCTACGAATTTAATCAGTGCAAAGCTGTTCAACATGAATTTATTTAATAATGTTTAAAAATTAATATTGCAAAGGGATATTATTAGGTTAAACACAAATGTATATGAATCACATCCATTTAATGATTGAAAGATAGCCTGGGATGAAATATGGAATGGTGAATAAGCCCATGTCACCATCCTGCATTTAATAAGAAGTGACTATAGGATGAATAAGCTGTGATGGGTCAGTGATAAGTACACTAAACCATGACGAAACACTCTGAATTCACTATTTTTCATAGGCTAGCAATGTTCATATATTATATGGTTTATGGTTGCTATGATAATTATTGATCTGTGGAAACATTAGGACCCTTCCACAGTCCTCAAGTTTAAGTACAGAAGAAAATGTAATTTTTTCGAAAAACCATGAAAACTTACAACCATAAAGGTAAATTAATTAAAAGCAATTTTTTTAATTTGTATGGAGTAGACCAAAATATGAAAGGCTATATATCATGCCAAGCACTGTGTGAAACTCCCCAAAATATCCCCCAATTCCAGTAAATATCCCCCAATACCATCTCCCCAAAATATCCCCCAATACCAGTAACTTAAATTTGTAACAGTCCTGTCCATAATAATCCTATCGAACATTTCATCATACAAGAATACAATTTTTGTTTGTATGTTGTTGTAGTGTTTAACACCATTTTTCAGCACACAATGCCCTATACATGGCTGCCAGTATTATTGGTAGAGGAAGAACTCTGGGGAAAAACCCCTTGGAAAGAACCACTGACCCACAAGAAGTTACTGGCAAGCTTTCCCAGATACACACATTGGCAGAATCTGAGACTCGAAGCCACACAGACAGAGGTGAGATAGTAGTGATCCGTAAATTGCTTTAGACCACTCGGCTACTCTGGGTCCCCAAGAAGACAAAATGTACTCAATGACACAATGGAAGATACGGGAGTATCAGCCCTTAGAAATATCATTTGCATATATAAACATGAAAAATAAAGAGAAATACAAAGATATTTATTGGTCAAATTTATTCAGTTGTATTACATTCAGCCTAACATGGCCAAGGTTTACTGACCAGGACATGATGCTCACTATCTAGATGATCCAGATCCATACATAATTCATCTGAAGACTGGTCATCAGAATTTGTCATCAATGACCAGTCTGAATAATATTCATCAACTGATCTGTCATCAACAAAAGTCTCAGAACCAGAACCAGCCTCCAAAGATGAAGCTTTGGTATCCAAATTACAGCCACTCATTAAAGTTTGTCTGCAGAACGACGAGTTCAAACAGTGGACTGTTGGAAATGGATCATATATAGATATGTTCAAAAAATGGGTGAAGTATCCATAAACAACTTCCAATGCATGTCTAATTTTGTTTGTATTCAGATGATCACTTCTTGCATGAAATCAAGGATATTTATGCAAAGTGAGAATCCCAAATATTGAGTATCTGACATTATAATCTCAGTGTTCATTTAGAGATAAGGGTAAAGAAAATTTGAAATATCCAAATTGCATTTGACCCTCTTAATTTTTGTCATTTTTGGCAAGTGAAGTATTCTTTGCCACTTTAATTGAGGGGCAATAATTCTTACAATTGTACATATTCAAACTATTATGTGCTTCAATTTTGATATTTTCTGAATTATGCTTTAATATTTTTTAGGGTAAATTAAAATGAGGCAAACCTGACAACTGATAACAGTTGACAGAAACAAAATAGACAATATCTTTTTTTTAATGTTTCTCATTATCTTTTTGGGATGCTGGAATATCAACTAGTTTCTTTCTTGCAAAATATGAAAAACAATGTTTCATATCAGAGTTGTGTGAGATTATCCCTTTGCTTATGAGAAACCCATTGACAGCCAAAGTATGGAAATAGTAAATATATATTACTTCTAGATATGAAATTTTTGGTTATTCCTGCTGTAATATGCAGAAATATTATAAATAGTAATATTGAGGATACAATAAATCCGAACGAATATATATTAATCCTGGAAAACAAACAGTAGAGATCAGCTGCATGCAGCTAAAGAACAGATGTTATCGCTTCATATGCATCCTATTTCTCTTATTCCAAGCAAATACACTGAGGATCTCAAATGAGATATGATTTAATAATTAACATTACTCAACAAGTACATTACACTGATATTGTGAAGAAAGTGTACTGGATACAGAAATTCCCATATTTACTGCAATGTATTTGTGACAGGATATTTGCACTGTTTTACTTGATCATTTGACTTGGCATTGCATCACATATTTCTTGCATAAATATGTAGTGGTTGGATCAACTTGTCAGTTTGGAGACTGGTTTATGTCTACATTCTTCTGTGAACAGAGGTAATTTTATTTACTTTTAAATGGTAACATTTAAACCAAAATTCTATATAGGGTGCATTCCATGCTACAGATATACTGCCTCCTTCAACCACCAACCCACACTAGCAATATCCTATGTTTTACTTCTTGTTGTTATTGTTTTTGTGTCATAGTTTAAGTCATTTTTCATTTTGTCAGATGTTATACACTACATAAACCTCTGTGGGGGTAAATTAGCCAAATTGAAACAGACAATACCATTTTTCGAAACATGGATGCCAAAAATGTTCACTGAAAACTAAAACAATCCAGAAGCTGGGATTTAAATAGTTTTCCCATGATCACAGGGAATCTGTAAAGAGAATACTGCACAATAATTTCATGGGCATATTTGTTCCAATCAGAATCATATAAAGTAAATGTTTTAATGTGGTAATATAAAAAATATGAAACTGCGCATACTTTGGAAAACTATACATATGTGATTCATCATTTTTACTAGACAGAGTTGTAACCCTTTTGAATGTGTTTAGTTTTTTAAACCGCGTTTTGAGGCATCCAAATAACTTCAAATATTGAAGTTTTAAATGTTTCAAAACTAGTTACAAGAGTCCACTAAATGCATACTATTAATGAGTTATTTCTTTTCATCTCACCCTGATTCACAAGTGGCATCAGAAACAGTTCACCATTATTTCATTTGTATTTGATTTCAAATATTTCTTAAATTATAGAATATACAATACATCATTAAATTTACTTGATATATCTAAAAATTCAACGGTTCACCATGAAATTAGACGCCATCAGACCAGTGGACTTGTGGCAATTTTTCATGCGGATGCCAAGGGCACTGGAGTAAAGTGCCTTGCCAATGAACACATCAAAATGGCCGACCCCACCTGATGTTCAAAGAAGAACCATTCTGAAAGTCGATTTGCCATACTAACTACTGATTCTATATCAAAGAATTAACTAATCATTATCAATTTTGACATGGATCTATCTGTCATTAGTCAACTGAATGACCATAAATATCCAAATGTAAGCAGGAGAATAACACTCCTCTTTAAGTAAGACAACCTAAACTTTGTGATATTTCGGTCTCACTCATGGAATATCACTTCCATGCTGTATGCATAGTATTCCAATAAATAAAATAAAAAATATCTCACTATTTGGCAACATGGTCATCCCCAACAGCCAGTAAGCTGTTGATGCTACATCTTTACAAATTTTAAGAATCTAATAAATATGACTTAATTTGTATGACTTATATGACCAGATGACATTTATAAATAATAAATATACACTGTATATAAATTCTTCCATTTTATTCTACACACAAATACAATTCATATGAACACCAATGTTAAAAATGCATGTCTTGCAATAAAAGTACCACAATGTTTTTTAAGTTTGCTACACTGCATTCAACATTTCTAAGGAGAAATGCAAGTTATTACCATCCAGTAGCTCCTCCGATCATAACCTGATGTGTAACTGACTGACGTGAAATATCTTGGAAAAAGTTTCTTGGCCAGTTTTTGTCTTGTCGACGAAATGCTGACAAATCCAGTATCTCATACTCCTCTTTATCAGCCATTGAAGAATGGATACTACAGAAATTTCCTCCACTCCCTTATTACAAAATAGTCAAAACTTCAAATGTCAGGTGGCTTGTTATTTTATCCTGAAAGAAGGACAGAATAGTGACACTGAATTCTTAGTATTTATATATCATCACCAGTAAAAAACAATTCTAAATATTTTTGTTTTGTTCAACACAGAATCTTATATATTCTTTTATGCCACATTTAATATTGGCTTATTTATTCCCGCATACTACAGACAAACTAAAACTGAAACAAAACTGAAACAAAACAAAATCTAAGAAAAACTAAATGTGGCAAGTGGGGTTAGGACTTTAGGTGAGGCAAGACCAACAAGTAGTTCTCCACTTTTAATTTTTCTGATATTACTGAGATCGACATTGTTTGCACTATTGGAATGAAGTTTCATGCAGCAAGTGTCCTCATTGCCTACACTGCACTTGTTACTCTTGAGTCTTTCCTTTGGGTAATGCTGCCTTCCATGCACGTGTCAGGAATTTTTAAAAAAAAGAAGAAAAAAACTGATAACTGATGGATGCAAAGGCGTTGACAGGGATTAGTACTAAAATAGTTAAAGTTCTGAAGGATTTATTGACAGAGGTCAAATGAAGACGGATTTTACTTTACACCCGCATGCAAAGGTCAGTCAAAATATGAACTATGTAATACTATCGTGCGGACGATGGTTTGATCTGAAGGGCGACTGAAAACTTCATTCTAAATAGTGCCAAGCAATGCTTGTCTATTAGTCTCTTCTACGAGTAATATGAGAGAGAGAGAGAGAGAGAGAGAGAGAGAGAGAGAGAGAGAGAGAGAGAGAGAGAGAGAGAGAGAGAGAGAGAGAGACTTGCTGCTTTTGGTCCGGAGGGTAGCAGTTAGAATGGTTATTTTTATCATGGCTTTTCACTGTTTTTTTTCATTGCTGTTGTTTGAATATAATCTAAAATTACCCTCTTTTAATGTGAACAATAACAATCCAATCCAAATAATAACCGTAAGTCAAATTATTCCTTCCAAGTCATCGTCGAAAACGGGTAACAGTTGGTGGGCAATCCGAAACTACGGCTCATTAATGAATCCTGTTTATATTTTTTTTTTTAAGTAATTAGTATCTCAATGAATAAAACAAAATTTCGTATCAACCAGTTTCATTAGTAAATAAATGTTCTCATAAAACAATATTTAAGAAGGTGCTCAAGGCCTTTTCAGCCTTTCTGTTTTAAACTTACGGTTCGCTTGGGTTATCCTAAATCCCCAATCGGATATACCTCGGTCTTCTCGACCGCATGATTAAAAATAAAAAATTGGACGGGATTTCCTAAATTTTCAGTTTGCTGTTGCGTCATTTAATCACGGGACCCAATATGCATAATTTATAAAGTATTTTACTTTAGCTTGATGACAAAATATATCAACTGTCATGTGTTATATTTTCTTGTTACCTCATGACATTTGTCAAAGTAAACTACAAAATATTTCGCCAGATGGGTATTCGCAAAAGAAACAATAATTTGGTGGTCTTAATGCAAGTAACTTATTTTCATTTTCAACAGAAAGTGGCGCCATCTGAAATAATATTGAACATTCTGCAGGCGCATGCGACATAGAAACGATCATTGAAGAAATTCGACAAAGAATCAAAATAGTGATTGACAAAGAGTCCACACAGTTCTAGCACTGTAATCGATTCAGCACTACCTTTTATACGCGGCTGACATAAAACTGTCGTCAATAAGACCAATTTTTAGATATTTTAGAAGTTTTTTAGCAATTGCCGTCGCATCGCGTCTGACATTATCAGGATTACCTAAACAATTCAAACCTATTAAACTTATGATGCTATCGGTGCTAGCTATAAAAGAGGAGTTTTCTCAAGTGTGGCTGCAGCGAACACAGCAAGAAGCAGCACGTAAACAACAATGGGGCTAGCTGCGGAGATTACCCCCACCCACCCCGCAGGCGATGAACGCACGAATGGTCTTTTATATGACTATTAGTTGCGTCCGGCTTGGGTCTTATGGGGTTGGGGGCACCTGACAGATACCCTTTATCACCCCACCCCCCCGAAAAAATAAAATAATAGGTGTTATATATGTATATGTTACCTCCCCCCCCCCCCCCGGTGTGTTTGGTCGTATTTTTTGTAATAAGAGAAATCTGATCAAAATTTTTATTAAAAACTAAGATTTTTGAGGGGATATTTATAGTCGCTAGTGTTGTTCATGCCAATATGGGTTATTTTCCCCCATATCCGAGTTCCTTCCCTTCCCTTGATTTTGGTGATATGTGCCAATGATCTCCAATGTTTGCTATATGTGTGTTTGCTATATTGTATGTTTGCTATAGATATTAGCGTTTGGACGGCACTCTCTTTCGAATTTTGATACCAGTTGTCTGCATTATCGTATTAAATTCTTGGACTTGGCAAATGTCCAAATTGTTTTGTATATATCTTTATTTTATTGATACTTAGAAATTTTTAATTTTGACGAGAAAGCGGTGCCTTGCGGGATTTGTAAGAAAAAAGTACCCAAATGTTTCATGTAAGTGGTCATTGTGTGTCGTTTTCTCGATATAACTCAATTACTGAGAGAGGATCCCCATTGTCTTTTTGCTCATTGATTGGTTAGTCCCCCGTGTATTTGTTATGTTTGTCCATGTCGGGTTTTTCTGCGCTCTTCCGCAGGCATTTTCACTTCGCATGGCTCTTGGTGGCATAACCCTGCGGTGTCTGTGCGTAGTACTTTGCCCACATGCAGGTTCCCTGTATCACATGCACTCTCTAGATAGATGGTAGGAATAAAAAGAGAGGTTAGCAGTTATAGATTTTTTTTAGAATAAAAATTATATGTAAGCAGTTGCCTGTTAGTCTTATATTGTTGATTGGTAAATGTTGAAGGATAAGTAGGTAGTACTTGCTACTGTCAATTTTTCTCACATACCCACATTGACCGAGTCTGAGATTCGAACCCACGCAGACAGAGGTGAGATGGCAGTGATCCGTAACGCAGAGCGTTTTAGACCACTCTGGGCCCGTGATGATGATGATGGTTTCATTATAGTGTTGTATCGCCCACTTGGGGCATGTATCACTGGTTTAAGTTTCCAGCAAGGCTGTATATTTAATCTCCTGAGTCCTGGGGGATGAATGGTGCCGCTTCCCCCAGGCATTTATGTACTCAAGGAGTACTATTTAATTCGGTCGTCAGGTCAGGGGTTGCTATTAAGTAACCATCGACCTGCATGGAAGACCCAGGGTGAGTGGAAATGGACCCAACCAATACTCAAGTCTAACAGCCAATCGAGTGTGTTTATGGTCTGCAATGGCACAAGTGGAGGTGATGGCGGGTGAAATTAGTTTCACATCGCCATTTGGAGCTATCTGAGTTGCAGAAAGTAAGAGGTACCAAAAAGTCCAAGGATGTACGGCTTGCACTGTCGTGATTCCGTGTTTAATTCAAATCTGGTCCAGTTATTACTAATGGACAGGAAAATACCAATAATGTGTGAGCCACCGATGCAATTAAATCAATCCATGGAGTCATAAAATTTGTTTAACTGTCCTAACTTTCCAATATTTCTAGTACAAAGTGTACATGTATTAGGTCACTGACAAGTTTGAATACCAAAATGACTATGCGACATAATTAAGTATAGTCACTGTTTGGTAAAAATAGCTTGTTAATTTTGAACGGTGTGCAAAAACGATCACGTCAGGTTTCGTAAAATAGATTGTTCGAACTGGGTTCTCGTATCAAATGAGAGCCCTGTAAACTAGTGTTGTTCCGATTATCGATTATAATCGATGATCAGTTGGTTGAGTGAACCAATTCGCCAATCGATTGTGAAACGCCATAATCGATTGCATGGTAAGGGAGACAACTGTGAAGCGCTGGCACAGACTAGTTCAATCCCTTTGTTTGTTGGGAAGAAAACCGAGGATTCCGAACAAAATGTTAAAACCCCGCTAAATATCATACACGTGCCATGGATGAAAACGATCGCAAAATAATATATCCATATCCTGGAGGAAAAGCTCGTTCTCGTGTATGGACATATTTTGGATTTTACAAAATACAGGAGGGTCCACCGACAAAGGAGAATTTAGATACAACGAAGGTCATATGCAAACTCTGCAGAAAGGAATATGCAAACAAAGGTAGGTCCAGCTATTCTCATTGAAATCATTGCGGGGATACATTTATTTTTGGCAAACACATTCTCCAATACATAGTGCAAAAAATGAACAATATTCTAATTTTTTTGTGGTGCTACACGAAAACAAAATTATCATGGGATACGCTTTACATTTTAGGACTGTGGAACCATGATATTAGCCTTCCGATCCACAACAGTAAAGCTAAATTATGTATTCCCTTCATAACTTCCAAATATATAAACATACACCATAGTTAGATTTTTTTGGATAATTTGGAAACAAATAATGTCGTCAACGATGAATGCAATTATTAGGAGACAGAACAACCTCGTATAAAATAAATGAGTTGCACGCACGCACACGGAAAAACGTTTCATGGCATTCCAGTATCAAATATTTTAAATCAAGAATTTTATTTTCATTAAATCATTTGTGTACTTTGTGCTTTCCTCTAATATAGCATGTGTTGTTGTTAAAATACTTCAAATTTCTTTTCATAATAAAGCTCCATGTCATGATTATGATTGAAATACATAAATAATCACAAGATTATCCTGCTATTTAGGCATATATGATAATGACGGAAAAGTGATCTCTGAGGTTTGTTACAGATATTCCCTGAGACATGTGACTATTTAAAAACATAAAATAACTTTTTAAAATGTTGCAAATTAATTTTAAAATATATGTACAAATTTAATATTAATTTTAATCCTGATTTTCTTTAAATAATTTCATTCCATTCATTTAAGATACTTGTGCATAAAGAATTTGTTGTTTGCTCTTTTTTCTTCTCAATATAAAAACATTTATTTCAAATACATTCCAGGCAATACTACAAATTTGGCCTTTCATCTTGATCATGACCATAAGGAAATGGGATCAGCGACAGCAAGAGGTGCTGATGTTTCCCCCCAGCCACCCAAACAGACTAAGATTGATGAACAATTTAAGAAGCCAACAGAGAGGATGTCAGCTACAAAGCAGAAAGAAATTGATGATGCACTCTTGAAACTTATTGTTGGCAAAGTTCTTCTGCTAAGCCTTGTTGACCATACATATTTGAGAAACTTTGTGATGCTTCTTAATCCAAGGTAAGTTTTAAATGATAACATTAAAAATTAGTAATATTTATTTAAACTGACAGTGAGAAAAGAAAAAAAGGTGTGAATCCATTTGATTCTAGATGTCAACACTGTTGAATTTTGAATTTTCATACCTAAATTAAGCAGTATTTAATTAAATATAATGCTGTCCTGTCTAAATAAACATTAAATAAATTCATTATTTTCACTATATTTAGACATAGTAAATATTCCAAATACATGTCTTGTTTGACTACCATGACTAAATGTTTCAAACTTTACATTTTCAGGTATGAAATTCCAGGTCGTAAATTAGTGTCCTCCAAACTAGCTGTGAAGAAAGACCAGGCTGAGAAAAAAGTAAAAGAGGAACTACATGATGTTCTTGATATAGCTGTTACTCACGATGCATGGACTTCATTAAATACAGAAAGTTATAGTACAGTGACTGCACATTTTATTTCCAAAGATTGGGAATTGAAAAGTGTTGTCTTAGAAACACGAAAAGTTGAAGGCAGTCACACTGGGGAAAATATAAAAGAAAGCCTGTTGGCCACTCAGAGGCGATGGAATCTTCCAACACCAACTGGAGTAACTGATAATGCAGCCAATGAGATCAAGGCTTTTGATTTACTTCAATGGACTCGATTTGGTTGTTATGGTCACAGATTCAACCTTATTGTGAAAAAAGCTTTAGCTATACCAGAACTGTCACGAATCATTGCAAAGCGGCGCAAACTGGTGACTTTTTTCCATCAAAGCACGAGCATAAATGATTTGTTAATGAGAAAGCAGCAGTTACTACTTGACATAGGTGCTAGAGGACACAAGCTCAAGATGGATGTTCCAACTAGATGGAATAGCACTCATGACATGCTTGAACGACTGCTTGAGCAAACACCTGCTATTATGGCTGTTATCAGTGACCCAAACATAAGCAAGTCAACAGCCGCAACATTGAAAAATTATGTCTATAAATTTGACGAACAAGCATTGGTTGAAAAACTTGTTTAAGTTCTCTCACCGTTCCTGAATGCAACAAACAGTGTTTGCAGAGACAAATCACCAACCCTTCATAAAGTTATCCCAATACTTCTTAAACTTACCAAATGTATAGAAACAAATGCTGATGATCTACCTTCAATTGCTAAACTTAAAGATGTAATGAGACAAGAACTTGACAATAGAACACAGGACAAAGATCTAGCTCTGTTGGGCTGTTTATTGAATCATACTATGAAGGATCTGGAGTTTCTATCTGACAGTGAGCGAGCAGATGGACATGCTCTGCTTTTAAAGGTTGCTCTTGATATGGCTGATGTTAAAGTGAATGTCCAAGTGGAACCAGGGACTAGTGATGAACAACCTTCAGACTCATTGCCACCTCTACCAATTGCACCATCACTACTAAATGTCAGAGATGACAACACTAAAACTGTGGTTACACTTAGTCCACCAAACAAGAAAGCAAAGGTCAATGTTGACATGGATGATTGGTTGCAAGATGTTGTTTGCCTTGGTGAAAGTCAACAGCCAATAACAGATGTCATCCACCAGGAGGTTTCTAGATATCTAGTTGCTGCTCCATATGATACCAATCTCACAATGTTACAGTGGTGGAAACAAAACTGCCAGTTCTACCCCCATCTTAGCTTACTAGCTCGGAAGTACCTAAGTATTCCGGCATCATCAGTATCCAGTGAGAGGGTATTTAGTCTGGCTGGACATCTTGTCAGCAAGAAACGGGCTCGTTTAAGTTGTGACAATGTGGACCTGATAATATTCTTAAACAAAAACATTAACTATTGGTAATGTCAGTGTAACAAGCTCAAGAAGAAACAGTATTCTGAAAAATGATTTTTGTGTTCAGCATTGCTCAAACATTACATGATTTTGCTGATAAATAGTTCAGTTAGTTTGAAAGTTTTTGTAATTGGTGTTTTTTTTGTTTTGTTTAAACTGCTTTGATTGTAGTATTAGTAACTAATGACAAGCAAGAAAAACATTTCTTTCTATACTTTAAACAATTGAAAAATCACATATGAATAAAAGTGTTCTGGGGGATTGTTAAGTCTTTCAGCTGCATAAAACTGATAAGCCAAAGAAAGTTGCTTTTGAGGTTAAAGTATATATATATATATATAGAGAGAGAGAGAGAGAGAGAGAGAGAGAGAGAGAGAGAGAGAGAGAGAGAGAAAGAGAGAGAGATTAACTCCTATACATTTTTTTAAATTTTAAATGTTTTGAACAAAGATATAACTCTGTAACAAAAAAAATTAAAACTTACTTGTAGAAAGTTAGCAACCGATTATAATCGATTATCAGTAAGTTGTGTGCAACCGATGATCGATTATGAACTTCTAACCGATTCCCATCACTACTGTAAACCAGGCAATGAAAGCGATCGGTTTCTTTTCTGTGCTGCTTTCTCTTGTCTGTTTGTGTAGCTCCTAAGGTCAGGATGCCATCTTCTTCTCCTGGTGTCCCAGCATATGATTGTTCCCTCGTACGTGCCATCATTTTTCTTTGTCCTGGGCTCCTTGATGGTTTTTTTTCCCTCCTGATGTTTTTCCGGTTGTGGTTTAGCGGTGATGCCCTTTTTAATGAACTCTGCTGTTTTGAGTTAATAGTATACAGCCTCATACTACAACTAATATTTTGTTTTGCGGTTATTGCCGCGCCGGTCCTGATGGTCTGGGTTATAGACAACCTTATAGTTCTTAAATTTGGTTGCCTATTGTCTAATTTTCTTGTTATTGGTTGCAGGATTGTGCCGCTGTGTCGGATGGTCTTGGGTTTTTGACCACCTTATATTCATTATTTTGGGCCCTATATCCTATTCCTTAGCTTAGTGTGCAGCCTTGTGCTGCTGGGCCTGATAGTCTTGCGTTTTTGGACTACCTTATAGTGGTAATTTGTGGGTCTATATGCCTTAAGTTAGATAAAATTGAATTGCAACCTTGTGCTGCGAGGCCTGGTAGTCTTTTGGGCTTTTAGACTACCATATAATGTCTAAATTGGAACCATAATGTCGGGATAGAATTTGTATGATGGTCTGGTCTCAGACCATCTACCTATATTTAATTTTTGGCTTTCTGACTTTTGAATTTGATATGTATTAGTAATTAGTATGTGCTGTCAGTGATGCTGTATTGAGATAGAAGTTAAAGAAGGTAATCGGAGTGAGGGTAGGTTCCTCTACTTATTTTATGGGTTATTGTTTAACCTATTTGTTGTTATTTATTTGATGGTTTTCTGCCTTTTACCTGGTGTTTTTTTTATTCCCCATTTGTCATTAATATCCGTTGTGATTTATATACCACTATTACTTTATCTTTTCATCTATTTTGTTGACTTTTTATTTTTCCCGGAGTGTATTGATTCTCAAAGGGCTTTGAGTAATTTTTCCTGGTTCCCTAGTTTGTTTCTAGGTTTACTCGCGTCTTTATTTTTCGGTCTGGTTTCTCAGTGTACGAGCCTTGGTCATCTCATACTCGCCGTAGTGCAGGTGAGTTCCACAATAGGTTGAGATTTACCTGCTCGTTCCTGGTGGTGCTTCAGTCTCTTAAAGAGGCTTTCACTTTTGAAGATTACTTATGGTTTGAGCTAGTACAAGTTTTTTTTCCCTTTTTTGTTGTTATTTCTCTATTTACTCTTTTTTTGTCTATTTTCTAAAGACTTTCTTGTAGCCTTGTTGCTTTTAGAAATTCTATTATGTTTTTGAATGTTGATTGGGGGTTGTTGTTTGTTATTTGGATTATTTCTGTGTATGTATAAGGGGCGGCTATGATTTATTGTTCAGATCTGAATTTGTCCCTTTCCTTCTTAGTTATTCTACAATCATTGAAGATGTGGTGTAAATCTTATGGGGTGTTACAATTGTAGCAATTTATGTTATGTGGGAATGGTTCTATGTTTTCCAAAGCCGTTAGCCAGTTTTGTTTTTCCTAAGAGTATTTGATTAACTTTTGTTTGTTGATATCCTGTGCACCTAGGTGATTTTCTAGTTCTATTTACTTCCTTGATGGTATTGTATAATATTCTCCCTTTGTGACTTTGATTCCAATCAGTTTGCCATTTATTGTTAATAAATGTGTTGATTAGGCTGTATAGTTCATGTTTACTATATTCGAGTGGCATGCAGTTTGGTTCATTGAGTTTTTCTTTAGCTATCTGGTCTGCTAAGTCATTTCCTTGGACACTGATGTGAGATGGAATCCACATGTATTGTTTGTTTATATTTATTTGTTTCATTATTGCGTTGGTTTGGTTTGGTTTAGGAAATTCTCTCTTGATTTATTGGTGTCATTTTGGATTGAGGTTATGACGTCTCAGCGAGTCACTTATTATAACTGTCTTATTTCGTTTGTTTCTCTCAATCCATTTTAGTGCTTCTAAGATGGCCCAGAATTCAGCTTTATAAATGGAGCAGTAGTCAGGTAGATGCCACCCCATTTGTATATTCAGCTCAGGTATTACCGTTGCTGCAGCTGTTTTGCAAGGATTTTTTTTGGATCCATCTGTGTATATTTTGAGGTAATTTTTATATTTGTTGTTAATTTCTTCTAAAGCTAATGATTTTAGATATTTGTCTTGGCTTTCCTTTGTTTCTTTGATTTGAAAGGGAGATATTGACTATTAGTGTTATGTTATTCAAAGGATCCTTGTCATATGAGATAGTATTTTCGGCCTGGAATAATTCTATTGAAAGTTGATATTTTAATTCATGAACTAGTTTTCCCATGGAGGGCGGGGTGGTGGGTATTGTTGCCGCGAAGGGTCTATTACAGTTATTTATTGCCTGGTATGTTGGGCGAGTTTTTGGGTGTGTTGAAAGTCTGGCTGCATATTTTAGGATAAGTTCATGCCTTCTTAGATGTAATAGCAGTTTTCCGGTTGGGATTTGCATCTCAGCCAGTGAGGTTGATGGCAGTACGCCAGTGCCAATCAGAAGGGCTTCTATCTGAATTTTATCTAATTTTTTTAAATGACATTTGGGTGCCGTGTTGTATATTTGGCAGACATAGTCTAGTTTAGATCTTAGTAAAGCCCTGTATAAGGTTAGGGTTGTTTGTTGATTTGCTCCCCCACTTGGTACCTTTTAGGTTTCTTAATAAGTTTAAATCCTAGTTATATCTTTGTACTAGTTCATCTATGTGATGTGCCCATTTGAGATATTCATCATAATACATACCCAGAAATCTGGCTACTTTTACAGATTTTAGTTTTTGATTTTGTACAGTTAGCTTAGGGTAAAGTTTTTTTTTATTTCTGTTATTTAGGGCAAATAGTACTGCTACCATTTTTGGTGCGATAATTTGAATCCCTGGAAGGGTTTCCTGCTCTCCATAGTCCACTATCATCTGCAAATTGCGATAATTCAAAATAGTGTGATGCCATAGTTCTGTCAAGGTCGTTTATCATTAGGTTGAAAAGAGTGGGACTGAGTACACTCCCTTGTGGGGTTCCATTTTCAAAGAGTATGTTCCTCAGAGTAAGTGTCTCCTACTCTAGTTATTATTTTGCGGTCCATGAAGAAATTTTCAATGAAGTTAAACATTTTTCCCGTGATGCCATAGTGATTTAATCTGGCTGTTAGGCCTTTGGTCCATACGAGATCGAATGCTTTTTTCAGATCTTTAAACACCGCAATTAAATTTCTGTCCGCTTTTCTTTTAGAGTTAAATATCAATTTTATAGCGGCATCCAATCTTATGAGTTGGTCCGTAGTGGACCTTTGGTACCTAAATACACATTGATTTTCAGATTTTAGTTTTTTATATTCAAGGTAGTGTTTGAGCCTTTTGGAAATGATGGTTTCCATAATATTGTATATATTGTTGGTTAGCGAAATGGGTCGATATGAGCTGATGTCATTGCGATCTTTGTTTGGTTTTAAGATGGGTATAACTATCGCAGTTTTCCATTTTTTTAGGTAGCTTTCATATTTCCCATATTTTATTTAACAGTTTTATAATAGACTTAATGATGTTACGGGGTAAATTTATGTATGTAGTGTATCCCATTTCGTCTTCCCCAGGTGAAGTTTCCTTTTTTTATTTTAGTGCCTGATCCCATTCGTATAATGTTATTTCTTTATTTAGATTAGAATTTTTGGGTCCAAGGTCGTGAAATAATCTCTTACACTTTTCTACAGTTTTTTCCCTATATTGTTGGAATCCCTTGGTGTAGTTGCAATTGCTGCTCATATTTTTTAAGTGTTGGGCTAATATGTCAGCTTTTTCTTTGTTGTTGTTAGCATAAATTATTGTGGGGGTTTGTTGGTATATTTCCCCCTAATTGCTCTATATTTCTCCCACACCTGTTTTGAGTTGGTTCTTTTATTTATACTGGTGCAGTATTTTTGCCAAGTTTTTTCTTTGGACTGCTTGATCAGGTTTTTTAGTTGTATGTCTTTGTTCATATATTCTAATAGGCCTATTGTGTTACCTTATCATTTGAATTTATTAAGGGCATTTTGTTTTTCTTTCAGAGTTTGTTTATTTGACAGGTTCAATATGATGGTAATTCTAGTTTATTTGGCATGCAATTTGTCTCCTGGATACCCATACACGTCAAAACTCCTAGATTCCATTTATGTTTTCAGCCTTAAAAAGTCATTTAACCAACCCACCCATAAACTTGGTCACATTTTAGACTGGTTTCCTCATAGAACTGGTGATAATATTCTGCAGTCCACCCTTGTATCCCACGAACTTGCATCAGATCACCTCTGTATTATCTGCCATCTTGACGTAAATTTATCAAGGAAGCGTCATCATTTTGGCAACATTCTTTATAGTCAGATAGCATTGCTTGTTACGATGGGTGTTGTCTAGTCAGATAGTATTGCTTGTTACGATGGGTGTTGTCTAGTCAGATAGCATTGCTTGTTACGATGGGTGTTGTCACCAAATCAAGGCATATATCATCTCAAGAGGTTAGCTACGAGCTTTTACAACACAACTCATTAAAAAGAGTGCCATCACCTATCAAAGATATGTCTTGTATAACAAAAACATGCATATCGCAAAATGAAGAGGAAGAAATCGATGAGATCTTTGCTTTATTGCTCATAAAACTGTAATCGATAAATCAACATAAAACATAAATATCACCTTAATACGTAGATTACCTAAATGGGTATTGTCACGAAATCTATAAATACAAATAAATACAAATCCATAAGCTCTTTAATATATGACTCATCAAAGTAGAAGTTATGAAGAAATTATGACTCAAACCATAAGCACTCTTAAAAGGGCCACTGTGCAATAAATCTGGAAGTGCCTCGTTCTGATAAAATTACTTTGATTTCAGCCCTCAATGGTTCTGTACATGTAAAATTGAATGTCTTTACAGATAAGCGGTCACTGGTATGATTGGATCTTACGAACCTAACAATCTATGCATCTGCTGTACAATTATAACATATTCTTCGCAAAAGAATGTTGTGTGTTGACCGATACCGCTAGTTCAGCACTAAGATGAAAATTCATACCATCCCTCCTGCTGACCTGATTCAAATGCCCGTGTCTTCTGAGTACCTAATATTTTCTGTGGGAGGCACGAGATACTATCCCTTTCAAGATCTAGTTATATTCAGCATCCTATTTCTCAGGAGAATTGACCACTTCATACACAGTTTAAGACTGCTGGTATCATTGTTAAACCATCTAAAAGCCTGTTCCAGAACCCTGAATGTGGATGTCTTGGCATGCTTTTTGTCTCAACAGTCTCAAGGTTTCCGAGCATTGATGTGCATGCCACGTGGGTGTTCTTGACACAGACTCCTGGTTCATAGACGGTATTCTTCCTGACACACCTGCTGATTTGATGTACGTGTTCTGTTTGTTTGCTTGTCTAACATTTTATATGGGACTTTAAGAAGAACGTATTTAAACAAACGTGTCATTACGTTCTTCCTGCTATTACAACCATTTATTTTTATTTAATTCTGATCACTATCAAACGTTCCTGTACAAGAATAAATCCGAATACTATTTCAAACGACTTGTCATACTTTCGTCGATTTGTACAAGGCCAAGATTTGGCATCAGATAAGAGAACATTTGTATACGTAACAAAGCTGCATAATTCATGTGAAAACAAGGATTAAACATACATTCATAATTGTGTTTAATCTATACGGAACAATTCGCTTTCAAACACAAATCAGAATTTCTTGGGAATGTCGGGATAATCAACAAAGTAAATGTACATACATTAACTAAAATGCACACAAATAGTACTTAAATGCATTTAATGTTTACAGAAGAGTATAAGTTTCACGCACGTAATCAAAATATGTTGGATGCATCACAATGAAAGTGCTAACATCTCCATTACAATTATGACATTGAAAACTATTCAGCTGAAGTTACTGCAGCTCATAAAATTGTCTTGAAATACAATACATTTTGAGCGATTAGTTTCAGGAAACCAATCAAATCTTCATGTAAAGTAAATCATGGTACATCCAGTCTCACCCAGAGTTAATATTGCCAAGATAAACCAGTGAAAATGTAATGATGATGTCATTTCAAGTTGTACTGACCATGACGATTTTACAGAAGACTACAGCAGTTTAGGTCTCCATGACAGGATGCCTTTAGTCATTGTTACCTTATATTGGTCCAGGGATGTTTGACAAGTTGAATACAGGAATTGTGGACAGGCAATTCATGAGGTACAACAAATGCTGTGTGCCGAGCTTCTCTCGGGTTTTTGAGCAGGTAAATTAACATTATCATTATTACATATCATCCACAGGTGCTCTAGTCATGTGAAATACAAAAAACAATATTCTAAAGGGGGAAAAAATCATGCAGAGTGATAAAAAATACCTTAGATTACCCCCATGACACATTTTGACATAGGACCTCTCTAGCATACTATATAAAAAGAGAAGGTTCGTAACTTCTAAATACTTGATTCCACCCATGACCCTCGATTTCATTCTGCATGGTCGGACCTGCTATAGGGGGCCCGGCAAAAAAACTATTTACTGCTTTTGATAGAAGATGCAAAGGGGGTTCCGAATTTTTTATTTTTTTAAAATTTATTTACTTTTTTTAAATATTTTTTTTAGTGTTTTTAAAACATTGCAGTTTTTAGTCACTTTTGTTAGATCCCTTTTTCAAGGTTCAGATAGCACCAGATTGCACCATTTTGCATCCTTGAAAAACAAAACTTCCGGGGGGGGGGGGGCATGCCCCCGGACCCCTCTTGAAGGCGCGGCGCTAAGCGCCTTCGCTTAACCAAATAACAAGTTTGCCCCCCCCCCCCCCCCCCGAAAAACTTAGGCCCGGCCCTGCTGATATTTCAGTATTTAAAAAGCACATGACTATTCTCCATGGTTTGTTTTACTCTGAGATATTTTTCTATTCATCAAGCCATCGTCGACTTTTCTACGTTGTACCAAACTGAAGTTACGGCTTCCGAAACATGCGCTTTTTAAGAAGTTTTAATCTTGGGACAAGTGCGAGCTATGTGACAACCGGTGAAAAGAGGTACGTTTACCGTGTTTTCAACTCTACGATACATGAATTCTTTAATTACAGAACAGTGGTAAATGCAAAAGTAAGTTTTTACTTAACATTAACTCGATTCAACTTTAGGATTCCTGTTCCGAGGAAGAATTAGACATTTTCTAATTCACTGTACATATCGTAAACAATCAGTTCAAAATAGTTAAACGATTAGGCACACACGTCAACGCCGAAATATGATTGGTTCAAAAGGTTATTCATAATACATATAGCTCTTTTCAATCCATGGCAACATACGTACTGCATATCCTAATCTAATAATCGTGACTCGTTTCCAGGGCCTCCAATTTCAAACTATGGAATTGCCAATGTTACATTTGGATCTTGGTTGCGAGCATTATATATGATGGCTTAATAGTCTCTATTAATAGGCTGTTTCATTATCTCAAGAGTTCCATCTTCAAACTCCCACCGATATTTGCATATATGACCCATAAATTAACATTATTAACAAGCATGAAGAGTCTTGTTGCCATGATTTTTTAAAGCAAAATTTTAATTTATTTAACATGGATGGATGGATGGATGGATGTACGTACGTACGTAAGTACGTACGTATGTATGTATATATGTATCGCACGACAGCATATCAGCATAACAGTGGCCTACCAAAGGTAAAGTTCGAAAATGAAAAAAAACATATACAAGTTTCCAAGTTTTGTGTATTCAAATTAGTCAGATTTTTATCAACCAATGTCCAAACGTTTGTATGTTACATTTTATCAAACAATGTTTAATGGATCATTATTATAAAGAGGGACATCATGGATGCAAAAATGCTCCTCTACAAGATGATCAAAACAAACACGACGATTCGTCAAGTTTTAGATTCATTGAGGTTCTTATCTAAATCAAAATCATGAAGTCTGGACTGAATAGTAACCTTGCTTTCTACAATTAAAGATACATAGATAGTTGTCAACTCTGACCGGGTGTTGTTTTAGAACGAGTATTATGATTGGTCATATTCGTTTCAATATCTTAACTGTGGCCTTATTTTAGTTCGTGCTCATTGATGCCACGCTGATTTCCATCAGAACTGGTCATGTAGCTGGTCAGTGGAAATTAATTATTATAACATCTTGTGGCAGATGAACATCTTCTGTATAACGTTCTAAATGTTTCTGCCCACGGATTCCTACAAATATTCGGTCAAAAATGATATAGACGTTAATATTGTTTGCACAATATTAAAAGGTGGTAATGATGAGAAGTGTCGTTTTAAAATGTCATCATAATTAACACGACACTAAACAACTTGTAAAAAAAACTCTTATTGTCTTAGAACCTCGACATGAGGCGAGATATACGAGGCATGACTGAAGAGGCGAGACTTACGAGGCATGACTGAAGAGGCGAGACATACGAGGCATGACTGAAAAGGCGAGACTTACGAGGAATGACTGAAGAGGCGAGACTTACGAGGCATGACTGAAGAGGCGAGACATACGAGGCATGACTGAAGAGGCGAGACTTACGAGGAATGACTGAAGAGGCGATACTTACGAAGCATGACTGAAGAGGCGAGACTTACGAGGAATGACTGAAGAGGCGAGAC
Source organism: Unio delphinus (assembly GCA_029339505.1). NCBI lineage: Eukaryota > Metazoa > Mollusca > Bivalvia > Unionida > Unionidae > Unio > Unio delphinus. Next base: position 3,076,841 of record JAQISU010000083.1, read on the forward strand.
TTACGAGGCATGACTGAAGAGGCGATACTTACGAGGCATGACTGAAGAGGCGAGACTTACGAGCCATGACTGAAGAGGCGAGACTCCTGAGGCGTGTCTGATGCAATACCATCAAATGACATATTATTCAAGCTTAAAAAGTTGAAATTTGTAACATTCCTTATGTGCATCGTAGAATATCGTCTTTAACACTGCATTATTTTCTTCCATTAAGCAAATTCAACTATAAAAGATACTGTAACATGTTTGAAGAAAGTAATGAAAATTGTGAAAATGGCTTATAGAATTATAGTATCCAAAGTCAAGTGTTGAAATGAAATGGATCATTTATGAATCAGGTAAACCTTAAGCACTATATCAATTAATTAGTTAATAATGTTATATAGCAAATTTCTTTAATATGAAGGATGCATTTGTTTAGTACCAGTAAGAAAAAATGCGTTTGCTTTTCTCTGCGAAGGAATTTATAGCACTTTATAAAAAGACTTAAAGGTTAGCTGTTTTCCAATGTATTTTCTAGAAATGGTGGTTAATTAGCAACGCTATTTTATGAGGAAGAATTAAATGAACATAACCAGTTAAATACCTCCTCACCTTAGTTATCCAGCTCAAACAATAATTTGGGCCACCAAACCTCTCTCCTCACCGTGATCCGGGCATCTACATAATTAATGACTTGCAGGTGAAGTGGAACCTCACAGTCCTCTAATAATAATGGGAGAACACATTTTCTGTGTTCATTAAAACCATGCGTAAGAGCCATATTAATTTCATGCAAAACAAAATCACTCTTTAAAGCTTCTTGTGTCATAACTACAACAGTTTTGTATGCATTCGTGATGCTATTGAGTACAAATGCTAATAATGGTGTACCGGGAGTATTGTCTCGATCATACTCACAGCACACATATCCATGATCTTTTTCTAATCTCTCTACGGTTTCCTTTACAAACTGTATGTCAGTGCTAGAGTAACTAAAAAAGGCGTGATATTTATTTCCTGGAAGCAAAGGCCTTCTCGGTAAAGATGCTGCGCACTCCTCAAGTATCGTTAGAGTTGATGTCCTTGAATATATTTCTTCATTTAGATCCATATATTGCTGAAAAGGAAACCAAAAATTGATATTAACATCTGTTAATGTCCACAAAATATAGTCTGTATTTATATTGCTTTCTAAATTAAGCAATAATGACACAATAACATTTCTGATGTTAATAAGGGTAATCAATGGCTGGTTAGTAAACTTCATTCTTCAATGCATGTTGCAGAATGGATTACGAATGCATTTGCTTTTTGAGATGTGTAAACATTACGTTCAGCTTCTCATTGGTCTGATGGAGAAACGTTTCATATAAAGGTTGCTCACGGTGATTAAGTAAAAGGGTTACCTTAAATATGGGATAGAATATCCGTAGCAACAAGCCCATAAGTGTCCAACTTCACCTACCTGGTATATAATTGTATAAACTGTGAATGTAGTACCATAGTAGTAACACGTGTGCCTTTAGGGAAAACAAAAAACGTCCATATTCAGTTATTTAGTATAAAATGGTGATAACTGACATGTTTTTATGTTTGTTTAAATCTATTCCTACTTAGTGTAATTTCAACTGGTCTAGATGGTACAGTGGCATCATCTGTATGACTATTAACATTGTTTGTGCTAGAACTCTAGCTAACTCGTTTGATCTGATTCTGAAAGGCTGTTATTTGGAGATAACGCAATTTACGTGCGCTTTTCGTTGTTGTGTATGTTTGTTGTTGTTGTTGTTGTTCTTTTGTTAGTTACAATATCACAACTTGAAGGGAGATGAGTCTCAATTGTAGATTTTCCACGCAGTTCCTTTACGAGCCAACATCATTTTCATTTAGACCCAACGAGATATCATACGAAATCTTCTCATGTTAATATGACTTTCTATTTAGAAGTACGATACCAATATAGAAGCTATGCCGGCCATATTTATTTCATGTCAGCACCAATATTATATTGGATAAGCAAGACAACATTAGAAGTCTTTTGGCGAAAACACAATGTCACTAAGATTAGAACTAAAAGTATGAAAGGAAATTTTACTAACTTGATATGGGCATAGTTCTGGAATATATGGGGGACATGTAGGTATGCTGGTGTTTTCTTTTTGCTACAATTTCAACACGGACTTAAAGCACTCGCCTTACATGTATTCAATTCTGCAGGATGCCATGATATATGCGTATTTACTGACTATACTGTCACAAATACAATTCCTTTTACATTGAAAACATGATATAGTGAGTTTTTAAATTTTTTAAATAAAAACCGTTCCCTGTCGGGGTCTGACAAATTCTTTAAACATGGCAGCAACTGGATACTGATTAACATCAGGACCTGGAGGTTAACATTGCTTTATCGGAATCGTGCTAATAAACACTTATGAATTGAATATTTGGAATTAGTGTTATATATAAAGTATAGAAATTATAGTGCTGGGTCAACATACTATTAAAAAATAAACAGGACTCTTTTAGAGCACATGGAAATGGATTCAGGTTCAATGGAATTGAAGTCAGTGCTTGTGATTGCTAAAGTCAAATGGACTGCGCCTTTGTATGAACAATGTTTTTTGAGCACTGATTAAGTGTTGACAATTACATTCATATCATCTGGAATAAGTAGGATCAAAAGCTATTTTTGTCTTCAGATGCGTTTTGCCTGCGATTGCGATATCACAAGCGAAGAATTAAATGTTAGTGGCACACACTAAATATTGATTCTGTACTGTTAACAAATCAAAGGCTAAAGATCAGAAAAGGGATCACGTAGATCGGATTCAAGGCACTGCTTCCCTCTGTACATGCCCAGCTGGAATACGTATCAGTAAAAGAAAAGTTAAAGAACCCTCTCAAGATCACGTGATTATACCGCTGTTATTGAATAAAATCAATTAGACAATTAATACCAATAGACAATCTAGTTCAACAATAAAAAGTTACTATAATGTCATAGATCTCTGCTTTTACATTTCCAAGGCACATGGTGGATCTGGTGTTACAGATGATTTTGTCCAGATGGCCTTGGCGATTTGAAAGCAGTAGAAATGCAAAGAAAGGTTTCACCAGTTTTTATTTCCATTAATATAACAATAACATCTGCAACATTCGCATATGTACCTTATCAAAATGTTAATATTTAATTCTGATTTGTAATATTCCTATATTGGCAATATTAGTTTTGCAATAAACCTGAATTGACAATATTAATTTTGTAATATTTCCTATATTAGCTATATTTAAACATGCAAAGCATTGCAACAATTAGCTTCATTGAAAACTACTGATTGAAAGAATGGGTACACAGTACAGTACGGTACTTACATGTCCATTATCTATTTTTGTAGATGACTCCAAATAGACGGTCTGTCTTCCTGTGTCCCTCAGTACAACCTCTGAGGCTTTCTGATCGCCTACAGAGAGAACAAGTCCATCTCAGCTTAAATATTGCAACCAAGTCACTCTATTTGAAATTGGGAATGTATTAATTAAAAACATCATAAAGTAAAGAATATGGTAAAACATGTATGTGAAAATGAGTCTCCAGTTTATTGTATTTGTTACCTTGTATTTAGCGGTCCACACGAACGTAGTAGTCATGTTTTTGTCTCATACATTTATATGGGGATTTAACAATACTCGTCAGACATTCGAAGCAATCTCAACATGAGTTCGTGCAAGATCAAGTTCACCGCATTATCAAGCAAGAGATACAAAATCAATGGCAGGTATTGATAAAATAAAATCAGCATTTAACTTATGGGGAAGTATTGCACGCAACTTTCAACCAATTGGAAAATAAGAATCATTTAACTTTATTTTTTTATATAGTCTGGAAAATGGCGTTAGTTTTACTAGTTCTGAGCAAATATTATGCAGATGGACAATACGTCTATATTCCTGCCACCCAGACTTCATTTCTAATGATTGGACATATGACCATTTGACATAAACGAGAAATACCTACAGAAATATAATACCTTGCATCAAAGGCCATATATGCATGTTCTTTTATTCATTTCTCTTGCATTCTCACATAACATTTTCTTAGTAGTGAAATATTTCTGATTTTTAATTAGGAGAGGCCACATAAATGCGTATAAATATTGCCAGATTAGCTTGATTCTCTACTGAAGATATATATCAATTTAAGCAAATATCAAGACTTCCTTGACCACTTTCAGACGAAGAAATTACTTATTAATAGTTCACTGACCTGGTCATTTATTTATTTACCAGCGATTATAACAATGGACCTGCTGAATTATTATGTATTGTAATAGCTTTTTCATTTTGAATTTTCTATAATTTATATATTATTGTAAAGCTTTTTAACTTGTGTTTACCTCAATCAAGTTAACATGTTAAATGATATAGATCCTCACATTTTCTAAATGACAAATTAAAACTATAAAGGATCTTCCCGGCTTCAAACACATAAATAAAAAGAATAATTAAAAAGTACATTGAAATAATATATATAAATAAATAAATTATTTGGTTCGTTCATGTGAATTGTAGCTCAATTTTTTTAATTTAAAATAAAGATATATATCGCGCGGATTACCTTGTTGCTTACTCCACTTCAGACGGAATTTCCTTATCTCATTATCTATGCTGGTGACGTACAATCCTTCACTCTGTTCTTCCCAATATATTCCCCAAGGCTGATGTGGCATTCCCTCCTTATATACTGTTAATGGTTCTCCCCTATCTGTCAGATGGTGAATGCAAGCAGGGTTAAAGTTATTACATACGTATATGTATCCCATAGTGTCCACAGAAATGCCCCTGGGGTATTTCAGTTCACTTCGTCGATACACAAACTTTCTACTGCCTATCCTGACATCAAAGGCATGCACGCCAGTGTCATGGGAGTCGCCAGAATTACATGAGATATAGACCACAGAGTCATCAGGGCTTGTGGCCAAATAACTCCAGAACCCTTTACAGATCGTACGAATCATGCCTACATTTCCATCTCCAAGCGACACAATACCCCAACAGATTATCATCGCCCTGGTGTCCTGATCCCGCTTCACACCACTCACAACAAGATCTTGTCCGGACCTAAAGGCCTTCACTCCATGACAATTATCAAATCCTTTTGTTACTTTTAACGTTCTTGTAGGCCTTAAAGAAGCTGATTGATGACTTGTGGACTCGACTGATAGGATTTCTATTTGACCTTCATCCCGTGTCACCACCACTTGGGTTCCACCAAGAAGACAAATATCAAAGGGCAACGACTGCAGCCTGCTTGACGATGCCAGTAACTTTCCATCACTAAGTCTATACAATATGAGTTTGCACCCTCCTCTATCAACTAGTATCAACATGTCTGCTGACACCACAACACCGTTGTAGTGTCGGTTACGTTTGGCTACAGAGAAAGTGATAAAACATCAGTACACTATTCTACCATCCTAACTATATTACTATCACCATCATATCATTCACCTCATCTTCAATATCATCATTAACATCATGCTCATGATGATAAAATTGTTTAATTTTATTGTTGTTGTAGTTGTATGATTATACTTTATACAAGTTAAAGACAATAGAATAGTGAGCAGCATTAACAGTAGTAGTAGTAGTAGTAATCATTGTAGTAACAGCAGTAGTAGTAGCAGCAGCAAAATCGTTCCAGAATAGATTGATAGTCAAGACGTACGTACATTAGCACAGGGGCGAATATAAAGCATTTGACACGCGGGGCGGAAATTTCCTTGGGCAACCCCATTCATTGCTTGGAGTATAAGGATCCCTAACCCCTTTTATAACGTATACTTACTGGACATAACAAGGACAATTTATATATGCAACAAACGTTGACCGTAGCATGCAACCCTAACCCCAATATACTGAGCCATTGCTTGATGTCAACATGGAAACAATTAATATCCCCACCTTATAACCATGTATAATTTTCATGGGCATGAAAAGGAATGCATTCACTGACTAAACATTAACCATGGAGGATCTCTTTCCACCAGGGACCTAATAAAGAAACTCAGTGTTGGGTTAGAATTCGAATGGACCTTCACGCGCACACACAGGTGACCGAGTTGTCTAGTATGCTCACCTTTACTAATTAAAGCCATGTCGCACCTGTTCCCATGGGATCAAGTCTCGCGTTCGGCTAATATGGGTATGTTAGAAAGCTTGCTATTGACTTTCTGTGGGTCGGTGGTTCTACCCTTGAATTTTCCCGGGTTGTTCCTCCACCAGATATACTGGCCGCCATATAAAGCCTATTGTGTGTTGAAAAATGTTGTTAAAGCCACCACCACAACAACATAGCTACACACTACTACTACTGATTATTATTATTATTATTATTATTATTATTATTATTATTATTATATGGTTGGCTCCAGTTGTCGCAATCAACCAGTTCCTACATGATTCTGTTTTTGTACGGAACTTTTGTAAGGTGAAAATGTATAAAATATTTATTATTACTTTTGCTGTTTTTGTAAGGTGTTCTCATCGATTAACTATGCCTTAGGAAAAATCAGTCAACATATGAAATTTCCAACAACATTGGAAAAGAATTGCTCATTAATGTATCGAAGGAAAAAGCAATGTCCTCGTCACAAACCACTGGCACTGGCAAATAAAATTCGTTATAGGCGAAAGGAAAAAGCGTAGCTTGTTGGTTTGTATCTTTGAAAATATTACGTTTAGACACCTGTAATAGTGAAAGAGTTTCAATCTTGACAGTGATCTTAAACCAATTATGTAGCGATGCAAAAGGGGTGGGGGAAATATAGGTATCAGGAGATGTGGTGTACTCCCTAGTGTTATTATATATATATATATATATATATATATATATATATATATATATATATATATATATATATATATATATATATATATATAATAGGCATTTTTTAGATCAAAAAGTCTAGCAATACTAGCGAGTTCCTTTCATCTCAGAAAAGAGAACAAATTGTTGGTCAGTTACCTTCAAGCTACGATATAGTAGACACTCAGGGTACAATTGTTTATCTAGGTAATTTGACTCTGATTTTGATTCCATGCCTGTTATGTTTTTGTTTGTTTGTTTTTTGTGGGGCAATATGGGGTTGGGTTGTTGCTTTTTGGTATTGTTTATTATGTATTTGTTGGGGGGGAGGCTTCGTATTGACACATTCAGTCCCTCTTAGTTCAAGCCTCTACGAACTACTAAGAGCATTAGATGCACTGAGAGAAACCAACTGCTTTATACTGGTGTTACGTAGTTATCAAAACACTTAAGGAAAATATAATGAAATTTAATATTACTTTTGAAATAAAGGTCATCAGACCATGAATAAATGTCCTTCAATCACGCACTATGGAGAGTCCAGTCGTATGTCATCACTGCTGATTGTATTTATTGAACTCCAATACACAGTGTCCAGGGTGGCAAAAGGAGAACTAGACAAAGAAAAAGTGGACTGACAACATCAAAGAATGGACCAGGAAAAGTTTTGCGGAAATACTGGCATTGGTTGTTGTTGTAGCAATAGGGTTTAACGCCATTTTTCAGCACAATACAGGTAAACATGGCGGCCAGTATTATTGGTGGAGGATGAAGCCGGGAAAACCCCAGAAGGAACCACCAACCCACGAGAAGCTACTGGCAAGCTTTCTCACATACCCACATTAGCCGATCATGAGACTCGAACCCACGCAGATAGAGGTGAAAAGGCAGTGATACGTAACGGTGAGCGCTTTATACCACTCGGCCACTCTGGGCCCCTCACAGTCATTGGCACATAATTGAGACAAATGGAGGGAACTGGTCAGATGTTCAGCAGCACAGTGCCTCGACGACCACACTAGGTCAAGATACCGATGATGATGATGATGATGATTCATTACGTGATAACTAAGAGCAAACATTACTTTTATGAGTCAAACAATTCTAATCACATATCGACGAATAATAATAATAATAATAATAATAATAATAATAATAATAATAATAATAATAATATTGAGGACGTTGTATAGCGCCTAATCTTTCGAAGCTCTAAGCGCTTTACACCATCAATAATGATATGACTACACTATAGAACAACAAATGACAAAAACAATGAAATTGGAAAACATAACAAACATGCTGAAAACATATAAGATACAAAACATGATTAGGTCGCTAAGTTTGTCCCTGCAGTCGAAACAGGTGAGTCTTAAGAGCAATCTTAAAAGGGACCATGTGTCTTTGTCTTTAATTTCAATTGACAATTCGTTCCAGGTCGCCATGCCCTGGTGTGCAAACGAATGTTGTCCATATGACTTTGTCTGTCATTGAAACATAGCACAGAGAACAAATTTTGTGTTTGATTCTGTATCGAATTGATAGCCAGTGTAGGGTACATTGCAGTGGTGAGGTGTGCTCTGATTGAGGTACTCTAAAGATGATCCGTGCAGCTGTGTTTTGAACTGTTTGAAATTTTGTGACGAACCAGCAAGAACTGAGCTACAATAGTCCAGTCTTAAAAGTACTAATGAACACACAAGTGTTTTAGTGGCATCAACTGAAAGATATTTACGAATGGAACTGATGCATCTCAATAAAAGATATGCTGCCTTGCATATATTCATGACATGTTGGTGCAGTGTGAGAGTACTGTCTAGAGTAACGCCTAGGTTCCGTACTGACTGTGAGAATTTAATGTTGGTGTTGCTGATATTTATTGTCTGAGGTAAAGTATGTGAATGAGAAAGTCTTTGTGTTATGATCAGAATAGCCTCAGTTTATAATCATTCATCTGCAGCTTGTTACATGTCATCCATGATTTCACATCCGAAATGCACTTCTCTACTCCATGGATGGTAGCATCAACTTCAATTGGGGGGGCTAGACTTGTATATTTGGGTGACATCAGCATACAATTGGTGCGACACTTGGTGATGATCTATGATACTTGAGAGCGGCTGAGTATACAGAATGAAGAGAACAGGTCCAAAAACAGATCCATGTGGAACACCACAACATACGTCAACTGGGCTGCAGTGTATTCCATTTGCAGATATAATCTGTGTCCTGTTGACTAAGTAGGACTTGAACCACTGTAAGGCTATATTCTAAATTCCAAATACATGCTGGAGACGGTGAAGTAATATATCATGGTCTATTGTGTCAAATGCTGCAGATAAATCCAGGAGAGTGCGGACTGTAATCTTTTCACTATCCAAAGCAGAGAAAATGTCACTAAATACTTTCAGAAGAGTAGTTTCTGTACTGTGGCAAGGACGATATGCAGACTGTACATTGCTAAAAAGACTGTTTGAATTCAAATGAGATACAAATTGAGTTAGAACAGCCTTTTCTAAGATTTTTTATATGAATGGGAGATTAGAAACTGGGCGGTAGTTCTTTAAATCGTTATGGTCCAGTATTGGTTTCTTCAGCAGTGGCTTTACGATGGCAGTTTTGAAAAATGATGGGAATTCCCCTGATGAGAAAGATATGTTAATAAAACCAGTCAGTGAACTTGAAGGCAATATTGGGTCTAAGCACTCAAGGAGCAGTGATGTCAGAATTGGATCAAGTTCACGAGACGTTGGTGCACTTTTCATCACTATTGTCCGTACTAAATTAATAAAAACAGGTTCAAATGCTCCTAACGGTTGTCACTGAAATTCTGCATCATAACTGTATGGTGACGAATCAGTTGAAATTGTGCTGTCAAGCGGATCTCTAATGGTTTGTACTTTGTCATCGAAGAAATTTGCAAATTGGTCTGGTAGGTCTAGTGGACAGAAGGTTGCTGGAAGTGGTGTACATTTTTTCCTTAACAAAGATGAAGAGATTTTTGCAGCTGAAACTCTCCGTGATCTTAGTACTGTAGTGGGATGATTTGGCTAAATGGACTATGTTTGTGACGTTCTTCTTAGCGGCTTTGTAGATTTGTTTATGAATAGCGAGTCTGGTGGAAAGCCAAAGCCTCTCTGCTTTTCGGCGATATCTTTTAGCAGTCCGAATCTGGTCCCTAACACTGCTATACCATGGAGAACACTTTTTTATTGATACTCTGCATTTGGTGGCTGGGGCATGTTTTTCAAGCAATGAACGCGGGCAGTTATCAAGTTGTACCGCTATTGGATGTAAGAAAGTTGTTAGGCTTTCTTGGATGTCATGCATGAATTTGGTTCAATTTATCATACGGAGGTTTCTCTTAGTAGCAAATAGAGGTGGGGGGGGGGTTAGGGACTGATACGTCGAGATGGCATACAATGCAGAGGTGATCCGATGCAAGTTCGTGGGATACAAGGGTGGATTGCAGAATATTATCATCAGGTCTATAAAGAAACCAGTCTAAAATGTGACCATGTTTATGGGTAGGTTGGTTAACTGACTGTTTAAGATTGAAAACATGAATGGAATCTAGGAGTTTTGACATGTATGGTTTACCAGGACAGTCATAGTGAAAGTTGAAATCTCCAAGAATAATTAGGTTGCCACCTATCGAATTTCCATACTCTAGAAGATTTGGAAACTGCTCTAAAAAGAGAGATTCGGTCAGCTCGTTTTTCTACTAGGAGGAGGACGGTAGAGACAGAACAAATGGATTGACCTTTGTTCCAGTGTGAGCGTTCTTTGGACTAGTTCAAACGATATGTGGCAGAAATTGAAGGTTGTATTGTACTTAAGGCATTTGAACATGGAATTCATTGTAATTACAGCAATTCCACCTCCGCAAGAGTTGCGTGGGAACGACTTGATGGAGTAATCGCTGGGTGTTAAATCTGCACACTTACATTCATCACCTGCGGAATGTAACCAAGTTTCTGTCAGGAAGAAGACGTCAATATTCTGGTCGTTGATAAAATTAACAATTTCTGTGCGCTTTTCCGGTGATCCTACTGATTGAGCGTTGAATAATGCAATACGTAGTGGTATCCCTGGGACAGTTGACACAACGGTTGACGATTTAAGAGGAATTTGAACCAGGTTATTAAAATTAACGGCAGAATTTTTAAGTTGTTTATCCGTTACGGGCGAAAGGGAGATATCTGGAATTCTTCTTCCTGTTCTACTCCGGCAAGCGTTGAAAGAACGTTTCCTTTTTCGCTTCCGTTTACATTTAAGAAATGATGAATGTAGTCCCAGTTCGTTTAGTCTTGAGCACAATGTAGTATAATAATTACCGTTCCATCTTGTCATAGCTTTCTTTTGATGTTATTGAAAGATAGAATGAAGATTATATAACCAGTCTAAATATCTCATAATTCCTGACAGCTCCAGATAGAGTTGCACTTCATTAATTTAATATTCTGTGCGTTCTTGTTGTTTTCGGCTTTACTCACGTCTATTGGTTTGTCTTTTTCGAGACGTTTTGTGTACTTTTCACAATCAGAGAAGGTGACATTATCGTGTTTTTCTTCTCTTGTTTGAGCAGTCAAGAATCTTTATGTACGTATTTAATCTTAAAACTTGGCGGAAGTTTATACTTGCCAAATTTTGGCATCAATCCTAATTTGCTTGTACCATTGAGAGCGCCGCATATCTGTCATCTGGATCGTACGACTTTGTAGAACTCTAAAACCTGATCGTTAGCTTTCATGGAAATCCATTTTATGGGATATCCTTCAACCCGGTGATTCATGAGCTATCTGTCTATAGCTCATTATTGTTATCGATACAATAGTCGCCAAGTTTTACATCGAACTCCATGCCATCTATTGCTTGAGCTACTCCTGATGGACAAAATATTTTCTTTACAGTTTCTGCAGTTATTTTGGTAGTTTGAATTTTTGTATTTGTCAATAAAATTCTGTGTTATATATTTCTTCATATATTTAGTACGGAGTTTCCTTTTCGCCTGGTGAAATGTCATAGCAATGGCATTGGCCAAAGCTTTCTTACTATCAGTACCAATACGAAATCCTATTTTAGTCAACTCCTGTCCTAAATTTCCAATCAGTGTATACAAATCTTTAGTACTACGAAATTATATTGTCTCAAGATAACATTAAAGAACCCATCATTAATGGTGGTTTCCAAGACTCTCTTCAGATACTGTTGCTGCTCTTACAGATACGTATACTAACAATCCATGGCCAGCCTGGAACATTTGGTCCATTCCGATCCTGCCACCGTTAAAATGCAGAAAGGATCGTGTCAGTACAATGTGGTACAACAAGTGAGTATTGATATTGGTGGCTCGTTTGCATGGATGATTCATCGACATAAGAATGTGTGCTACGTAGCTTCAGCACTTTCAATTATTTCGTTGGCTTCATTTGTTTTGCTTTCTAGTGCTTCTTTAACGTCCTAGTTCTTATGCTTCGACACTGCTACACACTTTTGAAAAGTCTATGAGATCATCTAACTCCTTTGTAATATTTTCATATGTGTCTGGAATAGTTTCGTGTTTGACGCTTCGTCTTATAATCTGTACTGCTGTTGATTTTGATCTGATGTAGAGTTTTGAAATAACCTTTGTGTTAGGATGTGGTGACGAATTGCATACTTTGTTGTTTGGGCCTTGCTACTTTCCAATTATGATGAATTTGGTGTGCTCAAAATTTGAGATTATGCTTAATTCATTTGATGTGCTTCATATAGTTTGTGTTTCATGTTAGGGCTGTATAATATCGATTCATTATGGTTCCTGTATCCGAAGGAAAATATGGGGAAAGAACCTGACCTAGTCGATTTTTACCAAGTAGGGCAAACTCAGAACGGATCCGGATGGCCTGGGTGGTTACGCGTCCATCCCTAATATATATCAGAGATGGGAGGGTTCTGTTACCCGACAAGGAACTCCCCGGTAAACCAGGTATTTCTGGGTAATGCAAAGCCAGGCCAGGACTGGGTGGCTGGGCTGCGTACCCGTTCATGCCTATTTATAACACAGTACTTGCTATCTCCGCCGTAGAAATTGGAACTAATTTTCTTTTTCCGGAACCAAGGCAGCCGAATTCTGCTAGCCTTCGCGTGTATCAAACCAATGTCCCCCGGATTACAACTCCAGCACTATCATCTTAGCTACAGCTGCTTCCTACAGGTCAGCTGGATAAAAATATCCTGGTTTTACGAAAGAAATACAATCCGACAGCCAATTTAGCGATTACGTTTGTACACTATGAAAGTTATTTGGCAATATTATGTTAATGCTGGACGTCTCATGAACACGATTTCAACATATTCAGCAATCACTTATGTGAAACGTTTTTAGTATCCAGTAAAGGTTTGAGTATCGACTACATTGATCCATCTAGTTGTCAACAGAGGTTTTCGGAAGACATCAAACGATGCCATCAGTTGGAGGATATTGCCGGCAGCAACAAGAACAATTTTTCCAAATATGTTCACAACTACAACTTAATGATAGACAGACTCAGTGTCATTATATACTCAGATGTGGAGAAGTATATTCGTCAAACTAAAACTCACCGTACAAATTTCCTACAGATAGCAATTCTAAAGTGGCATGTAACTTTTGCGTTTCCTGTATTAAGGAATAGCTTCACATCGAGGATATTGCATGGGTCTTAAACTCAATTAGATCCTTTGTACAGTCGCATCGGACTTAAAACGTTTTGTTCGCCTATGACTGAATATTGTGAAATTTCACTTGCTGTCGCAAGGAAAACAACATTAACTCGTTCAAACGCGATAGTTGATCGACAGAATGACAAACACTCTTTACTGAGACTAAAATTGGATGAGTTAGGGTAAGCTCTTCAGACTAGGGAAACCACACCATACGACCCGCGAAGAAGTTGTTTTGACACCCAAATATGAACAATGATAAGAAGAGACGAAGACAAACACAAAGGCAAAAATACCATGGCAAGAAGAAGACTACATAACAGCAATAATGTCAAGTGCCAAATTAGAAAGCAAAGACAATGATCCGACAATCTTGCAAATATCATACGATGAAACTCAGTATGTTTGCTTTACGACCCACAATGTTGACGATGCAAGACTCTTTGGTGGTAGAATACCATCCAGTATCATCGGTTAAAATGACAGCACTAATCATTTCGAAATCAAATGACTCCTTGTAATACTTTCATGCATTCTTCGCTCAGTGAAGGATATATATATATATATATATATATATATATATATATATATATATATATATGACCAAAACAAAAGTCGCCTACCTCAACCGAACATATATAGAGAATCGGCTCACGTAATGAAATGAAACCAGGAACAGATCTATATGGCTGATGGTGGTGACGCACAACAGACAAAAAAAATTAAGTTAAAAAAAACAAGGGTGTGGTTTGGAAAAGACCAACATATTAAACCCATTAATGTACATCTCAGATTAAACCTATCTCACGGTCACACAGGAAGCAAGACAGTGTGTAGAAGTGTTTTCTAAAGTAGGAAACTAGCTCAGTCAGAATCTGGCCAGAAACACTGCCCAGTATTCCGTACGACGATCAGAAGCAAATACTTTCACAGGACAGCGATCCAAAATCGGAAATCATTTGGTCAAGGAAGATGTACTGAAAAATCTCTCACCGGCATCCACAGCAATGCGGCTATCATTAGAACTATTGATCGTAACCCTTTTTCATTTTCATCTCTGCAAGATCTCAAAGATAGAATTAACATGTGATGTATTGAACGTGCGCACACACACCCCACACCCTTGTAACCTAGTTTTATTCACAAAAATGTTTCGAGGTCCTATTTTACTTTCTGTGAAACTGCAGGATAGCTGGTTGCCAATAGTATACACAACAGTTCATGCGAAGACTATTCATGTTTGTGGGGATTCCATTTCAATCCTGAACAAGGCAGCAATGAGTGACCTTTCCACCAAATTAAATCAGGATAATTTGGTGCGGAAATTAAGTTTGCTACAGTTTCCATTACAATTTTGCAATTACATCACAAAAGGCATGTTAGATTTTCTATCTTTTTGATATATATTTTAAAAAAAAAAAAAAAAAAAAAAGAAAATAAGCATCAACTGTTTGTACTCAGAATTCTGAGGAAATTTTTAAAATAGACCATATCCGAATTTTGAACATTTTGTGAACCTAATCGCGAATTTTAACAAATTAAACCACTAAAATTATTGCACATTATCAGATTCAAAATGTCATTTGAACATAGCAACATGCTCACTATTACTACTTCCATTTCGGTCTACTAGTAAGAGATGAATACAAAAATGTTCTTGTCGTTTATTATTTATCTTCGCTATTTGATATTTCAGCTTTTTAAGATGTGCCTTTTGAGCACACATAAAACGCCTAACTGTCACATACCTTCCAGTTTCAGAGTCCTATCTTTGACCAGATTACAGCCGACTTCCTTTGATCCTGCTGTGGCCATCTTGTTGTCTTAGCTCACTCTGTGTTTCAAGGTGTTTTGGCTCTAAGTGAAGTGGGTACAAACTGAACTGCAAAAGATAATATGACTTCAGCAAAAAGCTGGAACGCTGTCAGTCTTTTGTCTGTCCGTTTGTACGTATGATAGTTTGTATGTCTCTCTTTCTGTCCGCTTATCTATACATCATGGAAAAATCTTATCAGCTATTTTCCCTCCACAGTAAATTGAGAATTCAGCTCTCTAACACAGACTGGATAATTGTATCGAACTGTATCGGCTAAACGTGTGTTTGGCGTCAAATTTCATCAGGTATTACTTTCATCACATAAAATGTGTATTTTCGAAATTATGTTTAGTTTCTCTTCTCACACTGCCTGGTGAATTTTGTTGATTTTTTTGTTCCTTGGATAGATGGTTACTATATTAGTGTGATATGTGTTCCTTTATTTGAGTACCATTCTAGGGAACATTCATAAAAACTTGCAAAGAAGTGTAATATTGAGAATATACTTGTTTTTGCGTCTATATACAAAATGGATGAAAAATATAATATACACGCACATCTTCAAAGAGCATAGATTTTGTCGCTGCCACTTTAACCTAAATGTATATCGAGAGTTCTTCCTTTTTTTCATCAATTTGGTGTGTGTATATATATATATATATATATATATATATATATATATATGGGGTGGGCAATGATCACCTTTTGATCTCTCCCTCTATTCACAGTTTTCAATATATTCACTATTCTAGATCGCGCTTTTTGACAAGTCTTTCATTTCCGAATAATTGACTCTCATACAAATTCACATTTGCTTTCAACACCCACGCAGTCCTCAAGCACGAATTTGTGCATCAATTCTTGAAATTGCGGTTAAGTAAGCACGAATTTCAACGTACGCTCAGACCTTATATGTGGCATGAAATATCGAAACAACGTCTCGCCTCAGAAAAAGAAATATTGTTTTAAAAAGAACATCTTTTCAACAAAACGCCAAGATAGAAAAATCACATGCCAGTAATATTCAGTGCATGTGCAGAGCACTACTTTTTGACTAATATGAAGGTCGATATACCAGTTATAAATGAGTATGGTGCGCTTATCTCCGGTTATATGTAATGAGCAGATATATAAATGGGGAGTCTACCTCTTTTTTTTTCTCAGATATGTTACTTGGAGACTTTCTACAAAATCGATCATTCCCATTCAAACAATGATATATTTTGGAATAAAGAGAAAAATAACTATGTTCAAGTTTGAAGAGTAAAGAAGCACATCTTAAGACTGACCAAAGACAACCTATCATACACATTCAGGTGTTTTAAGTCGCTGAAAATTTAAAACTATAATTGCCAAGAAAAAAACAAACGTTTCTTCCTACGCTAGAACTAAAAACGATTTTCTTTATAAGTTATCGATTTGGTTAAACACTTATGTACCGGGTATGAAGGGAAAAAAATCTATTTTCATATGTCGGAAATTTGTAATAATCATTCATAATTAATCAAAACATAACGTATATTATCTTCATTCAATGGTAGATGGATAGATGCCTTTGAAACATTAGAAACATAGCGAAATTACCTCCCTTACTATAGTTCACAGGTTGGTCCAATGTTGTTATGTGAGAAAGTTTGCCAGTAGCTTCAGTGCTTCTTTCTGGGGTTTTCCCGTGTTCTTCCGCCACTATTTGTACTGTACGCCATGTATAACCTATCTTGTGCTGAAAAGTGGCGTCAAACCCTACAAGAACAACAACTACTACTATTAATACTACTTATAATAATACTTATAATAATAATAATAATAATAATAATAATAATAATAATAATAATAACAATAATAATAAAGTATACCTTTATGTCCAAAAATACTAAACCTTTAAAAGTATACATTTGTTTAAACAAAATTAGGGCCCGATTTATTTTTATTTACATATTCTGTTCCGTTCTGCACTAAAGTCGGCACAACAAAAAATGGCAATGTTTATAGATACGCATAAGACTGAACGCAGTTATGTATGTAACTGTCAATACTGAATAATATATATCTTTTAAAGCACAAGGTTATTTCAATATTGACTATAGACAAATTCCTGTAACTGTGATATAAATGTGTAATTAAGTAATTATATAATCATCTACATAAGACTCGTACTTACATGTCCGTAAATCCCTTAAAACCACAGCTCCCCGAATTAGTGGGTGTGTTTTCTCCGTGTCAGACACTTATGTGACATGCCAGGTAAGGTCCTATCACTACAAACAAAACGACCAATCGCTGCGGAGAATATTTAAAAGCATTTAGATCAGCTGATTAAAGATAAATGAAAGTATGTAGCTGATACTGTTTTCCTTGCAAACAATTACTGTAAGGACTTTTCGAGCGGGCCCGAATGACGTCAGGTACATTATGCAAGTAGTAATGTGTTGTACTATGGGTATCTACTGGAATACAAATTACGCCGTAGGTTTACATTGTTGGTCGATATGAATATCTAAGGGAAATTAAAAGTATAGGGATATACGGGATTCAACGGTAAATTAACATTGTGGGTTGACATTGATGTCTACTGGATATGTATTTTAAACATCCCTCCAATAAGCTGGAAAAGCGGTGGAGTCGAGCATGAATTTAACGTTTTACCGATATTTGAATGTTAAATATTAATCTAAGACTCAGTATTGAGTAGACTACTATCTAACACATAGTTATCTAATTACTAACGTACAATCCAACAGGCCGTTTGTAGTGACTAATGCTGACGTTTTCTTCTATCCAACACCCTTCATGAACAATTCCAAAATCGGATCGCTATTTTAGCCACGATACAGTAGTAATTGTTAAAGTACCGTAACAGTGTCTCCACACTTATTCAGTTTATTTATTGGTTAATGAGAATATATATTCAAAATACGAATGTAAAAAATCCGATTGAAAAAATTAAAGTAATAACAGCATGGGAGCCGATCTAATATCGCATTTGCACCCGTTAACGATAATAACCGAACGCAACTGCCGACCACTTCCGGTATTTAGTGAAAACAGAGCTTGACGTCACATTATGAACACTTGTTTTAAACAATGGCAGAGTCGGTATCGTCACATTATGAAAAAGTCTTCAGAAACGCAACACGAAAGTTGCGATTTTGAAGGAAGTGAATTGTCACTGTCCTGCGGGTCTTAGCCATTTGAGGATGGTGATTTAATAAGCTCAGAATATTATGATAATGGTGTACAAGCGGTTGCCGGCACCCATATTAATCCGAACCAGTTTGAACCCTATGTTTCCAGTACCGACGAATCCGAAGGTGCAGATGAAGATTACGAAGAAGAAAGAAGAGATAGATTGACGGACAGTTCATGGAAATTGTTTTCTGAATATGTCTACGGCCTAAGTTACAATAAATATATGTATCCGACGATATTTGCAGTATTGTTCCATAGTATCATATTCGTTTACAAATGAATGTTTCTCACCTGTAATAAAGGATGTAAAAGTGTTTTGCATTTCATGGGTAGAGACGTGTTTATACGTTGATAAGTAAAAGGTACATTGGATAACAGTTGTAAGCTTCAAAACTCTGTGAAAATGTGAAAAAAACTTGATACGATTTAGAAGTACTTAAGATTCCTAGGAGAGGACGTCCTCTTTAGCACAACTGTTGAAAATAGGCATGATATTTACTGATACATGATAGCAAAATTGAATTCATATTGTGTACACTATATTATAAGTTAAAATTTCTAATTTCTTTTATGTATGCAAATAGTGTATGTGATAAACTATGAAATAAACCCTTTTTTATGTGGTAGTCATCTACTTGCAACTTCTATTTTCTTTCATCTCTAATTTAATTTTACAGGGCTGTGCTAAATGTTTTACCTATTCCTGACATTAGTCAGTTTGCGTCATCGTACTGTGATGTTGATGTGTTCATAAATATAGGAATAAAATTTATAAGCACTGCACAATGTATTAAAGAAAACTCTTATATTAGATGTAATTGTGGACATTATTTGGTAATGCCCACAGCAAGGGAATGTGTATATTGTTGTGACATAGAGAAGGTCAACAGTATCTGCAATGAATACCAGGCATACAATGTATAACACACCATCCATTGTTCAGTCCAGTTTGTCTCGACATCCATGTTTTAATAGTTGTATAATACCAGTATAGACAACAATTTGGAGAACGTCCAAAACAAGGAAATGAGTAAGTAAAATGTTGGAGTAATTTTTCATGTTCTTTTATTATCATGATTTATGCATGACATCATAGTATTGGGATTATTAATAAGAAAAATAATAAACTACTTTTTCCAATCATTTTATGCCACCTTCATTGATTGAACCCTTCTTTTTGAGGCATACACCGTCTAACCTTTACACCACAGTGATACTGATAAGTCATGGCCAAAAAAACAACCACAAATCAGTTTTTGTGTCAGAAAATAAAATGGTCAGATATATATATATATATATATATATATATATATATATATATATATATATGCACAGATTATTTTGGAATCATATAACTTTATTGGTATAAAAAAATAACGATAAATCACACTGGACCAATAACAATATCTACTAAAACTTTTGATTTCCTAATTTGATCTAATGCACAAAGCAAAATTTATCTCAACTTAGTTTTCAAATTATTATTTCAGAAGACATCTGTATACAGCATATAGACAATTTGTTCGGTGATCTTGGCACTTCATGGGCAAGGAAGTGAGGGTCATCGTTCCATCATGTGCTGTTCAGAGGATCCGCACTGCCTTTCCTGATTAAAACCTGAACTACACATGCTTTCATGAGGTTGACAGCGATTAAACCTTCTAAGAAGATTTTGAGTAGCAATATCCTTTTCAGGCTTCTCATACAGACTACACAGAGGTGGTGGTACATCTGCCCAAAGTTTGACTCCTTCATCATTTACCTGTCCAATTCTGAATGCTGTTTTCATCAGACTTTCAACATAATCTGTAAATTAAAGAAAATTTAATATGCATTGTATTGTACAAACCAAAAACTGCAACTTTGTGTTGAAGTTAATACATGAATTAAAAGCATTTGTCTTTACAATTGTTTGAATATTTTTATTATTTTACCATAAGGCAAAATCTTGATCTTTAAAATTAAAGGAGTGTCAACTTTAACAAATATTTTGCCTTTACTGTTTGAATTTAATATATAAAAAAATAATATAGGTACTTACACTTGGTACAACAGTATTTATACCTCTAAGTGATATATTCCTTTCTGTTCATTAATTACTAATGCATATTCTTACTATCTGCCGAGTCAACTAGGATTTTCCTGACAGTGTATTCTCCATTCTTGTACTTTGGATACACTAATTTATATCTGGCCCTCCTATTCTTAGTGCTCGCTTGCTCACTTTGGCTATTTTCATTAAAATGCAATGCAGCTAGCCAAGCTTATTTCAAACTAAATAAAGATGCAAAATACAATACATAATTCTATCAAAAACCAAATACTTTTGTTACGTTTTTCTTGATTTGGGTCATTTATTTTTTTTATTATTTTTTAATTGTTTGTCAGATTCAAATTTGACATTTTAAATTTAAGATTATTCATTGGGAGATATTATTTTTAGAAAGTGGGATGACATGTACTTTACAAATAAACACCAGGTGTTGACCTCATTTCTGACCTGGCTTCAGAGTTGTAAACAAGCTTTTAAAATGATTGGTTGATTCCAACGACATTATGGAGCTTTGTTATAAATATCTTTCTATTTTTAGTTGGGTCATACGGTGTGTACGTAATTTTTTTAACGTAAATTTGTTCTAAAAGATTTCCAGACAGTGTTCTAGAAGATCACGTGACCCCTTTCTTGTTTATTTAAAAACAGGTATATAAATTGTGTTTTGGAGCGAACTATTTAGAAGAACTTGGGTTGTTAGAATACTAAGTTGTGTTTCGTTTTGAGTTATTTTAAATTAACTTGTATTGGAAATTATTTCAATTCTTTGGATCAAGAGGAATTATTTTGTTATTTATCTGGAAAATAATTGTGCTCATAGAATTTTATTACCAAGAACTGACTTCATCACGTGACATCGTCTTCCATCTTGGATACTTCGCTGGAATTAGAACTTGGAATTATTTGGACATTTTATTACCAGGATTTTTGCAATTTCTCTAGTGGATAATATTTTGAATTATTTTTGGTTTCATTTTGGAATTGATTCTTAAAATCGTAAGTTTATTTTTCTTTTCTGGAAAATATTTGTGCTCAATAAATTGTTTATTAAGTTTTTACAAGCTTGTTATTCTCACTCTTTCTGTGTTACTGTTTATTCGAGCCTAAGCACGTAACACAGAAATTGGGACCTCGTCCGAGATTGGGATCAAATGGAATTTGGCTAGAATTTTTTTTCAGAAAACTTTTGTTTTAAATTTGAATCCCCTAGTTTTTGAATTTTTCTAAAACCTTTAGTGAGATTGACAGGCTTCTATTAAAATGACATCTAAAGTATAAATATTTCTTTCTAATCCTACTCAGGAGCAATTAGATCTTTTCAAAAAAGATGAGTTGATTCAACTTGCCAGAAAATATGATCTTTCAGAAGTCAAGGCTTCTTTAACGAAACAAGATATACCAGCCCTTATAAAACTCAAACTAGCACAACTTTCAAAAATCAAACTTCAGAGAAGCTTGATTCTAGATCCTTGTCTCTTCTGACGTGTACCTGTTGCAAGAAAAAAGGACACGTTATTTCTGATTGCTACAAATTGAAAAATAGGCATCAGAATCAAGACAGACCTGTTCCATATGCTCTTATTTCTAAGAGGTCGAGGTCACGGCCATGTATTGAAAGCAATACATTTGTTGGGTCTAATAAATCCAATTCTGATTTTATTATGGAGAATTATGAACCATTCATATCGAAGGGTTCTATATCACTTTTGGATGATTCAGCCAATCCCACCCCTATTAAAATTTTAAGGGACACAGGAGCTTCTCAGAGTCATTTATTGTCAGGCACTTTGCCTTTTTCTGAGAAGTCTTTTTCTAATGAAAGTGTTCTTATTCAGGGAGTAGAGTGCGGCTTTGTTAATGTTCCTCTCCATTGTGTAAATTTATCATCAGACTTAGTGTCAGGACCTGTGACAGTCGGAACAGTCTCGGTTTTACCCGTTGAGAGCATTCATTTATTGCTAGGCAACGACTTAACTGGAGACAAGGTTGTGGTTAATCCACTTATAACTGACAAGCCTGATTTGGATCGAAAAGTTGATCCAATTGAAAAAGAATTCCCTGATATATTTCAAGTTTGTGCAGTTACCAGAGCTATGGCAAAGAAAGCTCTTGAGAATGATGTTGATGAATTCAGTATTCCTTTAGCCGACACGTGTATAGGTCAGGTTTTTGATGAGGTCACTTTTACTCCTTTTTTGGATCAGTCAGAAGGTATTGATCATAGTGATCCTCTTTTAACAATTCATTCTCTTTATTCTAATCAGGGTGATAAACGACAGTCACTTGTCGTCGAACAGGAAAAAGATCCTGAGATCTCCTGTTTGTTTCAAAGGGCCATAAGTGAGACTGAAGCCAATGAAGTTCCTGTCTGTTATTTCATTAAAAATGGAATTCTTATGAGAAACTGGAAACCTCCCGAGGTACCTGCTGGTGATCACTGGTCGGTGAACTATCAAATAGTAGTTCCAAAACCTTACAGACAGGAAATACTTAATCTGGTCCATGAAACTCCTTTGGCTCGTCATTTAGGGATTAATAAAATTTATCACAAGATCTTGACTAACTTCTATTGGCCAAAAATCAAAAGTGATGTTGTCATATACGGTAGATCTTGTCATACTTGTCAAATGGTAGGAAAACCCAATCAGAAGATATCTAAGGCTCATCTTTGATAAAGTTTTTTATTCAGTATGGTCTTCCCAAATCTGTTCAGTCTGATCAAGGTTCAAACTTCATGTCTGGAATTTTCCAACAAGTTATGTATGAATTGGGCATTCAGCAATTAAAATCTTCTGCCTATCACCCTGAGAGCCAAGGGGCATTAGAAAGATTCCATCAGACTTTGAAAAATATGATCCGATCATATTGTATTGATACGAATAAAGATTGGGATAAAATCATTCGTTTACTATTGTTTGCTGTTAGAGAATCAGTTCAAGAATCTTTAGGCTTTAGTCCCTTTGAACTGGTTTTTGGACACACTGTGCGTGGATCATTGAAGTTATTGAAGGAGAAATTTCTCTCTAATGAAGATAATGAGATCAATCTTGTTGATTATGTTTGTGATATTAGATACAAGTTGTCAAAGGCTTGTGAGGTGGCAAGAGCAAATCTGCACTCTGCTCAATCTAAAATGAAATCAAGATACGATAAAAAAAAATCGAAGGAAAGGAGTTTTCAGCCTGGTGATAGTCCTGGCTCTCTTACCAATGCCACAAAATCTTCTTCAGGCCAAATATTATGGTCCCTACACAGTTGACAGGAAAATTAATAACTTAAATTACATCATAAATACTCCTGGGAGGCGCAAACAAAAATAACTCTGCCATAAAAACATGTTAAAAGAGTATATTGAAAGAGATAGCCATGTTAAACCTGTAATTAATTTAGTTGTACCTGTCCACTTAGTGAATGAATGTTATCAGATTCTACTGATATTGAAATGACGAATCTTTGTAATTCAGAAATGATGAAAGATCTAGACCAGAAACTTTCATATTTGCAAGTGCAAGAATGAAATGAACTGAAACATATATTATTTGAATATAAGCACTTATTTCCAGATGTTCCTACAAGGACAAACAAAATATTTTATGATGTTGAAATTGTAAATTCCAAACCGTTCAAACAACAACCATACAGGATGAATCCACTCAAACAGGAATACTTAAAAAAGGAAATTCAATATTTGCTGGAGAATGATTTTATCGAGCCCAGTAAAAGTGATTGGAGTTCACCATGCATACTTGTTCCAAAACCAGATAAAACTTTCCGTATGTGAACTGATTATAGGAAGGTGAACAGTGTGACAAAAACAGATTCATTCCCATTACCAAGAACTGACGATTGTATTGATGAAATCGGGAATGCCAAGTATGTCACCAAATTTAACCTTCTGAAAGGATTTTGGCAGATTCCACTATCGGAAAGAGCAAAGGATTCTCAGCATTTGTGACTGCAGATGGACTTTACCAATATAAAGTAATGCCATTCGGGATGAAAGGGTCAACAAGTACATTTCAACGTCTCATAAATATGATCACCTCTGGTCTAGAAAATTGTGATGCCTATATAGATGACGTCACCATCTACAACGACAACTGGAAAGAACATCTAGCAACGATTCGAAAATTCTTTGACAGACTCGCTGATGCATGTTTGACAGTTAATTTATCTAAAAGTGAGTTCTGACGTGCAAGTGTGACTTTCTTAGGACATATTGTGGGACATGGACAAGTTAAACCAATAGATTACTAAGATAGAGTTTGTTATTGCAGGAATATAATCTTGACATCCGGCACATCAAGGGAAAAGATAATTTAATAGCAGACGCTCTTTTCCGTGTATAACTATATATTGTATCATATACACTGTGCAATTTATACGAGTTCTTTTAACCTCAGGTGTAAATTGGTTTGTAGTAAAAAGAAAGTTTTATCATATAAACCTTTCTTTTTATTTTATGGGGGAAGGTGGTACGTGTATTTGATTTGGGTCATTTATTTTTTTTATTATTTTTTAATTGTTTGTTTGTCAGATTCAAAATTGACATTTTAAGTTTAAGATTTATTCATTGGGATATATTATTTTTAGAAAGTGGGATGGCATGTTCTTTACAAATAAACACCAGGTGTTGACCTCATTTCTGACCTGGCTTCAGAGTTGTAAACAAGCTTTCAAATGATTGGTTGATTCCAAGGACATTATGGAGCTTTGTTATAAACATCTTTCTATTTTTAATTGGGTCATACTGTGTGTACGTGATTTTTTTAAAAGTAAATTTGTTCTTAAAGATTCTAGATCACGTGACCCCTTTCTTGTTTACGTAAAAACAGGTATATAAATTATGTTTTGGAGCGAACTATTTAGCAGGACTTGGGTTGTTAGAATACTAAGTTGTGTGTGAATTTGAGTTATTTTAAATTAACTTGTATTGGAAATTATTTCAACTCGTTTGGATTAAGAGGAATTATTTTGTTATTTATCTGGAAAAGAATTGTGCTCATAGAATTTTATTACCAAGAACTGACTTCATCACCTGACATCGTCTTCCATCTTGGATACTTCGCTGGGATTCGAATTATTTGGACATTTTATTACCAGAACTTTTGCAATTTATCTAGTGGATAATATTTTGAATTATTTTTGGTTTCATTTTGGAATTGGTTCTTAAAACCGTAAGTTTATTTTTCTTTTCTGGAAAATATTTGTGTTCAATACATTGTTTATTAAGTTTTTACAAGCTTGTTATTCTCACTCTATGTTACTGTTTATTCGAGCCTAAGCACGTAACACTTTATTTGCAAACATTCCAAAACACTGAAAATTGTAATACAATGTAACATTGCATGATATAAAAAAAATCAGATCTTGATATCTATGATTTAATTTGAAGATGAATACATTGGACTATATATAAAACACTGCAAAACCTGAAACAGTATTTTTGTGTGTGCAATGCTATAAGATTTACCTTGAAAGCACTCCATGATAAGATAAACCAATCATCTTTGGTGCAAAATGATTGATTACAGAGTGGTATCCCTCCAGTGCTGAAGTTTATTGTCCAGATGACAGCATTGGCACAACTTTTCTCATTTGCCTGCTGGTCACAATCTCTTCAAGCTTTTAAAATATTTTAGATCATATAAGTTATAAAATATATTCATCTTAGCTTAGTTTTATGCTATCTTACATGAACATTAAAATGTGCACTAAAAAAATATATCTAAATTCAATAAATTAATAGATCAATAAGGTTAGTGAGTCACATGCCTATATGACATGTACTCCATAAGACCCAATGTGCTTTTGCATACAAAATATCATGGGATTTTTTAAAAATGTACTGTCATCTACATTGGGAGTTTAAATATTGTGTTTCCATTACAAAGATAATTTTGAGGTTTTTAATATTGTAAAATTTCTACTCCATTTGGTTGTTGTTGTTCTAGTGTTTCACGCCATTTTTCAGCACAATATAGGCGATACATGGCAGCCAGTATAACTGTTGGAGGAAAAACCCTGGGAAGAACCACCGACATTCCATTTTGTTTTGTAGATTTTTATTAATTGGGGATGGGAATAAACTTCATCATGTTTGTAAATATCTATATTTAATCTGATGCACACATTAGTCTGACAATGAAATATATGTGCAGGCCTTCTCAATTAACCAGCGAAAGATTTCTCTATTCAAAGGTCAAAATTGAAGGCATCATGAAAGTTGTGACAATATTTATCAAATGTTTATATTATATTTATCAAATATTTATATCTCAGTTCTTGATTGACTGGATGTTTACTGCATTATTTTGGAAATTATGAAAACGTTCTACAGGGTACACATGGAAATGTGGTGACTGATTTAGGGTACACATGGAAATGATGTGGTGACTGATTTGTTGAATATCATAGATATAATAATATGGTACTTGTCATTGAAAACTCACCATTGCTGCTTCTCTCTTTGAATAGCCCCTTCTTATTTTCTTTGGCGGTGACACTTGACAAGTAACTTTTTCTGATGGTGACAACATTTGAAGTTTACACAGCTGATGCTTTGGGGTTGAAGGTTATGACACCTTTGTTTACCTTGGTTTGGTTGTCAGTTTCCTCCACACAGTGAATAGACGAGACATCACTATCATTGAGTTTGACTTTCTTTGGTACCCTACACATATGTTCAACCTCAAATATATACGTAAAAGGGAAGTGTTCGGGTGTGAAATGAAAGGAGCAGTGGGCAGAAAACTCAGTCGGACTATCCCAGTTTGCTCTTTTGATTTTTACAAAGTCTGTCCACTCACGACGAAGTGATTGGTCCTTCGGGAAGGAATGCATGGAAAACCCTTCAGCATTTGTATTCCCACAATTTGCTGCAACACACCTGACCCCGCTGCCCTTGCTTGTACCTCCACGATGTGTTTTTGGCATGATTGGGATGATAAAATAACTAATATGGAACGGAAAACGTGTTTTGTTTATGTTTCGATAGAAACGGAAGTAAGGCGTGTGTTCATAATGTGACCTCAGACGATCCGGAAATTAACGAGCGATAAAATCGGTCCGATGTGTTCGAAAACATACCTGAGCGTGTTTCTCACTTATTATGGAGAATTTTCCATCGGGTTTGTTTATACCGCTTCCAAACTTTATTTTCTATTCAAATAATACTAAATTTGATTTACGTTATCTACACTGGTATGGCACTTTAAGAAAATATCGAGCAAGTATCTTACCTCAGCGAAGTTAGGGGTCGACAGGTTAATATTTTGTTAGAATTGTTAACATCTGACAATTGTTTAGTAAGCTGAGACAAGGTATCACTTATTATTAGTACTATAATAACATGGCTACTGAAAGACAGATGGTTAAGGAGTTTCATCCATGGGCGCAGAATATCTCGGCTACGGGGGAGATCGCCTGGCAGCATTCATAGAAGAATGCATAAAAGAATGGAAGGCTGAAAAAGCCGACGAAAGAGAAACCCAGATGGAGCTGGCCCGGGTATCAGTGGCCACAAGAGAGCGTGAGTTCGCTGACGCTCTCGAAATGGAAAAGGTAAGGGTAGCAATTAGGGCTAACGATAGTGACGACTCCAGTATGATCATCTGGAGAATTCATCGACCATTCATCGACCACCGAATGGAACATATAAATATGCCGCGATCAAATAACAAAGACGAGTCCATTGACTATTTTCTCGTGCAATCTGAGCGTCCGCTCACAAAATTTTGCTGCAACATTGGGTGATCAACGTCTCAGCCTGTTTGCAAGGTGCAGCTCGCGCAGTTTTTACCACAATTAGATGCCGATGAGGCGGATGACTACGATGCGCTCAAAAGGCCCCTTCTTTGCCATTATCGGCTGACAGTCGTGGTGAAATTGTAGATCAGTATTACACAACCGTATAATCATCAACTAGGATAGTACTTCAACTTACACACACACACACACACACACGCGCGCGCGCGCGCGCACGCGCGCGTACATTAGCGGCATTTTAAACGGAAATACACAAACGCTAATGTGTATAGAATATCCAAATACAATGTCAGCTCCTAACCGGAGCTTCTCTTCATACTTGTTGACAAGATCCTCGTGAGGGTCAAATAGTAAATATAAAGTACTTTGTATTAAGGATAAGAATTACAAGAGAAACTGTGACAGTGGGAATTAAGTACTCTAAAAGTTCTTCAACTTACCTGAATGTTAAACTTATACAAACGACGTTTTCTTCTAGAAATTTATATCCATTATTATATTCTAGCAATCAGCTTAATAACAAAGCAGTTATTCACCGCACGATACAATTTTTAATTTCGACATGTGACTAATTTGATGATATAAATCTGGATATTTTGCGTTTACCCTGAAAATAAACTATTGCCCAACCATCGTTTTTTGTGGAAAAAAATCGAGTCTTGACCATAACGAGTTTCTTAATAGAAAAAAACACCGTTTCTAACCTCCCATTAATGTAAAACAAATCCTAGAAGAAGATTTTCCATCCCAACATGTACTTATCTAACTTCAATATACAATCTGCATATCGCCCTCGCCTTTATACTGATAAATGCACTTATGATAGTAGTTAACGAACTTCTCGCTTTGTATATCGGATAGTCCTCACCCTCTTTGATAGCCCTGGCACAGCATCGAACTGTTTGATAAACTCATTTGTATCAAAACCAAGAATTCCTGGACGATATTGACGTGAATTAATGATAAGTAGACTAAAGTATTCAAAAAATGTTTTTAAAACCTAGTTAACAAGCATTTCAATTTGCAGAATGTATTCACTTTATATTTAGAGTTCCAATCTCAAACTCAGCCTCAGGCCCTCCTCCGAACAAATTAGTCATTTCCGAGAACATATATAACACTCTAACCCGGCAATCAAACCAACTTACTAAAGTCAAGAACATTCCGGAAGTTATATAATTAGATGTTCATTTCAGATGAGTCGTCTAGCATGTGCAGAACGTGTTTTTTTTAACTGAATGCAGCAGAAAGCATTCCTTTAACGCTTTTATGAAGTAACATGGCATCCATATTACTGACAACATACATGTACTAAACCTTTTTCAGTAGACATCAGACGACACTATATACAATTTTGACTTTGTTCTTTCTTAGCCTCTTATTCTATAACAATCATTTAATGACAGAAAACGATCATAAATTAAGTTGTTTTGATTTTTGTAACGGTAGTTGGATTACCTATGTACTGTTTAACTTATCAGGGCCTATATATTTAGATTTACGAGCCTCGATAAGGTAGAAATTTTTGTGGTGGGTTACTGCGCTATGTATACCTGGTCATTTAAAACGAAACATGTGTAATGTATTCTCCCTTGCTGAACAAAGACTGCATTGGTAAAGATAGCATAGTGATAGCGTTAAATGTAACACGCGATACAGGTGGCATTGCATTTATCTTTAAGTGTGACTTCGTTGATAGAAGCGTTATGAACTTGTCAGCTATGGTATTTGCACTTCCTCCAGTTTATTTGTACCTGCCTAACGATAAATAAATATGTCAGGGACATAAACAATGATCAAACTTAGTTAACTCATTCTACAATTTATATTTACAAACGTGATCATCGCCAGTAGGTCCTAAGCACTCTCGAATTGGGGAATTCTTTAATCATCAGTCTCTTGACCTAGTGTGATCGTTGAGGCACTGTGCTGCTGAACATCTGACCAGTTTCCTCTACAATACATTTTTAGATAGACAAACACACATGCACGCGAAGCTGAACTAGGTCTAAAATAAACCCAAAACAGCAATGTCCATTACCGCTGATCACTTGTAAACTGTTTGAACCATCGTTGTTGGGCCCTAAAACTCCATCGACTTTATTAACATCATTTCTTTTAGTTGTTCCCCACCAGTTCTCTTACATATTTTCTTTTTAAATTTACAAGCTAAAATGATTGAAAAAATAGATCACATTGAGAAGAAGACAATCAAAATGAACAAACAGATTGATATATAAAATAGTAGATACGAGTTTAAAACCATTTCAAAACTAAGTTTCCTTCAAGACGGAATAGGTAATGCTGATGCTATGATAGTTATCACCTCAATATTCTCACTGTTCCACATTTTAAAACTTTGAAACCAAACCAAAAAAAGATTTGTGAAAAAAGGTAAGGAAAAATAATTGAGAAAGCAACTTATTTCAAGCAACTAAAACAATAATAACTTGAAACAAAAAATACATATCAAAATGTGAAATGTAGGGGAGGAGGAATCAAAATCAATCTTAGAAACAGTTTCTGATCTGATGCATGGTTCCAACTATATGCATAGTTGAATAATACAACTGAACACTTTCGAAAATGTTGCTACAATAAGTTGATGTTTTATGAATGCCCACATGCGTTACAAGTCTCATCTCCATATCTTAATATTTGTAAGATAATCCTGTCGATAAATCAATTAATAAATGTCCCTATTATGTATTGCCAAAATACTTGTATAGGATAAATAAAGACAGCCAACATATAACTGAAGTACGTATATTTTGCCACACAAGGGTTAACGGAGACCCGAGGTAGCTTACAGAAAGTTCTAGCTCCGCCTGCAATTTATGGTGCGAACTATTAATTAACATGGAGTCTCGTTTGTAACGTCCATTTTATGGATGATAATGTCGTATAGACGTTTTGAAACACGAGGATATATAAGAATTTGTAACGAGCACCAATAATATTGAGGTCACGTGTGTGTTGGGTTTTAATTTTCAAGGTGCTAGCTCGTATGGCCCTTATCACTGATGCTTGTTTGTTTTGTTGTTTTTTTAAAAACAATAAAGACCAAATTATAAAAATGTGAAGCCAGAAATGTTCTGGGTTGACTAAGACAGTATTTTACAGTAGCACATTTACGTTGGATGATATTGAGATTTCTCACCCAAGCGACAGAGAAATCTAGCTGTTTTGCTAACCTTACTTTTCTTATCTCAGTCTAGTCATCTCAGACCAATCGTCTCAGTCATGGTGTCCACGCGCTGAGAACTACTTTTAACCAAAAAAAAAACCAAAAAAAACATCTTGTCTTCTGCTGTGCCATAGTTGTTCTCAAATAAAACAAAAACAACAGCAACAACAACAACAAAATAATATATGACCAAAATATAGTTACTTAAGGTCAATCTGTCTTAAAAACACACCAAAACAAAAACATTTTGATAAAGACAAATAGACACACGCATACTATTTCGAGGTTTTGATATTATGTAAGTTCGTTCAAACTAGCATGGTCAAGTTTATCCTATATGCAGGACTAGCTCAGTACTTTTTCAGATCATTAAATGTAGCTAAAGCAACTGAATTAGTTGTAAACACTTCGCGTAAAACATTGTAAATGCTGTTAGATACATTTAATGAAGCTGACCTGAAAATTTACTGTGCTACAGATAGGATAAAATTCTCAATGTTGTTTGAAATGAACTGTCAGAAAACACTGATCCATGCACATAAGACTATGTACCTATACACTTCATAGCATCCCAATTCTCTAAACAACAACGAAAAACTTAGCAACAGCCAGAAATGTGTTATGTTAAACATGCTCTATTATAAGTTTGTTAAGCATCTCTTTTGAGCTCCAGCTGAATGTATGGAGGGGGATTACTGCCATAATTCTGTGCATGTATTTTGTAATCTTCCTTGATGCATTATTGTAAATAGCTGCTTGCAAGTGCTACATTCCTAATTCCATCCATGTACATTGTATTCTTCATTGATGCAAACGGTAAAGAGCTAGTTGCAAGTGTTTAGATCTACTTTCCTTCTATGTCATGGTATCTTGCTGTTTTTTTTTTTTTTTTTTTTTTGCTAAACGCTGAATTCATTCTGTAGTTTGTCGAATGGCAAAATCTGGGTCAGTTATTACAAGTGCTAATATTCTATTTATAAATTTGCTATATCGCAAATTACATCGTTCCAGCTGTTGATTTTCTTCTTCATTTTACAGATTTTGCCTTGCAACACCGTAACTCCAAAATGTTTTCTTCGTCCATGCAATATGACAAACTACATCATGTAAAATGATGATCATAATGTAGCATCACGCATGTCGCAAGTTAGCATAAAGGAAGTTGGCATAAAAAAATGCCTCATTATGACAACAGATGGCGCTGTGAAATGTCAATTTGTTACAAAACGACTACTCCCCTGGCTATAGCGACACAAGGTTATACCATTTTACGGTATTGCTGGGCGTCTATTTTAAAATATTGTACGTATAAATTTACCGCAACCTCTATTATAGGATGATAGGGTATAACAGCATACAAAGAAAATTAAAACGATATTACATACTGTCATACCTGCATGAACTTCAAGTTGCTGAGACATCTTTCCGAACGTTCTCAAAATAAATATGTTAAATATATGGCCTAAATTGTTGTAGAAGTTGATTTTGGGTGTACCCCAACATAAATTTAAAAAATGCTGTGGCAAGGGTCAGAGGAAGCTCTAACTAATTTTGGACATGCTATGTGATTTAGTTTTCCGATATTATTACACACACACACACACACACACACACACACACACATTCTTGGAACTGTGCTGTCAGTTATATTCCAATAGATTTATTATGAATTTCCACTCTTTATTCATTAATGACGTAATTCCCATTTTTCTAATTGAATTTAACATGGTACATAATTTCATTGCAATTCGTTCTTTTGTTTGCCCCTCCACTCATACATAAGGGACATCATACACAGAAATTTGGAGTGAGAGAGAAAAAGAAATTTGGCTGTATGAAAACCTTGAAACTAAACTTGCATCAAGTAACTTACAGGAATATGGTTCATTGTTGCATTATGTTTATACTTCCCTAACAATCAATCTACAATGTTATATAATCAATTATACAAAGTTGCAATAGCCTCATCATAAAAGAAAATAAATTCTAAGAATATGGATCTATTTTCTGTATCTAAACATAATGTACCCTTCGAAACAATTATGAGATGCTTTTTTTAAACATCCAAGTTTTTTTTCTTCTCTCACTTAAAGTCAAAGGGATATGGAAAGATTTCATCACATTTTGAAGAAAAGTACTGTCATATTACTTTAATAAAGAAATGGATTGGGATGATTTCATGTTTTGTTATTTGCTGCTAGGTATTCAGTTTAATAATCATTGGATTTTAATCTTTTAGACATAAAGTATGTGGATCAGTTATTAAAATTGAAACTACTTTGAAATGAAGATTCCAAGATTATTCTTTTTGACTATCTTTCTTATTTCAAATTTAATATATTAAACACTTGTGAAGTAGCAAGAACTAATTTTCACAATCAAAAATTAAATTTAGGTGTGACAAAATTACACAGGGAACTTTAAGCCTGTTGGTAAAGTTCTGTCTTGCCCATACGTCAATATCATCGATAGAAAAATATCTCAGGAGTAAAACAAGCCAAAGATAATGGTCTTGTGATTAGTTGTATAAAGATATTTTTTTCATACAGCAAGTAGATACTAAGATTATATATATATATATATATATATATATATATATATATATATATATATATATATATATATATATATATATATATATATGTGTGTGTGTCTGTGAGAGAGAGAGAGAGAGAGAGAGAGAGAGAGAGAGAGAGAGAGAGAGAGAACGTAAACTAACATATATTGCACTTTCTAATTAAAATATTTCAATACATCTACTTTATATGCTCAAGAAAAATATATGCATCTGCACAACGGCATTCTGAATTTAAGTGGTTTGGTCAAATTATCTATATTGATTTATCAAATAATAATACTTACCAGATAATATTCTACAGAACACTTTTACATTTTTCTAAGAGTAGCGACACCGTACACGAGATATTATACTAATATATTTGATATTAGACTTTAGTTTAGATTGTAACACTGCTTCATATATGAGACACTCAATTGCACATAGCTTCATAAAATAGAAACGATATATTGTTACAAATTAGCGATAAGAGTAGAGGCCATACATACCTCTTGAAAACACTAATCCTAATTTGAGAGGGATACTTCAAAGGCTTTCTTACCTTTTAATGAATACTTACTTGTTGAAAACGATTACAGATTTAATGAAGTCTCTTGTCATATATATCTAACACGTATATTATATGTTTGGAGTGACTGAAAAGGAATACACGTTGTAAAATTTTGCGTTTATATTTTGAATCAGAAACTGTTATGATTAGAATGGTATTAATTTGACAACTTAAAATGTTTTTGGTGTTTATTATATTCATTATCAATTTAAATGAAATTTAAAATATAAGAAATTTTGGTAAAGATGCATTTTATGTTGTGAACATTTATCTGTCTTTTTTGGAACTTAGCAAACACAATAATGTTCTGAATTAAATTTATGTAAAATTATCGCAAAATACCTAATTATGCAATTTTCAACTATTTTCCCTAACAGCAGAGAGGGTGAACAGACCAACTTTGTAGGCGTCAACGCGGCTTCCTCCTCGTTAATATTTAATAGAAAGGTCTATTTGACAAACTGAGGCTTCCTAGTAAATATTTAATACAAAGGTCTATTTGGTAAACTAAGGCTTCCTCGTAAGGGTCCATTTGGCAAAAAAAAAAAAGACGCCATTGTCGTTGGAACTCACCCCCTCTGCTGCTATGGGTTAACAATTCTTTTACGATGAAAATCATTTAGGATGAAAATCGCTACGATGTCACAAACAGACTAATTTGTAGAACCTCACCTCGTAAATCAATTAGATTATTAGACTGGTCAGTGAGTCTGAAATTAATTCTCGTTAACGAATTATTATGACATCGCATATAGACTGGATTAGTTGGATCCTCAATGATTAGAAACCCTGGAGGAGCTGTTGGTGCAAATGAATATAAAATATATCCTTGTTGAGCTTGATTTGATCGCTCAAAATTTATTTGATAGCTTCCTTCGATAACATCACATACTAAATTCAATGCAATCACCGAGGATATATTTACGTTTAACGGAGCGATATGTCTACCACCGCCGTCTGGGTCATTATTATATGTCAGGATAGTTGTTTGTGGTTGTGGTGCTGTTTTTTCCATGCGTCGTGGAGTTTTTTGAAACCTTCATCGGTGGCATCATTGAGAGATTTTTGTAGTTCTGAGATATTATATCCGTGTAGTTTGAGCGTGGGAATATCTTCTACGCGTATATTATACACTATCGCAAACTCCGTTCTCGTTTTAGAATTAATGTCACCTAATACCTCTTGAATAATTTGCGAATGAAATGTTTCCATGTCATTGATGATTTTGTTACATGTTTGTACAACGCTGATAAATTCATCTCGGGTGAGAGTACCGGATTTAAGAGATATTAACAGCGAAATATCATTATTCATCGCTGTGAAATTTTCAGTGATTTTATCCTTTCGAGTTGAGTAATATCTTCGGTTGCGGTCGTCTATCATTCCAGTGAAAAAATTCCACCTGGTGTATTCGTTATAGCTTTTTACTGGATTATCGGGTTTTATCCTGTCGGTAACATAATCAGATTTTTGTGGTTCAGGATTAACTAGTTCCTGTCGAGGTGGGATTTCAGGCCACCCCAGTATTGTTCTTATAGAACTCTGATAAATATCTACGACATAACTTGGCGAGTTTATCTCAATCGCGGATGATAGTGTTGGCTCATGAACTGTTATAGCGATTTTCGATTCTCGCCCAGTAATGGATTTTATTCTACGCGCTAATTCAGCATTGATTTGTTCGATTTGGTATGACCCTGATGGTAGCGAAACATCGTTCCAGTCTGGAGTTCCGTCTTTGCGATTCTTACTCGCAAATACCAAAGAATTATTCGGTTGTTGACCGCCAAATGCTACCGACCTAATATTAGGCCAACTGTGATACACTCGTAGTTTTGCTAGCGCGATTTCCTTCACCGGAATCGGAGTAGGGAAATTCACACTGAATTCAAGATTGGTTGAGGTTATTGAGATCATACTTGTTTTCACTGGATTTATGTTCTCTACTATTCGTTGAAGTAGTTCTTGCGGTGTTTTCATTGTTATTATTATTGTCCTGCTCTAATTTCGATATCGCGGAATCATAAATATGCACCATAGCTGAAAATTCACTATCTGATATAAATGTATTATCGAGCGATAATGGTGAGTACGCGGTTGACACAGTATGAAATTTAATTACGTAATCCTGTAGTTTAAGTTGGCTGCATGATGATATTATTTTTGTTATTATCGAAATAATTCCAGCGATTGTTGTCGCAGCGGATATACAAATTGGAACAGCTATCGGAGCAATCATTGTCACCGAGGATAGTATTATACCAGCTCCGGCGATTACACCACTCACAGAGTACACGGTAACATCAACTGCGGTGATTCTTCGTCGGTATTTTTTTAATTTTTGTTTGATACTCCTCAGTGAGTGTTTTCAGTTTAGTTTGAAACTCTCTAACCTGATCATAGCGATATTAAGATACCGCAGGTACCGTTGATGACGAAGTCAACAGTAATGACATTTTATTTCCAAATCAGTTTACGATTTCAACTTAGTTGTTTACTTAAATCCGCTACGAATTCCACATACCATGTTACTGAAACCCTAGCCAAATTTTTATCAGTGGATGTTATTGTGAATCGTTCAGTTGTATCCTTGTCGATGATCGTTGATATCGTATTATTGACCCCAGATGAACTCGACGATGATATATTAAACTGAGTTGGCGTCACTAGTGTTAATCTATAAATACCTTTGACAGCCGCGGTGATATTTAATATATTAGTGGATGGTGTCCACGCAAATGATCCGTGTTGAATTGTGTATACTACGTTGTTGGTTCTCTCATGAGGAATATTTTTTTAATTACTTTTATCATCTTCGGCATATCATCCTTGATGATATCGTTGGTTGTTTTAATATCAGTGTTGATAGCTTCTATTTGCCGATTGATCACTGTTATTTCATCTAGAGAATTTTTTTATATCCAAGAGTTTTATTGTGACAACCGGTAGAGTTCCAAAAAATTCTCTAACAATTTTATTTCGAAGTGTGTTAAAATCCTTTTCGTGTTTTTCATACTTGTTTTCAAATTGATCAATTTTATAATCAAGCTCAATTAATCTATCCATGGATTTTTTTTATTGATGGTATATTCGGTGATATCACCGCTGGTTCGCCGAAGAAAGCCATAATTGATTTTAATTCGTCATTGACAGTCCATAGAGGTTTTTATTAATGATAAATTCGGTGATGTTGTCTCTGGATGACCCAAAAAACTTAGTATGAATTTTAACTCATCGTTGAGACTTTTTAATTTATCTGTAATCGTCGAAACGAGTATGCCGGGTTTGAGTTTACCGTGATCGGAAAATAACGCAACGGTGTTCTCGGTTGCGTCTCGTTGTTTAACTAAAATATCATCCAGAGAAATATTACTGGTTTTCAATTTACCCTGACGATCTTGAAATACAACTATTTCATTAGGATCAACACGTGCTAAGTTCAACGTCTCAGCTATTTCAGCTTCGATTATTTTTTTTATATCAACGGTTGCAACGCCATCTGGTTCGGGTTTCTTCAGCGCTGATAAAGATCTCCCCCAAATATCAATCATGCTATTCCATATAATCTCTCTCTAAAATCTCTTCGTTGACGACTTCGTCGTTACCAGCGACTGCTAGTATATTCATTTACGACAACATGTGGTGGTTTTCTAGATGTTGAAATAGCGTCAATGACATTTAATACTTCGTTGCCGCATATTGGTGGGTCATTCATTTGTTGTGTTGGTAGCGTGGAATATCCACGAGGGGTGTTTAAGCGGTTTATATAATGCATAAATTCCTTCGGTGGTGCTAATCCATATGAGTCGAAATAGACGATTGCACGTGGATCAATCGCGTATGCAACCCAGTGAGTTCCGGGTCCTGTGCTGTTATCGAGATTAATGATACCGGTTTCGGCGCTGTTTGGTTGTGCCGGCAACTGATCTTTCATAAAGACGCCTCTGAAGTTTTTAATCGATAGTTTCTTTTAGCAGCATCGAGTAAATCAAAATTGGACATGGGAACTAGTAAATCGTTCCTGGGATTCTCAGACCCTTTCCGCTCTACCATGAATACGGGGTTCCTGGTCGTCTAAGACCCTTTCCCTTCTTTTTTTTATATCCTTTTCCAGTTGCTTTCTTTAGTGCCATTCCTGCTGCGGTACCAACGGCCCCTAACACTGCCGCTTTAGCCACCGCTGATGCCGCTTCCGCAATCAACGCTGGTAACGCAGCTAACAATGGAAAAATACCGCCGGTTTTTTTCATATTGGCAATTGCAGCGGCAGAAAGTTTAATTCGAATTCCTTTTTTATTTTTAGACGCGTCATTGAAACGTTTTGTTTGATTAGGTTTCAACGATAATTTATTCGCCCCGCCGGTCATCTGACTAGGTTTCAACGTAATTGTAGTTCCGCATTTTTCAGTCGCTGACGATTGTAGTTTCTTAATCTGATTAGGAGTTAACGTAACTCTAATAACATCATATGGCATTTTATTAATAACAGATTGATCTAATTGTTACATGTTTTCCAATGGTGCATCTATCACACTCATTCGTCCGCCAACACCTTCGAGTAGCATTGATTTATCGCTGAGAATGACAGCAACCGCTCTATAATTAACACCGCCAGGGTTTACACGAGCTCTAAAGTGTATATCAACGACGGACTGTCTTGTTAAATCAAGATGTTCCAACGAAAAGTAATAGATAGGATATAGATTTTTAAAATCATGCTGTGATATTTGCAGACCAGCATCAACATTTTGATCGCGTGCCATATATGTCAACAACCTGTGATACACGCGTGCAATATGATTGTTTTCGTAATCAAGTTGTATATCCTCGGATGGATCCTGTTGGCCGTTTATTCTCAGCGAGACTTCATTAACACCTAATTTATCAAATATCATATGACTACGTGTTTGACTGTCTAATCGCGCTCTATTTTGTAGCGCAATAAATATATGACGCGGACTTGAAATTCCTTGTCGCGCTGCCAAGTGCCATGTAAATGTACCATTAATATGAGAATCTATAGTATCTGTGGACACCGATAACCAACTTATCAACGATTTTCCTTCTTGGTCCATAAATGATAGTAAT
The DNA here is from genome assembly GCA_029339505.1 of Unio delphinus. Lineage (NCBI taxonomy): Eukaryota > Metazoa > Mollusca > Bivalvia > Unionida > Unionidae > Unio > Unio delphinus. The sequence continues at coordinate 3,116,606 of JAQISU010000083.1, forward strand.
CGCTCCTCTGTGGTAATTGATGGAGTCATTACTGGCATCCACAGTGATAGTTTTGATAAAATAACTTTACCGGCAGCAAGACCAGCTTCATCACCACGCCAGACTGCATCATTATCAGTAACCTTTTGCACGAGTACTACCGTATGCTTTGCTCCATAGATACCTTTTCGGACATTTCTGCAGAATCGAAATATATGATGCAGTGGAATCGCGCATGAAAATCGTCGATGATCTCCTTGTAACATTGCTTTGCGTGTTGCATATCCTAAATTGTAATCGGGATTAGCGCTTCCGACAATATCAAACGCAGCTCCTGGTCTAGCTCTGTGTTCATAGGTATCGGGTTGGTTGGGACCAGATGCAGTATCTTGTGGTGTCCGTATTTTAATATACGGGGAGTGATTAAGATGATCAGTAATATCCTTAGTAAATATCATAGATGGACCTGCCGATCTTGTATAATCGTCGGAGTATCTTGCTAACCCTATAATTGTTGTGGCAAAATCAATATCATTTTCAATGGTTTCAATTTCTTTTCCATCGATGAGCTATCTAGCGCTACTAAATAACGCCATGATCCCATTATTGACAAAACCCACTCGGAGAATTGAGTCATCTGCGTATGGTGTATTAGATGCAACATCTGTCATAAGTTCTCCTTCTACTTCGATAAACACTTCACACGGTAAAAAGTATTTACTGGTATCATGAACCTGAAGTTCGATTCTTGATCGAAGATTTGGTTGTATTGCGTTATAGGCATAACATTGATAAAATAATCGCGTACAGAATCAGCCTTGCGCACTGGGGCGTCCATATCAAACGTTGGATCAGGTGACCGTTTGAACATTTTATTATATATTCACTTTGATTTATCAAAGTCTAAATCATCGACGTCGACGACTTTGTCGTGGTTTAAAACCACTTCCCACTATCATATTTGCGGTTATGTTATCTTGGTCGTTAGTCACCAGAGACGCTAGTTTCTGATCCACTGCGTTATTTATTATTTTACTAACACTCGCGGGCATTTCCGCTGTAGATGGTAACGGTAACGACGGAGTCGTCAATGGTGGTTTCCTTCGCTGCCGAACTAGCGCTATTAGTTTATCCTTCGCGGCTGAAAACGCTTTTCCAGCAGCATCTCCAACAGCGCTAATACCCTTATCACGAATAACATCAATGGCTTTCATCGATAACTGTTTTGCTACCGGCGCCACTTTTGGAGACATTCTTGCAACTAACCCTGCAATGGTATCACCGAGACCATCACCGTAGTACGCTCTATAAACTGGAAACCGCGAGTTTACTACATAGACGCTGGTTGGTTTATCATGATTGTAGTGTATGATCATCTTATTTAAATGATATTTATCTAATGTTGTGATGAAAAATCTTTTGGATGTTCAGTCACTGTAATAATCCGTAGGATTTTCAACTAACTCATCAATAAAATCTCGATATATTTCAAAATCTATGATGCCACCTTGAAATAACCGCCTACAGATATCAGCTGCTTCATTAATTATTTCCGGTGAGTTATTTCCAGCTCGTTTTCCTCCGATGAGAACTTCTAATCGTGATATATCGCTGAGAATATTACCAGGACAACTAACTAGACCACTACCTGAAATTCCAGTCACAGAATATCCACTTGTTGTAAATTCTTTAGTTGTACCAGTTGCGCCCTGTGTATTTGTTTTCTGACTTTCTAAATAAAAAAATCATCATCTTCGTCTCGATCAGATGGTATATACAATGGTTCAGGTGGTACTTGTTGTTGAGGTTCTTCTTGTTTTTTTTTTCGTCTTCGTGTTTGTCTCTCCGTTGGTGTTTGACGTTTTCGCTCTTGTTCTTTTATTTCTCGTTGTCGCTCTTTTATTAGTTCTTTTTTATAATTACTGATTCCCTTTTGAAATTCATTATACCCCAACTCTTCCTTATTCAAACGACCAATCCCTTTTCTTTATTTTATACAAGTTATCAACCCAATCATTACTTGATATTCTATCATCCTTATATTCGTCCTTTAAAAAATCTTTTCTTGAATTATAGCTTTTAGCAGCAAAATCACCAAAAGCTTGATAATCCTTTGATTTTAATAATTGAATTTTTTGTATTGCTGTTTTAGCCTCATCGGTAAATTTATCCAACAGAGAAACATTCGTTTTTTTCTCGGACCAGGATGTGGTTTTGTTAACAACGCTGATGTTTTTTTCAGTTTCCGTTGCTATTTTTTCAAGTATAGGAAGTACAGGAGCTTCTTTTCTTGATCCTTCTTCGGGGACATCTCCGTATATAGCTCGCTCAGTGGCTGATATTACCCCTTTTGTTGCCGTAGTTATCGGCCTAAACAAATCTTCAGATCGTTCAGAAAAAGCTGTCTGAAGACTCTGTCTGGCTTGTAATTTACTTCTGACAGAGTCGCGTATTGGTGTATTGCTAAGAATTTCCTAATTGAAGAAAATCTCTCTCTCGCTAGTCTTGTAGTTAATGCTTCGTTGACCATTATTGAAACAGTAAAGCAATTTCCAATTAATGTACGATGTAGTGATTTTGTCATCATCATATGATTTCTACGTTTTAACCCGACTCAAATAGACAAGCAACAATGAAAAATAACAACAAAAAAAACCACTCACTAAAATATTTTTCAGTTAATTTGCTTCCTCGTAGCAACGTGTTCATTGATCAAAGCCGGTATTGATTATATACCTTTCCACTGTATTTGCAACATCTGTTCATGCAGTGATGTATTTATAGCGAGAATTTTACTAACGCGCTATACATGTCAAATCGTTAGTTATACAACCAGAGGTATCCAGCGGTTTTTTTTTCATTTTCTTGAATTAACGCCCGTATATTTCTAATCTTCGAAATAACCTCCTTTTTCAATTCATAATCCCGGCCCAATTCTTTTCGTATTCCTTCCACGATAGTAAATAACGGGACAAACACACTTACGTCACTACAAAATGCAAGAGAGTCCCGAATAGAATTCTGGATATTTTTTTTATCAGCGCATACTTCTTTGGCAGCATATATTTATTAATTATAATACCGTATTCTATATCTTGAAAGACATAATCTGGTCAGGGTTTAAATTATCAGATAATTTAATCTCTTGTTTTTTCAATTCTGAAATCTCGGATATAATCTTATTCATATTTTCAGAATTCATATATGATAATACATATTTCTAATACAAAAAAATTGGGGTCAATTTTGACCCGTTATTTTAGACAGCACAATGCCATTACTACGGTTTTAGGGTAGTTTTTCGGCATACATGTTAAGGACAGCACAATGCCATTACAACGGTTTTAGGGTAGTTTCTAGACATACATGTTAAGGACAGCACAATGCCATTACTACGGTTTTAGGGTAGTTTCTAGGCATACATAAAGGATGGATATATACAATGAATGATGTCAATGAATGATTATACAATTCCATTCTAGTGTTTGGCAATTGTATAGGGACAGCACATTTATCACGAAACATATTCCCCTAAGAGTGAATCTAACTCGTCAAATAACGGGTTAGAATCACAAGGGGATATGTTTAGCGAATGGACAGCACAAACAATAGATTATATATCACGAAGCATATTCCCCTAAGAGTGAATCTAACTCGTCAAATAACGGGTTAGAATCACAAGTGGATATGTTTAGCGATTGGACATATAGGACGGTACATTTACATACATACACAATACAACTCCAAATGGCAGTTGTATAATGAATGAATGGATGGATATATACAATGACAATGGATGATAAAGGACAGCACAGGGGACAATACTACATATAACATTAAATGATGGATGGATATATACAATGACAATGGATGAGAAGGGACAGCACAAGACAATATTACATATAACATTAAATGAATGAATGGATGGTTATATACAAATGAATGAATGATAAGGGACAGCACAGGGGACAATACGACATATAGCAATGAATGAATGGATGGATATATAAAATGATAATGAATGATGACACTCCTACATTCAAATTGCAACCGCATATACCCACCACAAAATCACCCTGGGTTGAATGAAAAATCATTCACATCACGGCGTGGTGTGGTTGGTATATGCGGTTGCAATTTGAATTTCGGAAGTAACCACCCCCAATTAAAACCATCTGTCGGCACCGTTGGCAATAATGCCTGTTACGGGTTTCGAACCATGACCGCCAATATGGCACTGCGACACGTTACGATTGAGCTAACGGTTCTTATATGCGGTATATGTTTTTGAATATAATATATAGGTAAGCTAATACAATCAATAGCGAACGGGTGTGATGTACAATGAATGACGTCAATGGATCTATCACAAGCCACAACTGACTGAATTAACGAATCTATATACCTTTGTGTATTAAACAAAACCGAATACTTGAAAGAAAAAAATAAAAATACAATTATTTGTAAAACACTATATATTTGATTCGTTTTCTTACCAAATAATTGTATTTACACTGAGCTAACGGTTCTTATATACGGTATATAATATATAGGTAAGTTAATATAATCAATAGCGAACAGGTGTGATGTACAATGAATGGATTACAATGGATCGATCACAAGCCACAATTGACTGAATGAACGAATCCATATACCTTTTGTGTATGAAACAAAACCGAATACTTGAAAGAAAAAAAACATACAAAAAATAAAAATACAATTATTTGTAAAACACTACATATTTAATTCGTTTTCTTACAAAATATATTATATTTCCACTGAGAAATAATCGGAAAAACCCATTGAGATCCATAACTCTTTCATAGGCCGTACACATACCTAACGAGTTATCTCCCTTGGTGTTATATAGAATAATGCAAAATATAATTCAGACATACGAAAATTGAATCTTTTGTCCAGTCCTTTTTGAAATCGCCGTCTTGGTTATATTCTCTGCAACGTTTCGTATTGAGGCTCTACAAATATCAAAATACCTATTTATTTGAATACTATTTCTTCATTAGTTACTGTATTAAATGATTTTACGGGTCTTTTCCCAATTGATTTATAAGTACCAGTTCCTCCTCGTTTTAAATTCTTACTCTGTGTAACAGCTTGCAGATTATCCAATTTGTTAATATGCGGATTGGAATCAATGTGATCGATAACAAGACCATCCTTGATCAATCCATTAAACACCTCGGACGAATCTGTGACAGTAATATTTCTTCTTTCCAACACTAAACATCAAATACCCCACACCATTATCCCACCCAACTAGTTTCTTCAGTCTAATGTTTCTGATAATGCCATCACGGGACGCCTCATAGTTTGCAATCAGGGGGTGTGGTCGGAATTCTTGGTTCATTTATATACTATACTATTATTTGTGTAATTCATTATTTGGTTGAAGTATGATATTACTTGAGAATCTATTAATGTAGTCTTGAGGAGTTCTTATGATTTTGTCAGAGGTAGAGTCATTGACGGAATCCTTAATTCGTTTATCATAGTAGCGCTTCAACTCTCTGTAACGCTTACCACCACAACCGAGACACAACTGTGTTTTTCCTCGCACCCCTACCCCACATCTTATACAAGGAATCGGACCAAGGCTTCCACGCCGAAAGCTTTGCATATGATACCCACAGAACTCCTGTCTGCATGATTTGTTACACTGGGTTAATGATCCAATCATAAGCCATTTGCAATGATTCATTATATAATAAATTCTCTATTTAAATAATTGTTTTAATTATAATATGAAGGAATTTAAGAGATTATCGAAAATTACGCCTTGGAAAAATGCTAAATTCAATCTCGATAGAGTCTCCGTAGCACCAAAGAATCTAATAGGTGATAGAACCATGTTGGGTAAAATCCGTGATTGTTTTAATGAATTCAAACACGATGGAGCATCTCACTGTTGGTCAACATTTCGAATTGATGGTAACGTTGATGCTACCATTAATGACGAAAAAGCAGCCAAGATAATCTCACATCTTGGGCGAAAAAGGTATTTTTTTAGAATAAAATTCATTATCCGTTCAGACACTGGAGATTGGATTATTCGGGATAAATTTGAACCCATCTTGAAGGATAAAAGAACTGTCACTGTGAGTCGAGATTCAAAACCAGGAATTCTGACTGGAATTGACAAACCATACTACGAGAGATCTTATCCTATAACAGCAGTTGTTTATGGGATATATCCGTTAAATGATAAACCGAGTATTGAAAAAATAGCACCGATGAAACTGTCGTCGTTGAATTGTGTAGCAGAACGAATATTAGAACACTTCACAAATGCATTGCGTGGAAATAAATTGACTGATCTAAGAGCAACAAAATAACCGAGTGGGGACTAACAGTAAAGGAGCGGGGGGGGGGGGGGGAGGCAACAATTCAAAATGTGGCAGCGATAGAACGAATACTAAAATTCCCAATATCAGTAATGACGATAACAGGCGAGGTATTATACGAACCGAAATATAAATCGAGAGGAGCTCCAATCAAAAGTATTGATCATAATGAACACGCATGGACATCTGCAGTAACAATACTTCCGCGGGACAGAACCATAAAATATATACCCGCAGAGTTCTCCGGAGAAGAGAAACTATTTGATTTTATTCACCAACTGAGTAAAAACGATCCTGTGTCGGTGTGGTTACTTCACAGTTTTGAAAACGAGGAGGGTAGATTCGATCAATTTGTAAGACCCAGTGGAGAATTATATCGCACTGAAGCCCTCCATGAGGCGATGAAAAAGCTAGCTAGTAATTTCTCGAAGAGTTTCGACGACGAACAATTACTAGCAAACTGTTTTAAAATTCCGTCGGTTGCAGTTCATTTTGCGAGAAAGAGAAACACATGGAAACCATCAAGAGCTGAATTTCTCACAGACATCAATCAAGTTGTATAGAATTTAACCACGGTGGGTTATGGAATACAAAATACACCGCTGAAACTATTATTTCAGTTGATATAGTCGCGTGTTATCCGGCGAGTTTTCTCGGGTACGGAGAATGCGCTGAATACTTCAAGCGATTTGGACATCCCACACACGAGATGGCCCGTGTTGCTATTAATGGGCCACTGCCTGATTTTGATTTAAACGGATTCGCTCGTGTGGTATAATTTGAATTGGCTACAGGACTTCATCCGTGCTTTTATGTTTGGATTGGTAGCCATATATCTGAAAAACACTGGATGCCAATAGTACTGTTACTGTATATGATTGATTGTAGAATGCTGATATCGCTGATTGTCAGTGAAGCGATTATATCATATCGAGCTCAGACTGAAGTCTGGTTACCACAACCCAATCTAGATAGTATAATCAGCGAACAACGAAAACAGTTTCCCGATCTTGACGAAGAAAATATCGTGAAATGGTCCAAACAGTTATTTGAAGTTAGAACGCAAAGGATCTTGGTAAATTTACTCAAGGTGGAAAATACGACAATACAAGATATTCTTCACGGTTGATTATAGATAGCGTTGAGTACGATTTTATAATCGCGGATATAACATCTAAGGGTATATACGTCGATCGTAAAGAAGCTTTCTTGTCCGATGGAACCAAATTGGGTACCATTGTTACTTACGCAGTCGGAGAAAATCTTCAGTATACACATTTAAGGGCGTCTATGCTAGTTTATGCTTCCATCAATTTATTTTTGATGATAAATAGATTTCCTGACACGGCAGTTAGAGTAGCCACTGATTCGTTTTATACAGACGCGAAAGACAGCGAAGCAGTTACCAAATTCACTAATTCTGACGAGAGCTAGGGATCATGGAGAATTAAGCGGGAAATACTGCGTGACTATTCGAAATCAGCAGATTTTACGATTGAAGATAAATATTTGAAAAATAATCAGATATCAGAACTATCTAATACACCGCATATATCTGATCCAATATGTAGATATAAAACCAGCTATCTAAACGGCTGTGGCGGGTCAGAAAAGACGACTCGTGCGATTGAGTTATTTCGTGGGAAATCAAATACGATTGTACTAACACGAACACACAGACTCGCCAGAGAGATGAAACAACGAGGGGTAAATGCTTGTACTTATCACAGTTTCTTTCGATGGAAAGGCGATGAATGGACTCCAGAACGAATGGGTGAGAAATTTATTCTTGAAGTTATTATTTGGGATGAGATATGCACAGTGTCATTAGATGTATTACAAAAATTTCTCGATTGGTTATTGTTTGCGAATACAAAAGTATTAATGTGCGGCGATCATGGCCAACCACCACCTTTTGTCGGTTTATCCCCACATGATTGGCTAAAGAATTTTGTAGACTATTATGAAGAAATTAACACCGATCACAGAGCACTTGATGAACAATTACGCGAGTTCAAAAAACTAATCAGATTACAACCTGATAGAATTCAATGTGAGATAGCGCGTGAAATAATTTGAGAAACACAATTAAAAGATTTCTGGGAAGCGTGATAATCGCAAGTAGAAAAATAGTTAGAGACACACTTCAGATGAAGTTATTTGAATTGCATAAAGAAAAATTTACATTTCCAGTACCGTTGTGTTATAGGCCTTCGGATACACGAAAACAGAAAATTGAAGTTGATATTCCAGGACAACGTGAAAAGCAGAATTTAGTGTTAAATGCTATTGTGCTGGTTGATATCAGCGTCGTCGAAGATGCATTGCGCGCTGATAAATCCCCATGGACGCTAGGATACGCAGAGACGATACATTCTTCACGGGGATTGACTATATCCGATACAATTGTTTGGATGGTGGATAATCACATCGAGTGGTCAAATTTAGTTTATCTTGCATGCAGTGTCCAGAGTACGAAGAATAAATCAGCTTCGAAGAGTTGTTTTAGATGATAATGACACTACAATAAGTGATATTGTCAGCGATGATATAATCAGAAAAAAAACTTTCTGGTTATAAACAACAGGATAAAAAAAATAACAGAGAATTTTATATTGATGCCGAATTAATAATCACACTGAAACAGCAACAGAATAATCACTGCGCGAGTTGCAATTGTATGATGCTTTGGTGTTAGTCGGATAAAGATCCTAGACAATTTACCGTAGACAGAAAGAATAACAGCGTAGGTCATACCAGCGATAATGTGATGCTGACTTGTCTTGAGTGCAACAGACGAAGAGGTGCTAGTTAAGACCACGCGGCGGTAATTGAGTATCCTCTGGTATCACTTGCAGTTGTTCACGAGTAAATCCTCGCTGAGGAGCGGTCAAATCCAATCTATAGATTGCTGGTCTACCCGTAGATCGTGTTATACTCGATATTTTATGTGCGGTAATACTCCAAATAGGATCAGTAGCTCTTTTTGTGCCACCTTCGAGTTCTCCTGATTCATATAAATATATTACAGTGACATTGCCGAGTATTGGTTGTTTTGAAAAATCTTTTCGCGGTTGTACGGGTATATACTTTTTTTGAATCGCGTTGTTAGGTTTCATATTAATCGTTCGAGTAACCTCATTATTCAGCGCGGTAATTACGCCTGGTAATCTCTTGACCCATTCACGAGATCGTTTACACTGAATAAATTCCTTCGCGTATTGATATCCAAATAACCGCTCAGCAAGTGTACGATTAAATCGTTCAACAATTGCCTGATCGTGATGTAGTGCAGTATGCCCACGTTGTAACGCGGTATTATGATTCTTCATCGTTGATAGAACCGAACCCGGAAATTCCTTGCCAGGATCAACTTGTGATAGATTTGGCCAGCGCAGAGGACCCCACCGATAAATCCTTTCAAATGCAGAAGCTACTTCAGTTGATGATTTTGTCTTTAGCGGTTCTGCTTGTTTGTATCGACTCGCAACATCAACTACAGTTAACGCGTATTTGTAACCACCATCATGTGGCAGAAATAATATATCAGCTTGATGAACTTCATTAGGAACGGTCACATCAAAATGCGAGTAGTTAATTTGTTTAGGCGGCGGTAGATAAATTTGCCATATTTTGGATAACCAATTAGCCGCTGTAGTATATTTCACCTTCGCGGCGCTAGCGAGTTTATTGATTGCTGATTTACCCCTCCAATATCCTTTTGGAGAATAATAAATAGATTCCATGTTGTTATTAATTACCGGCACCTAACATCAATTTACCTTTCATTGCCGATTTTACTAACCATGAAGCCAACTTTTCTTTGAAGGATTTATCAGTGATAGAATTCAACGCATGAATTAATTTTACATCTCCGAGATGTCTGTGCTGCAGATTACTGCTTTTATAAGCAACATCATGAGCATGACACGCCTTATCAATAGCGTTTATTGGTTCTTCACCACGTCGAGGTTGGTTTTGATCACCGAGTCTGATATCGAGTCTGGTTCCGGGTCCACAATAACTATACCCTGGAAAGTGTTTTTCTCCTGGATACTTCGCCCATGGTGTTCCTGGGAGTTTAGCTAGCTTGGCTGCGATATAACCTCCTCTTTTTTTAAAAAATCCTTAGAAACAAATCTAAATTTCTTTGTACTACATTGTACACACTTACCAGAAAGTGCTGATCTGTTATTGCTAGTTGTAATGGTAGTCAAGTCATCTGTACCAGTACACTTCTTACATTTCACACAATATAGATCCATAATATATTTATAAAAACATGAATGTAATTGATTATTCAGCTACCCGACGACGAGATCCTATTAAACACCATGCGATGTTGCCGAATTCAATTAGAATGATTATAATCGGACCATCTGGAAGTGGCAAAACACAATTGTTACTTAATTTAATAATGAGATGGATGAAATGAGACAAGTTGTATTGATAGCTCCAAGTCTAGATGATCAGCGATGTTACAATGTGTTAAAAGATTTTAACGACAAAGCGGTAGAAGAATCCGGCGAGGGTATTATTGAGTTTATAACCGATATCGATGAAGCACCGAGCATTGATGATATTGATGGAGGTATTAACAATTTAGTCGTATATGATGATATCATGTTAGACAATCAAAAGAATCCCGCTAAGATATTTTCCAGGGGTAGGCATAAAAAACTGACGTGATATATGTCATTCAACGATACACACAGCTACCAAAAGTGATCAGAGATAACTGTAATATTCTTGCCGTATTCAACGGAGTTGATACACATACTCTTAGAAATATTTGGCAAACTTGGTGCAGCGGTGATATGGATCATAATCTCTTTAGAAATTTCTTTAGTCGCGCTCAGTCAATCCCACATGGATTTGTGACGATAAATTTATCAGATCCTCGGACGCGATATCGTGTCGGACTTGATAAAATATTCGGTTAAAATCGTTTACTGAATCTCGTAAAAGAATTGTTAACCCATAGCAGCAGACGGGGGAGTTCCAACGACAATGGCGTCTTTTTTTTTTTTTTGCCAAATGGACCCTTACGAGGAAGCCTTAGTTTACCAAATAGACCTTTCTATTAAATATTTACTAGGAAGCCTCAGTTTGTCAAATAGACCTTTCTATTAAATATTAACGAGGAGGAAGCCTCGTTGACGCCTACAAAGTTGGTCTGTTCACCCTCTCTGCTGCTTCCCTGTATAATTTTAGTTGTAACAAATACGTTCAAATACGAGAAGATATCTTGTAACGTATGTATTTTGCTTGAGAATTAAGTTTTTGAGATCTAAATCGACTTTCTTCCACAAGAGATATGATGTATCTCATTTGTGTCAACGTAACTCCCAAAGCACCACGTCCATCTCTACTATACTTCTTTTTTTTTCGCCACAGTAATATTTGACTTTGGGAAGGTTTTTCCTAAAGATATCATAAAGCTCCTAAACATAATAACTATGGAAAACATTTATCTTGTTAACCAAATGTTTCAAATTTTATTCTAAAACATATTATATAATAATTGTCAACTTATATGTTGAAAATAAGTACTTGTTAAAACTATTGTCTGTTGTATTTTAAAATTGGGTCGAATTATCTTTCGAGTTGGGCAGAATTGTCTTATTTTAGGTCCAAGTTGGGCCGAATTTAGACCAGCTAGTTGGTCTCTAAGTCTTTTTTTTTTTTTTTTGACTTGACTTGACTTGACGGCTTTTCAAAGTAAAAAAAGGCTTAGAGACCAACTAGCTGGTCTAGGCCGAATTGACCAATAGCCGATAACACTAAGCTACTAAGACCACCCTGCTGTTGTGATGGCGTTTTTGTTTTCTTAAGGTATCATAAAATCACTTAGAGCTTCGATAAAGCATATGGTTTTATAGAACAATTAAAAATTCGTCGCTACTTTACACCTAAAAAAGACGGGACTGAAAGAATTAAAAAAAAAATTTCACACGTAGATCTATCTATTAGGTTCTTTTTGCCGCACAAAATTAGTGCCGTAAGCAATCTAACTTCCCCTGGGGAGCATTTGTTATTTTCATGGAGGAAAAACTTGTAAATTTAGAGCGCCGTCTGTTGTCATAATGCCATATAGTATCCCATTATGACAACAGATGGCGACACGAGTTGGAAAAGAAAAATGATCCTGACAAAAATAGATTGTTGACAGGCCAGCTCTAAATGAAATCAGGAGTTGGAATGATGTAATTTGTAATATGGCAAGTTTATATAAATAGAATATACAACTCGTAATAGAATATACAACTCGTAATAACTGACATAGCATTTGCCATACGACAAACTACGGTATGAAGTTAGCGTTATCAAAAAGCAAGATACAATGACGCAGAAGGAAAGTAGATATAAGCACTTGCAACTAGCCCTTTACCGTTTGCATCAATGAAGAATACAAAATACATGGATGGAATTAGGAATGTAGCACTTGCAAGCAGCCATTTACAATAATGCAAAAGGAATGTAGCACTTGCAAGTTGCCACGTACATTTTGCATCAATAAAGATAACAATATACATGGATAGAATTATGAATGTAGCACTTGCAAACAGCAATTTACAATAATGCATCAAGGAAGATTACAAAATACATGCACAGAATTATGGCGGTAATCCCCCTCATATGAATATACCTGCAATATTTATTGACAAATAATACACTTACCAGCCAGAAGGACTCATTTATCCCTCAACCCACTAATCCATAAGCAAATTTCACTGCATCACTTGCCATATTTCCAAGACAGAAATATAAATTTTCAAAGAATCCGTGAACTTGAAAGTTTAGCACATTTTTATTCTCTGGGCTCCGCATATTTGGAGGCTGAAGACGGTTTTTTATACGGGAGTGTGGGGTACTAAAAATTGGAAATGATGAAAGGAAACAGTTTCTTTCTAATAAATTATTACTATTTATTATTAATTTCATATAACATCCATATATTAAATGTGATAATACCTCATTACTATGCGGCATTTTATGTTGTTATTTTTCTTTGCTCACGTGTATGAACTGTGTACTTCGGACGCAACGGTCACACCACAGCCCTCATTAGCTTATTTGTATTCATGCGTCACATGTAAACATTGCGAGGTGCACACCTTTAAAGAGTTAGTTTTACTTTAAAGGATAATATTGGGTGAGAAAAATAATCTACGTTGGGGTTTGGACCGAGACAATGAAATCCCAGCCGCGGGGTTACATGCCTCGTGGGACAAATAATATAACCCCTAGGCTGGGATTTCATTGTCTCGGTCCAAATCCAAACATAGATTCTATATGTATCATACTTTTACTGTACTTATTAATCATCTGACTCAAAGACTGTATGCAAAAATGTTGTATGGCAAACAATACATATAACTTTAGATGTATTATCAGGTATTAAACAGAAGTGTAATAAAACAATACCCAGAATCATTAAAATGGCACCTGTACAAAAAAAAAAAAAATAATTGCGAAAGGATTGCAACAGATTGGACAGAAGAAACGTCATCAGTAAAACAAAAAATACCAATGCAACTTTTTTTATGAAACAAAATGTTTAAATGGCAAAAAGATAAACGTGCTTACTAAGGTTAAGGGCCTGAATTCAACTCGTGTTACCGTTTTCAGATATATTATACATATAATCGTTTGGGGAATCGATTGTTTACACGGCACGTACAGCGTCTTCTGTCCTTTCAAAACTAACTTTTTTACGCTGCATAATGGCTCAACGTCAATGAATGACATTAACAGATGATTCACCCTAAGGATGTTAATTTGTTTGTACTTCTTGTTGTTGTATGGTTTAACGCCATTTTTCAGCGCACAATAGGCTATACATAGCGGCCAGTATTATTGGTAGAGGAAGAACACGGGAAAACCCCCAGAAAGAACCACCGACCCACAAGAAGCTACTGACAATTTTTCTCACATTAGCCGAATCTATGACTCACACGCAGACAGAGGTGAGATGGCAGTGATCTGTAACGGAGAACGCTTTAGACCACTCGGGGCCACTTTTGTACTTGTACTGTCTTCACAATAAAATCAGTCATTAATCCATGCTATAACGTATCTTTAAAATAAAGTGGTTAATAGTGTATTGCTAGTATCAGCAGAGGATTCAAGTTAACTTTCTAAACATTGCTTTCTCTTTGCTTTTTCGTTAATTTTCTACTCTGCTTTCTCTTTGCTTTTCTAATTTACGTTCTCTTTGCTTTTCTAATCTACTTTCTCTTTGTTTTTCTAATTTGCTTTCTCTTTGCTTTTCTAATTTGCTTTCTCTTTGCTTTTCTAATTTGCTTTCACTTTGCTTTTCTAATTTGCTTTCTCTTCGCTTTTCTAATTTGCTTTCTCTTTGCTTTTCTAATTTGCTTTCTCGTCGCTTTTCTAATCTGCTTCTCTTTGCTTTTCTAATTTGCTTTCTCTTTGCTTTTATAATTTGCTTTCTCTTTGCTTTTCTAATATGTTTTATCTTTGTTTTTCTAATTTGCTTTCTCTTTGCTTTTATAATTTGCTTTCTCTTTGCTTTTCTAATCTACTTTCTCTTTGTTTTTCTAATTTGCTTTCTCTTTGCTTTTCTTTTTCTAATTTGCTTTCTCTTTGCTTTTCTAATTTGCTTTCTCTTTGCTTTTCTAATTTGCTTTCTCTTTGCTTTTCTAATTTGCTTTCTCTTTGCTTTTCTAATTTGCTTTCTTGTTGCTTTTCTAATTTGCTTTCTCTTTGCTTTTCTAATTTGCTTTCTCTTCGCTTTTCTAATTTGCTTTCTCGTTGCTTTTCTAATCTGTTTCTCTTTGCTTTTCTAATTTGCTTTCTCGTTGCTTTTCTAATCTGTTTCTCTTTGCTTTTCTAATTTGCTTCTCTTTGCTTTTCTAATTTGCTTTCTCTTTGCTTTTCTAATTTGCTTTCTCGTTGCTTTTCTAATCTGTTTCTCTTTGCTTTTATAATTTGCTTTCTCTTTGCTTTTCTAATCTACTTTCTCTTTGTTTTTCTAATTTGCTTTCTCTTTGCTTTTCTAATTTGCTTTCTCTTTGCTTTTCTAATTTGCTTTCTCGTTGCTTTTCTAATCTGTTTCTCTTTGCTTTTATAATTTGCTTTCTCTTTGCTTTTCTAATCTACTTTCTCTTTGTTTTTCTAATTTGCTTTCTCTTTGCTTTTATAATTTGCTTTCTCTTTGCTTTTCTAATTTGCTTTCTCTTTGCTTTTCTAATTTGCTTTCTCGTTGCTTTTCTAATCTGTTTCTCTTTGCTTTTATAATTTGCTTTCTCTTTGCTTTTCTAATCTACTTTCTCTTTGTTTTTCTAATTTGCTTTCTCTTTGCTTTATAATTTGCTTTCTCTTTGCTTTTATAATTTGCTTTCTCTTTGCTTTTATAATTTGCTTTCTCTTTGCTTTTCTAATCTACTTTCTCTTTGTTTTTCTAATTTGCTTTCTCTTTGCTTTTATAATTTGCTTTCTCTTTGCTTTTATAATTTGCTTTCTCTTTGCTTTTATAATTTGCTTTCTCGCTGCTTTTCTAATTTGCTTTCTCTTTGCTTTTCTAATTTGCTTTCTCTTTGCTTTTCTAATTTGTTTTCTCTTTGCTTTTCTAATTTGCTTTCTCTTTGCTTTTCTAATTTGCTTTCTCTTTGCTTTTCTAATTTGCTTTCTCTTTGCTTTTCTAATTTGCTTTCTCGTTGCTTTTCTAATCTGCTTCTCTTTGCTTTTCTAATTTGCTTTCTCTTTGCTTTTCTAATTTGCTTTCTCGTTGCTTTTCTAATCTGTTTCTCTTTGCTTTTATAATTTGCTTTCTCTTTGCTTTTCTAATCTACTTTCTCTTTGTTTTTCTAATTTGCTTTCTCTTTGCTTTTCTAATTTGCTTTCTCTTTGCTTTTCTAATTTGCTTTCTCTTTGCTTTTCTAATTTGCTTTCTCTTTGCTTTTCTTTTTCTAATTTGCTTTCTCTTTGTTTTTCTTTTTCTAATTTGCTTTCTCTTTGTTTTTCTTTTTCTAATCTGCTTTCTCTTTTTCTAATTTGCTTTCTCTTTGTTTTTCTTTTTCTAATTTGCTTTCTCTTTGTTTTTCTTTTTCTAATCTGCTTTCTCTTTTTCTAATTTGCTTTCATTTTGCTTTTCTAATTTGCTTTCTCTTTGTTTATCTTTTTCTAATTTGCTTTCATTTTGCTTTTCTAATTTGCTTCTCTTTGCTTTTCTAATTTGCTTTCTCTTTGCTTTTCTTTTTCTAATTTGCTTTCTCTTTGTTTTTCTTTTTCTAATTTGCTTTCTCTGCTTTTCTAATTTGCTTTCTCTTTGCTTTTCTTTTTATAATTTGCTTTCTCTTTGCTTTTTTAATTTGCTTTCTCTTTGTTTTTCTAATCTTCTTTCTCTTTGCTTTTCTAATCTACTTTCTCTTTGTTTTCCTAATTTGCTTTCTCTTTGCTTTTCTAATTTGCTTTCTCTTTGCTTTTCTTTTTCTAATTTGCTTTCTCTTTGCTTTTCTAATTTGTTTTTCTAAGTTGCTTTCTCGTTTTCTAACTTGCTTTCTCTTTGCTTTTCTAATTTGTTTTCTCTTTGTGTTTTCGTGGATTTTCTAATTTGCTTTCTCTTTGCTTTTCTAATTTGCTTTCTCTTTGCTTTTCTAATTTGCTTTCATTTTGCTTTTCTAATCTGCTTTCTCTTTGCTTTTCTAATTTGTTTTTCTAAGTTGCTTTCTCGTTTTCTAACTTGCTTTCTCTTTGCTTTTCTAATTTGTTTTCTCTTTGTGTTTTCGTGGATTTTCTAATTTGCTTTCATTTTGCTTTTCTAATCTGTTTTATCTTTGTTTTTCTAATTTGCTTTCATTTTTTTTTTCTAATTTGCTTTCTCTTTGCTTTTCTAATTTGTTTTTCTAAGTTGATTTCTTTTTTTCTAACTTGCTTTCTCTTTGCTTTTCTAATTTGTTTTCTCTTTGTGTTTTCGTGGATTTTCTAATTTGCTTTCATTTTTTTTTTCTAATTTGCTTTCATTTTTTTTTTCAAATATGCTTTCATTTTGTTTTTCTAATCTGCTTTCATTTTTTTTTCTAATTTGCTTTCTCTTTGCTTTTCTAATTTGCTTTCTCTTTGCTTTTCTAATTTGCTTTCTCTTTGCTTTTCTAATTTGCTTTCTCTTTGCTTTTCTTTTTCTAATTTGCTTTCTCTTTGCTTTTCTAATTTGCTTTCTCTTTGTTTTTCTAATTTGCTTTCTCTTTGCTTTTCTTTTTCTAATTTGCTTTCTCTTTGCTTTTTCAAGTTTGCTTTCTCTTTGCTTTTCTAATCTGTTTTCTCTTTGCTTTTCTAATTTGCTTTAAGTCTTGAATGATCATAAAATTTACCAACTGGGTGTGATGCAGAATAAAATATGTGCAAGAAATTGAAGAAACAAATCTTGTATCTCACCACTTCTTTGCGAAAAGAAAGAAGAAGTCAATTTATTCAAAATAACAGTTTATTATTAACCTAAAATCTGTCTTACCATGCAACTGCGATAATATGCAGATTTCATATCAAGAGTATAACAGCTGAAACATTTAGAAGCAATGCCAATGTCCAGTTAATCATTTTTCACACCA
The DNA here is from genome assembly GCA_029339505.1 of Unio delphinus. Lineage (NCBI taxonomy): Eukaryota > Metazoa > Mollusca > Bivalvia > Unionida > Unionidae > Unio > Unio delphinus. The sequence continues at coordinate 3,134,517 of JAQISU010000083.1, forward strand.
TCCCTTCTCTTGTGTATAGATTTTTCTATGGGATCTTAATGAGTTTGATTCCAAAAACATTTTCAAGACTTCTAACTATGAATTGATGTACCATATATACTTACTCCTAAGTCACATAATGTACTGGCAGATATGGGTCTATGCAATTTGTTAGGGGTAATCAGTACAAGCAACATAGAACCCAGTCTTCTGATGCATTATGCAATGGCTGATCTGAGTCTATGCAGATTGCACTTGGACTCAACTTAAAAGTTCATATGGCATATGATATATAAATCAGTTTGTTTGCCAAAGCAAAGATTATGATAAATAGATAAATGATCTGGATGAGAGTTGGTAGCGAGAATCTTTTCGTGCTCATCAATACAGAGCTGCATGTAAAATCTGGTTGATGTCTGATAATCCTTGGAAAAGTTATGCTACGTAAAGATAAATTTTGAAAATATGCAGACGGTGGCTACAACTTTTCTAAATGACACATAGTAGGCTGGAAAGCACTTTCATGCTCTCTTAAATATAAATCAAGATGCCAAGTATGTTTAAAATCCAATAATTCTTGCAGAAAACAAATTGCTTATTGACTGAAGTGATTACCCTCAACTCTATGCTGGAATTTAAACATAGGAAAACAAACACTCTAAACTTAACATTAAAATCACATCACAATTCTCATTTCAACAACAACAAAAATTTAAGAAAATTTATCTAATTTTAGGGACAAAATTGACAGAAAATACTAGTTATTGTAAAAAAAAAAATTGATGAAACAAGCAATACTTTATATGTGCTGGATCAAGTCATTATTACTGATGAATCATTGACAGGCAATCACAAGGTAGATAAATTAACCCTCAGTAAACAGGAAGTTACAGAATGTACTTGTCAACTCTCTTGAAAATGTTTGGAAAAATTCATCACGTGTGGAAAATGAGACAAATGGACTTTGGGCAGTGCTTAAAATAGCACCATATATTAAATGCCACACTTACACAATGAAAACAGTACCAGATATTAAAATGCCACACTTTCACAATGCAATCAATATGAAATACATTAATGTCATTTTCACAACATAATCAATACTTAATATGATGTCACTTTCACAACATAATCAATACGAAATATTATAATGTTGCACTTTCATAATGTAATTAATACCAAAGTTTATATTGTTATACTATTACAATATAACCAAACATCAAATTAAAAAAAATGTGGGCAATAAAATACAAGATGAATGTGAATACATCACAACCTTACAAATTACTGTCACTGACACAAAACTCGACATACAGCAATAAATAAATTTTAACAAGAAATTGCTAATAGACACCGTAAAGTATACATTCACTGTAAGTTGCAAACAAAAGACCATGATCATCCATCACATATTGTGCCAGAAGATATGGGTCAATGTTGGTTGTTCAACTGATTAAACCTAACTAACTGCATGAACCCAGATCTGTTAGTGCATTATATGATGGCAGATCTGAGTCAGGGCAGTTTGCAGGTGAGTTACAAGTGAGTATATACAGTATATAACAAGTCTGCTTAAGGTTAATTACTGGACAGTCCAGAACCTACATATCTAGTTCTAAGCTCTTTGGTATTTACTGCTAATTTTTAAAAAGACAACATTATCATGAACAGCATAGTATACACACCAATGTAAGTGTTTAAATATCCTCTGTCAGTACTAGCAGGACATCAATAAATCTGGAGATTACTGACCAAACAGGTTTCAGTGACCTTTACCTCTTGGTCAAAGTAATGCAGTCTTCAACTAAATGTACTGTTTAGAAATTATTTTCTTATTTGCCAGTACTGTGACTATGACCATTGACTCCAGGATCTATTGGTTTCTTTTCAATCTAAAAAATAAGCCTTTCCTGGAGTCACAATGACCTCGACCTACTAAGCCAAATGCCATAAGAATCTCCTAACAAGTCCTCCACAAAATATTACAATTCTCTTTGTTCAGTAACAGTGACCATGATCTTCAACTAAAGAACTCCAACTTAAAGTGTGTGTCATTCTTTGGTCTTTAAAGTCCAAATCTGGTAAATTTCTTCATTACCAAAGTGTGGTGCTGTGATCTTTTGTCTCCAACATCAACAGGCATTTTCCTTACATCAGGTGTAACACCAAAGTTTGGTTCAGGTCTGTAATGTAACAGTACATAGACCCTTTATACTTTATCAATCACAATAATCCTTACCTTTGATCTTTTATTTCACATGCTTTCATACTCCAAGTACAAGCTATCCACAAACTTAGTAACTTGAAGATGTAGAGAATTCTGGTTATTGTGTGCAAACAAAACAAAGATAAGACAGATGGACCAGTTGTTGTAGGGTTTAATGCCATTCTTCAGCACACGATAGGCTATACATGGTGGCCAGTATTAATGGTGGAGGAAGAATCCAGGAAAATCACAGGAAAAAACTACTGAACCACAAGAAGTTACTGGTAAGCTTTCTCAAATATCCACATTGGCCGAATCTGAGACTTGAACCCATGCAGACAGAGGTGAGATGGCAGTGATCCATAATGGAGATTGCTTTTGACCACTCGGCCACTCGGGGGCCCTCAGATGGGCCAGTGGTAAGACACACAGATGGATTGCATAACATAATATGGTCCATCTTATGATGGACATATAATGGAAAATTGAAATGATCAAGTACTAATTATGAAAACAATGATTAATTATTCAACATTAATGACATAACAATGGCAACACTAACTTTCAACATAGAGAATTTCAATTCATTGTACAGTTGTGCTGAGTTATAAAAGCACTAACTTGATCCCCCAAAAATTGGCAAACAAATCTGAACCTGCTATTTTTATAAAGTAATGTACTGAAATATTACAAACCAATTTGTTCACCAGCAACATCTTATTGGCATATATATTCTTTAACCACACACCCCCAGCTGTCTCTAAACATCCACACTACAATACAATATTGTGGAAAAATTTCTGATTATCATCACAAACCCCTAAATGAGAAGAACTTCAGTCAACATATCATAACTCCTTCAAAAAAGTACTTTATCATCAGAATATTGATACTTAAACAAGGTGCATGTCTGTACTTTTGGCATTAAAATTTTGGGCATTTACTGGACACACATGCGATGATATCCAGTCAAAAATATGTATTAACATGCACTGATATTCAAATGTGTGTATTAAACATGCATTGATATCCACATTCAAATGTATGTATCAACACACACTGAAATCCACATTCAAATGTATGAATTAACATGCATTGATATCCACATTCAAATGTATGTATCAATACACGCTAAAATCCACATTCAAATGTATGAATTAACATACACTGATATCCACATTCAAATCAATGAATTAACATGCATCGATATCCACATTCAAATGTATGTATCAACACACACTGAAATCCACATTCAAATGTATGTATTAACATACACTGATATCCATATTCAAATCAATGAATTAACATGCATTGATATCCACATTCAAATGTATGTATCAACACACACTGAAATCCACATTCATATGTATGAATTAACACACACTGATATCCATATTCAAATGTATGTATTAACATACACTGATATCCACATTCAAATCAATGAATTAACATGCATTGATATCCACATTCAAATGTATGAATTAACATGCATTGATATCCACATTCAAATGTATGTACCAACATACACTGATACCCATCCACATTCAAATGTATGAATTAACATACACTGATATCCACATTCAAATCAATGAATTAACATGCATTGATATCCACATTCAAATGTATGTATTAACATACACTGATATCCACATTCAAATGTATGAATTAACACACTGATATCCACATTCAAATGTACGAATTAACATACACTGATATCCACATTCAAATCAATGAATTAACATGGATTGATATCCACATTCAAATGTATGTATCAACACACACTGATATCCACATTCAAATGTATGAATTAACACACTCTGATATCCACATTCAAATGTATGAATTAACACACACTGATATCCACATTCAAATGTGTGAATAAACAAGAAAGAGTACTTATCCAACTGAGAGAAATTCATTAATGAATCCTTTTTAATACTGGCAACATTATGATGCAAATAGTATCATGCTGATGATGAGTTGAAGGAGGAGGAGAAAGAGGAAGAGAATTAAATTGATGACACAGGCCCAATTGACAACTGTGGTGATGACTATTTCTATTAAAACAGTAACATAAATGATGATAATTAAATAAATATAAAAAGAAAATTTAGAGTGGGGGAAAAATATTTGTTATGCTCCTTATCCAACAGCATGTTGTTCAGAATGTAACCAAATATAGTTGTTTCATTTCATTTGCCAAAAAAAGTTAACAAACTTTTAATAAAGCTAATTTGTGAGAACAGTAAGTCAGGACTGAAAGAAAAAAATAAAGCTGATGTCTTGAATGAAAATGATACATTTAATCATTTTAATTTCTCCAGTAAGCCAGCAACACTAGAATGTTTCCTTTAAGCCAGTAACATTAGAATGTTTTCTTTAAGCCAGCAAAACTAGAATGTTTCCTTTAAGCCAGTAACATTAGAATGTTTTCTTTAAGCCAGCAAAACTAGAATGTTTCCTTTAAGCCAGAAACATAAGAATGAGTTTAGTAAGCAGTAAGCCAGCAACACTAGAATGATGTTTGAAAATATTGGCATTATTCTAATAGCCCCCAATTAAAGTTAGTTTCAATCAATCAAATCATAAATTGTGATTGAATGTGTTTATGTCCATTGGTAAAGCACATTCCTTCAACTGCCTTGACACTAAATAACCATTTGTATTGTTTTGCCATAAAGCACCATTCCATACCAGTCAAAAAGATCACTGCTGCATCACTTGAGACAACACTGGTTGGAACTGCAAAACTCCTCTATATGGTTTATGAATATTTTTTTTTTAATTCAACTTCATGAAATGAATGCTAACAAATTTTAAAAATGACGAATCTCTTGGTCACTATAAACATCACTACATCTAAATGAAGGACCCAATTTACATGACATGCTCTATATTTGTTTTACAAAAATAGATTTTGTTTCCCCTTATCTTTAATTTCTAACCTCTTTCTTCACTAATCTAACATTAGGGGCTGTTGAGATTAAAGTAATATTTAAATTAATAAAATAATATAACCTTGACAATTATACCTGTAAATATGGTACAACTGAAAATATATTGGTCCAATTAGCAAAGGCATAACTGTAAATCAAACAGGGGTCATAACTCGATCATACTTTTACTGAAACTGAGGGAATAAAGATCCATATCTTGATATAAAATCTAAAAGAGAATGCTTTTCAGTCAATAAATCAAGCAAAAGTCCTTCAGCAGAATCAAGATGTGAAGGCAAGGTTATGTCAACAAGGGCCACAACTCAAATTTTGATTGAAAAAGAGATGAAAATGTTAACATGCTAGAGCTTTTGTTTACACAAAGCCTGACTTGCCAACATTGATTTACATCCTGCCAAAATTAATCTGCAGACACAAAATTCAAGATGAATGGGCCAGGTGATATGCATTGGTAACATTATATATCCCTTGCCATGGCTCATTGGGAAGAATGCTGGACTCACGCCCAAATAGGATAAGGCCTGGTTGGCTACTATACTATGGCGCATTATTAGGCTAGTCACTTTAATCCAAGTACCTCCTAAACTAAAAAAGCAAAACCAAAAAATATGTCACCTTCACAGATTATGGCAGGAATATACAAATATAATGAAAAGGATCTGGACATTAAAACGAATAAATTAAAAAAAAACAATGTGAAGTGTGAAGTAATCTCTGAGACAGAACTTCTAACTTGCAGTTTATGAATATTGTAACAAGAACAGAATTTGCCCATAAAAAAACTAAATGTAGAACATAAATTTCAAAGCATATTAAATGATGTAGTTGACTTAATTAAAGTACAAAGAGTACAAGATATTTCTAAATACAGAAAGGAAATGCACATAGATGTATTATACACTCAATAACTTCAAAGACAATATATAATAAGTTAAAAACATGACCACGTTGTTTCTTGATGACAAACAGCACCGCTTCAATACTCAAAATAATGACAAATTGAACAATGTTACATGATACAATTGTTACATGATACAATTGGCAAAAAACAATAACCCATAGAGACCCCTTATATTGTCAAAAATATGTAACCTCCATTTTAAAATATTGAACAGTGTTCAAAACGTGAAAACATCACTTTTTATTACATAACATAATACAGTATACAATGCAGTAGTGTACAAAGCGATAAACTTTACTGTTCAATATACAACACAGTACAGCATTAAAACGTGACTCTTCAATACACAAACATTGCAAACATATTCAATACATCTGATACAGATGGAGTACATAAATATATCACACATATGGCATAAAATATAAACTTCATCATATATGGCATAACACTTTGTGAACTTTATCATATATGTCATAACACTTGTGAACTTTATCATATAAGACATAAAAAGATTACACATTATATATTATATCATAAGGCTTATTTCACAATACAAATTATACATTTAAATATATATGGCACAATACACATACACTTTGTGTACACATGTGACACGTAACCCATACTTTGGTGTCAGCTGTCGTTGCAACCAATTTGACAACAGGAAAGATGATGAAGAAAAGCAAACATCTTTTGGTATCAATAACAGTTTGGCACATCAAGTTTAAATTTGACAATTTTTATTAAATCTCCTATACGGACGGAAACTATCCACAACATTATGGTAAATTGTGATCTACTGATTTGTGTGAAAGTAATGCTTGAATCCAATGGGCTTCAAATCAACCAAAGTACTGGTATAAACAGAAAGACAAAAAAATGTATAGTGGAACCTGCTTTTACAGTGCAGCCAACAGTAGTCATTGCTGACATTTTCATTGAAATTTCATAAAATACTGTTATCTACAATATACTGAGATTCCTTTTTTTGCAAAGAAAACAAAATGCATGACTTCACATTAAAATTTGCGAATTTGATGCTGCTGAATCAGTGTGATCAAGACATACATACATACATACATACATACATACACCTAAATATTGTTAATGTTATAAGGGTATAAACAAAAACTGAAATATTCTACATACATCAGTAAATGTAGCAAGCTTTCCGATTCCGATTGGTTGAGCATCAAAGTTTACAGGAGTAAAATCCATTATACACTGTCAGAAGATACTGATGCCTCTGTGACAATATATCCCCCCCCCCCCACCATGTGACACAGCAGACTGCACTTTTATTTACTGTTAGAAGTGTGATAACACATCGTTTTACTGCAATATTTATATCGGGGGGGGGGGGGGGGCAGGTACAGATAAAACTCACTTTGTAATTGTACTGATAAAGTACCATTAATGTCCTCAGACGTTAAAAAACAACACAGTTACCCTCAAAATACATGTATAATATACTTCTTTGAATCAGGAACTGCAAACGTTTTTACAAAATGACTGTGTAGAGTTTCCAACAATACTAAAATACCATATATACTCACAAGTAGAGTTCAGCTGTAAACCATAAATACCTTTATCTGCCATAGCATAATGCATTGGCAGATAGGAGTACATTCTTGTTCTACTGTTTACTCCTAACAAATTGCACAGATCCAGATCTGCCGAACCCATGACTGATGATCTGTGAGTTTTGCATATGGACTTCATTTATAAGCTAGTATATATAGTATGTAAATTCAAAACAATGAGAAAAGAAGAAAGTTTTATGAAACAAACTTTAAATATATATGTTAGTAGTACAATGTTCTTCTATACCTAAATTCAGACATTTATATTTAGAAACTAATACTGCTCAATTTCACTAATTCCCCAACATATAGTTGACCTATCACCTTATAAATATCCCCAAACTCTAAGCTAAACTGGCCTTGAAAATAAACCTATCTGAAAAAACCTCCATCCAAATGTTACAAAATTTCTTCAATCAGAACCATACAAATCCAAGACACACAGAAATGAGAAAGAAAAAAAACCCCTCTTAAATGTGCAAAAGTCTTAAAAATCAGAAGCCATATGCACTTAGTTCATTTCTTTCAGGTATGGATGTGCACAAGACACTTATTTTATGCCTTCCTAAAAAAAAATGGTTATTCTGAAAAAACAAGTGGAAATGTAATGAGAACATAATGTTTCAAACATGACAAAATACAAAGTCTCCTTCATTGAATGTATAATTTTCCGGGGGTTTCTTCTTCCAGTTATCATTATATACATCAGCAGCAGTTTTAAATTCATAAGAAAACATTTCACCTTTTGAATACCTGCATTATTATGACTTTAAATGTACATACCACAAATAAAAAGCCAATCTAGAATGTATATTACATTTGTCCATCTGTAACACACAATCAAAGTACGAAAAACACAGTATCATGAGAGCGACATGTAATGTGTTAGCTCCGTTCCGTGAACACAGGGTATGATATGTTGGCTCAGTTTTATGACAATGGGGCATAATCTGCTGACTCACTTTCTTGTGGCAGATCTGAGACATTACTGTTATAAATGACAGGAAATATTTCTTTTTTAATTTAAGGCTATATATGTATCTAAAAACACAAATACTAGAGATCACCTGTATTTAATTTTGTTTAGTCTTTACAGTTCAAATTCAAATAATCAATCATGAAAAATAACATTACTTATGAGCGTTGTGGTAAACATAATCCTACAATGTAAGACGTATCACATGTTATTTATGTTTTGGTGCATTGCCTTTGTGTAGCAGGCCCTAACGATGACTAACATTAAAATGAGCTTCCAAAATTTTCAAAAATATCTCACACACCTGGCAGCACATATTAAAGCTTTTCGACAAATTAATAAGGCAGACTTTACTTAGTCAGATGTCTTGTTTCCAAATAAATTTAAATTTTCACACAAGAAAATGGGTGTGTTTTTAAGTTCTGTCAACCTACATTTCAGTTGGTTGGAATGCGATGGAAGCTAGGAATGCCAAAATTGGTTAAAAGTATGATAAATATCTTCAACAAAACAAAGCTATCTTACCATTTTCTTCAATATTAGTATATTTGTATTCATTTCATTCAAGAAAAATACTTCAACCTAATATGATTTTGGCATTTTTTGCTTCCATCACATTCCAAGCAAATGAATGGAACATGAAAATGCATCCATTTGCAACTGCCAGATTTTTATTTCGTCAGTATAAAGACAGAAAAGTAAGTATATCCAACTGGATATAAATGTGTGAAAGAGTGTCAATATGGTCTGTCAGGTTTTCGAGTGTGGAAGTGTGTCAATATGGACTGTCAGGTTTACGAGATACTTGATAAAATGTTACCTCTCGGTCTCCTGTCAGTCAACATGGAAACATGCTGTACAAGGCCATAATTTAGGCAGCAAGACATACCTCCAAAACATAAATATCTTGTAATACATCTAACATTGCTGGACTAATGGTAAACAATGTTGGCCCACAAAATCTGAAGCCCATGAAATCATCTGTTTGGTATTAACATTTTATCACCATGAATATTTCAGACCTACAGAATTTTCAACAGGTAAAACAAAGCATCTACCATATTACATTTCTGAAACAACATCCAGGTTATATTGCACACCTACCCACCAGGCCTGAACAAATGGCATCTTTATCATAATACCTAAACCAATCTCTAAATATTTACATATTCCGTATTTACCTGTGTAGACAAAGGACACAGATCTGCTATTGCGTAATGTGCAGGCAGTCTAAAATGTTCAATGAAATTCATAATCTTAGATCAGTCACAATACACAACAGTAAGATGGATATGCATTGACTGCAGCGAGATTATTGTTATATCCCATATATACTCCTTTTTAAGTCCAGTCAAACTGAATTAAAAAAACAAAGATCCTGATCTGCCATAGCATGTGCATACAAATCAGGGTCAATGCTGTTGTTCTACTGATTATTCCTAATAAACTGCATAGACCCAGATCTACTGGTGCATTATGTGACAGCAGATCTGGGTCTGTGCAGCTCTGAAGTGGAAGTCTACTTATAAGCAAGTATATAAAATGGTTCACAAGCAACTTACAAATATACCGTGCAACTGATCCATAGTTTAGCTTAAATCACCAGCAAATCGAGTACCTATTTCTACCAATTAATCTCTTGTCGTGTCTTAAGTAAAGATAACCCTCCTATTTAAAGTGAGAAACTAAGTTCTAATTGTGCCTGTTTTCTTGATGCCTCCAACTGACCTATCGCATATGCTGTATCTACTCAATAAAATAACTTCTACAAAGGCCAAGAACCTGCACAATACATGTACTTCATTTACACTTTTGTTTTTAGGGCAACAAATTCTGATCTAAACTGGATTAAAATCCAGTCAATTTAAAACCTGTTAAGTGAAAATGATGTAAATGTATATATGCCATCTAGCATTAATGGTAATGATATTAAGTTTATTCAAAAGTTCACATACTTGGACAGTCTGTGAAGATGCAACAGCACAAGGTTGAACTGGTGAATAGCAAGCAGACAGGTCAACAGTCCACATGATTCATTAACAAGCCACTGTTGACTGATAGTTGTTGATATGTCAGTCTGTTGAACAGTGTCATGTTGGAGTCAAATTAGTCTAGAAAATGCCAAACTAGGGCCCTGTGTTAATGTATTCATGCACAGATGTATAAAAGTCCATCTTAGAGACAAACAATCATGATTAATTAATAATAAGAATACCTTGACAGTTACACACTGTGCAGAGTATACATCCCCCACATTTTCCTAATCAAAAAGTTTAACAAAAAGTGTCAAAGCGGAAAAAAATAATCCCCTGAGTACATAGTAAAATAAAAATCTCCAAGCATTTAATGCCCCTGTTGTCCAAGTTTCTTTTGACCTTAGCACCCATTTCTATGATATGGCCAGTAACATGTTCAAAGTTACCCTAAAACCAAAAAACTAAAATCAATCCTTGTCTACCCAATGCTATATGTATGCATACTTATGTTGGGACCTGGAGGTTAGAATGCATCGGCTATATCATGCTAAGGGCTGTTGGCTGTTCCCATAATGCATACCTGGGACAAGTATGGCACTTTTAATCCACGATTGGCTATTATATCTTGCTAAGGGCTGTTCCAGTAATGCATACCTGATTGTCTAACATTAAATAATGATAAAACTGTAGGTGATTTGCATCGCACAACCAAACACTGCAAAAACTAGCCACATAACATATCCTATTCAAACACACAAATTTTCAGCCCTTTTTAATGAAGCAAACCATGACTGAACTGTCATGACAAAGATAAATAATCTAATATCAGCTGATAAAAAGTTATTATATTATTTGTTATTATCAATTATGCTATCCATGATGCAAAGAAACTTTCTAATAAAGCTAAGTCTTCACAATTTCCATGTTTTCATAAGGAATGCACTGCTTTCGTCTCCCACCAAAATATACTGTCCAAATATTAAACAGGGCAGGAAAGGTCTGAAGAAACTTGGACTATATGCTTTAAAGGCAAAACCAAAAAAATGATTTTACTTCAGAACTACCAATAAATTGATCAGGCCTAGAAAATCTACATTGTACTTACTGCTACGAGAAATGCTTTTTCAACCATTCAGAAATAAAAAAGAATAGATAGTATACTATGCTATAGACATCTGGTAGTTTAGGTGGGTTATTCTGGGATGGTTTCCCTGGTGGTGTGGGTGGTGGCATTTTTGTTGCCAATGTGATGATAGATGTGGATGTTGTTTGTAATGTTCTATCTAAAGGTACTATATTTTTTGATGATGATGGTGGCAGTGATGGTGGAGGTGGTGCAGTTGATGCAGTCTTGTTGGAAGATGGGAGAACTGCTGCCTTTGTTGTTCGCTCAGATGTCAATTTCACTTTATCTGGTGGTTCTGAAAATATATAGCACATGATACACCAATTATGACAATCATATGAATTGATACTTAGACAATTTTGACAATCATATAAATTGATACTTAGACAATTTTGACAATCATATGAATTGATACCTAAACAATTTTGACAATCATATGAATTGATACTTAGACAATTTTGACAATCATATGAATTGATACTTAGACAATTTTGACAATCATATGAATTGATACTTAGACAATTTTGACAATCATATGAATTGATACTTAGACAATTTGATTTAAAAAATGGTAAAACATTGAAAACAATGCGTAATCATGGAAATAAATTCTCTTGCTATGCAGGTTCACATTGAAAAAGGGCATAACCCCACAATATATTTCTGGAAACTGTTGAAATTAAACTTAAGATATTCTCCATACATTAAATCTAATCTCAGAAAAGGCCAAAAATTACAAAGGTATATAGCTGGTCATGTTTTTCGGCATGAACTTATTTAGTTCATAAATTCCATAAAATGACACTTTCTTTCATCTATGCAATATATATATGCTTTAACTGCTGTATTAGCAAAAAAAAAACAAAAAAAAAAAACAACTGTCCAATTTAACAAATGTATCCAAAACACAAAAAGCAATCTGAGTGAAATCATGACAGAAGAAAACCTAACAACTTTAGACCTAAGAATCCATCTATACCTGGTTCTTTATCAGGTTTACATGATATGACTGCTGGTGTCCAGATATCTGTATTGACCGACTTCCCAGGTCCTGCCGCAGACACTGCATACAGTTCTAAAACATAATGCTCCGATTTATTCAGACCCCGCAAGGTGTACTCAGTAGATACCTTAAAAAAAGATGGCTGCCATTCAGTTTAAGTTAATGCAATGCAAGCATCACATGTCTAACTTTCAATGAACTGTATTTTTCATTCCAACAAATTCTAATATAGTTATCCCTTGTGAGAAATGGATGGATGGATGGATGGATGGACAGACGGATGGATGGATGGATGGATGCATGCATGCATGCATGGACGGATGCATGGATAGATTGATGGAATCATTAAAATGGGATCTTTACCACTGAGAAAATATATTTTTTCTACTTTCAAACTGCATTGGTCAGAAAGGGCTTTTTAACTAATTAGTATATATAAAACTTACAAAACTTTATATGTGGTTATAAACTGAAAAAGAATTCTTAAACTATGTTAGTGAAATATCAAATGTTGGTCATTTTGACCTTCTTTGGTTGCAAAATTGCAGTACTAACAGAGATGTATCCAAATGTTAAAGAGTCATGATTGTATCATATGGTATATTACATCAACTTTCAAAACAAAAAGTTCTCTTCATTATAGATCACTGGCATCTCACCTGTCTGCATGGGTTTGAGTCTCGGATTTGGCCAATGTGGGTATGTGAGAAAGCTTGCCAGTAGATTCTCTTGGGTCGGTGGTTCTTTCCGGGGTTTTCCCGGGTTCTTTCTCCACCGTTAATACTAGCTGCCATGTATAGCTTATCTTGTACTGAAAAATGGCATCAAACCCCGCTACAACAACAACAACAAGGTCACAAGTGCATAAAATATAGAACACATCACCCCTTTTTGATCAACATGCATCCATTCAACAAGATAGTATGTGTGCAGCATGCCCAAACCCATGTACTTCTCAATTAACTGCAAATTATGAAAATTTTAAATATAGGTCCCATTAACCTTCTTGTTGTGAGAGGGTGCTAATTATAGATCTGCAAGTCATCATAAAAATTCATGATCCTAGCCTGAACTGTGTCTGCAAATTTAGTTTCACGTACAAATTTTAACTTTTCAGGTTTTTTATATAGTCATTTTTATCACTTAACATGCCGTACATGGCAATCAATGTTATTAAGAAGAGTAAGAAGACAAGAATGCCCCAGACAGAACCAAAGACCAATGGCAAAGTTTTTCACATACCTTATTGGTCAAGCCAAGGCTTAACTGATGTGGACATGTGAGATGTGTGAATGATGTGTAATGGCAAACACCTTAGACCACACAACCAAGTGTAAAATATGAGTCAACATCATTGAGGATATTATGTACATGTAATAAACTAGTCAGCATGAACTAAAACCTATTATTAATGATACCAGTGAAATGGTGTTGCTGCTGTTGTTTTTGTTGTAGGATTAATGTTGTTTATCAGCACACAATAGACTATACATGGCAGTCAGATTAACTGTGGAGCAAGAACCGGGCAAACCCCTGCGAAGAACCACTGACTCATGTGAAGCTAGTGGCAAGCTATTTCACATACCCACATTAGTCAAGCCTGAGACTCGAACCAATGAACAGAGATGGCTGCGCAAATAAAATGTGATAAGGATGCAGTGATATAGTGATTCAAACAGGTTTAACAAGTCTAGCATGAACAATGCTTGTAAAATAAAATAAACACTTAACACTTAACCAAAGTCAGTTAAGTATAAAATGTGGGTCAAAGTGACTTATTTTTGTGATATGGGTGTATTAGTTAGTGATGGGAATCGGTCAGAAATTCATAATCGATAATCGGTTCCCCTTAACCAACTGATCATCGATTATAATCGGTTACTAAGAGCAAATTTTAAATTTTGTTAAACAGTTCTATCTTTGATCAAGAGTTCAATATGTTTATAAATGTACAGGAGTAATCTCTTTTAATTACATGTATACTTTAACCTGACAATAATATTACATTATGTGTTACTTTTGTTCTACAACTTTGTTAAATGAACGCAACTTTTTATTGCAGATCAGTCATATGTAACTGAAATACTGCTACAACCCCCCGAAATCCTTTCATTCACATGTGATGTGTCAAAAATTTTAAGTATAGAAGGACATGTTTTTCTTGTTTGTCATTGTTTATAAATACTACAAAAGATGTTGTAATTTGACTGAAACAAATCAACAAAATGTGTTTAAATGTATTATTTTATTAACTCAATAATTTAACAACTTGACGATGTAATAATGACTATATGTTCCTAATTATGAATCATAAGGTTTGATATTTGTAGTTGTGAAGGAATTATTAAATTTCAGGTCAACTTTAGTGGCTGAGAGTTTTACTAACCTTTGTGCTATGCATACACCTAAAAAGTAGTCTCCCTTTACACACAATCGATTATGGAGTTCACAATCGATTATCTGCTCAACCAACTGATGATCGATTATAATCGATAATCGGAACAACACTAGTATTAGTATTCATCGTGATGTATTTTCCCATTGTGTTTTATGATTCCATGTACATATTAAATCCATGCAACTATGTATCTATATTGGGTTTACCTTTAATCCAAGCAACCTACAGGGTGTATCCATATTGGGCTTTCCTATCATCCAAGCAACCCACAGGGTGTATCTATATTGGGCTTACCTTTAATCCAGGGCCCCGAGTGGCCAAGTGGTCTAAAGCGCTGTCCGTTACGGACCACTGCCATCTCACCTCTGTCTGCGTGTGTTCGAGTCTAAAATTCGGCAAATGTAGTTATGTGAGAAAGCTTGCCAGTAGCTTCTCGTGGGTCGGTGGTTCTTTCCAGGGGTTGTCCGGGTTCTTCCTCCACCATTGATACTGGCCGCCATGTATAGCCTATATTGTACTGAAAAATGGCGTTAAACCATAAAAAACAAAAAACCTTTAATCCAAGCAACCCACAGGGTGTATCTATATTGGGCTTACCTTTAATCCAAGCAACCCACATGGGGTATCTATCTATATATCTATATTGTGTATCTATATTGGTCTAACCCTAAATCCATGTAACCCAAAGGGTGTATCTATATTGGGCCTACCCTAAATTTAAGAAACCTATCCATATTGGGTTAACCTTTAATACATGCAACTCACAGGGTCTATTCTGGTCTTACCTTAAATCCAAGCCATCGACAAGTGTCTCTACATTGGGCCTACCCCAAATCCAAGCAACCCACATGGGCTATCTATCATATATATTCACATATAAGTGGATTAATTTAGGGGGAAAAATTGCCTGGAAGAAGGGAGGTCTAAGCTTAAGTTTTCTTGTTGACTAAGTATTTATCGTTATTGTAAATCACTGAAAATGAGATCACATGCTTACATTGAACACCCCAGGAAATTTCATGCAGAAACGCCATATCAATATGACCATCCTTTCAGATCAAATAACAATAATAGAATTTTCAATATTGCTGGACTATTGGGTCAGCATATATGCAGGTTATGCACTGTTTAATGTTTTTACTATTTAGTTTGAGGCAGTGGGTAAGCTTATATGCGAATGAATTTGAAAATGAAGATATATGGTATATTGGATCTACCCTAAATCCATTCAATCTACAGGGTGCATCTATGGTACATATGACTTTCAAAAGATTTAACTCTGAAGCTTATTATACACTTTACCCATGTCTTATGATTTGCTAAAAGTTAATGATTACAAGATCAATAAGCTTGTCTGCACACAATTTTTTTAAAATGACATATTTATCAAGAAGAATGCATGAAGATTGCAAGAAGAAAGACTCAAGTTCCTTGCAATCCAGTCTCCAGCCTTTGAACTCCAAAACAGTATCCGAAATAACCAACATTTGCATCACCTCTGTCTTCACTTTATAATATTTAACTCACATTGTGTGTGTGTGTGTATGGTCTAAATTTGTAATGTAGCTTTAACAATTTCAGTTATATCACTATGATATCTGCAGTGTGGCAGCTTCAAGTCATGTCTAGCACTGGGGCATCATGTCACAGACATGTAACATCATGTCCCACCCAGTCAAGTTACCTCGACACAAGGCTGATCAATCCTAACACTAACCTCTTTGTGCTGAATGCCATGCAAAAAAGCTGCTAATATCATTTTTAAAAGTATTTGGCATGCCAGAGTTCAAACCTGTGACCTCCTGCATTTGAAATAAACAATATTAGGTATCTCTAGCATTTCGCAAAACATCCTTTATAGCAAAATCTGAGATACAAACTTACATTTATCAGACATGTTTATCAAGGTCGTAGCATCCCATACAATGCAGGTTTATTCAAGTGATTTGAGTGCAAGTAGCTTATCTAGGGTTAAGTGGTTTTTTCCGGGGGTTTTCCCGGGTTCTTCCTCCACCATTAATACTGGCTGTTATGTATAGGCTATCTTGTGCTGAAATATGGCATTAAACCCTAAAACAACAACAAATAATTTGAGTACAAGTATTATTTCATAGTGCACCAAAGACACTGAAGTGAATCTATTTACCTCAGTAGGTTTTCTTATCCTAAATATTCAAAATGTATTTACCTCTGAAACAAATTGTCCATAACAACCTATACAATAATTGTATTAAATACTGAAAAAGTTCTACAAGTGCACAACAAAAAATGATACCCCCAAAGTAAGTGATTTTACAGCTTCAGAAATGCTGCCAGGATTTTATTGTGAGGTTGGAATGGGGTGGGGAATCACCAAAATAAAGGGGGAGTGGAAACATATATGACATGTAGTATGAAATCATCACAGTTCATTATTTACACTAGATTTAAAAATCATCTCTTTTTTCTTGATCCACTCTGTTTGAATTCTACTGAAATCAAAGTTCTCAAAAGATTCCGTCTCCAAGTTGTATAAGCATTAATCGATGGTCTGATTTTAAATTAAGCTGTAGAAATTTTCTCATTTCACCAGTAACGTCTCATGGATATATCTGCTTTTAAATGCATGTGATCTGGTGACTCGGCATGTCATAAGAATTGATATTTGAAACTCCAAACACCAATTTCCAAAGTAAAAGGGATATTTTTCAATAATTACTGAAAATATTACAAAATAAATCTGCCACCTTAGTGCCATCTTGTCCCCATATTTGCTATGAAAAAATAAAGATTTCTGGAACATTGCATCAAAGTTTGGTTTCTTCTTCAGCAGTTTATCTAAACCATCGTCTGGCATTATTCCAGAATTATCTTCTTCCATTTGGTGAGAAACTCTCTTTCATCCTTCACATTCTTCATTCTTAGAAGACCAGTATATTTCCGGTTTTTAAATTTGTACAGCACTTTTCAATCTTCTGGACTTGCATAGAATTTTATCAAGAATAATTTGGATTCACTTGATAATATTGTAAGTTCCCCTCACACTGTCATTTGTAACTGTGATAAATAAATTGTTTTACAAAACGTGTTTGCTTTGCTTTTTCATATAACTTAATTTGTGACCATAGAGTCATAACAGTACAATTATAAAAAGGGGCATCAATTTCAGAACGCCTCGAGCAAAAACATTTTCCCTGATATAAATAGTTAGCAGGATTTTAAAGCATCTTTAAGTACATCTGCATACATTGCCGAGTGGTCTCAAGTTCCTGAGTCTCGTCTTCGGCCAATGTGGGTTTTCCCAGGTTCTTCCTCTGCCATTTATACTGGCTGCCATGTAAAGCCTATCTTGTGCTGAAAAATGGCGTTAAACCATACAGGAACATCTGCATACATTAAAATGGACAGAGGTCTTTTAATCAAATAAGTATTCTTACAATTTTAATTTAGATTCTTATTCAGTTTATCATAACAGTTTATCTTAACAAATGCTATACCACTCAGAGTGCAATGCTATTTGCAAGACTCTTTACTAATATGCAAGAGTTCTCATTTATCATTACTTTCCAAGTGTGCAAATTCATCAGGTTTGTATGACTTGCACACCCTGGCACCATCAAATCCATATATACAAGTCTAAGTAACAGATGTTGATATAATAAATGCTCACAATACATGCAAAAGTTAACTTACATTTGGCAAAGTTATCTCAATGGCTTCTCGTCTGTAGAGGTGTTGTTCAGAATTTGTTCCGTGGACTTGCACCTTCTCTGATAACCACCATTTTAGATAGTACTGCTGTATTGGCAAGTCTGATTGTGGTGGTTCCCATGTCAACCGCACCTCTATGCTGCAGTTAATGTTGCTGGTGACTGGAAAAATGGCGGGAATAGCCCTGGGTGGGTTTATCACTGAAAAGAAAGCAGTCATGCCATATATCATTTAAAATGGACAATATTATTTATAACATTCCCAATTGAATTTTGATAAATCTTGCTTGCCACACTTCACATCTGAATTCAACAGGTTTAACTAGTGGGTTTGAAGGTCACTCAAGTGTCATTTTAGTTAAAAACTCCATTTACCGTATTTTCGCGCATATATCCCGCACACGCAGATAATCCGCACCCTCATATAGCCCGCGGGTTTTAGGGTTTTGTGTAAAAAATCGTTGGTATAACCCGCACCTTTGTATAACCCACAACCATAGATATATTTATACAGCTACAATCGGAAATGAAATCAATTGCAGGATCACGGGGCTTCGCTGATGTAGCAAACTGCGATTCTGTTTTCCGTTTTGGTGACAAAATCAAAGGCACCATGACAGGAAACAATGTACTGGAATATATTGTTAAAATAACAAGTCCTTGTCTCATACTGACAAGCCACACTAACAGTGCACTGTTATATCATAATCCGCTAATGATGATATCTGGCCTTATTACTTTATGCAACTGACTAGTTAAAATCCGAATCCGCAGAAGGCGGAAACGTAAAATGAGTACAGTCAAGCAGATGACACTATTTTAAAAACAAATACCAGATGGAAGAAGAAAAAATACGTTTGCTGACACTTCAAAGAGAACTGATTACCTTTGAAGCACTGATATATACTAAACAAATAAAACAAATCTGTTTCAATGTTCTACAATTATCTGAAGTTGCCGCAGCAATAACAAACAGGTATTAGTTTGACCCTTCAACTGGAGCCTTTAGCGGCGCCATCATCAAAGTAAGCCGACTACCTTTGCTCAAAAAAAGTCAGCAAAAAACACGGTACACAGTGCTTGTGTGCGTAGGATGTCTATAGGAGCTGTGCCTCAACTACAGGCTACATAAACACAGACATTTCTAAATAATATTGTATTCTTATGAAGTGTATTCTTGTGAAGTGTAGATTCGAATTTAAATAATTTCTTTCTGTTTAATTTAAAAAATGCCGAAACGAAAGTCTTACACAGCCGACTTCAAGCTAACTGCCATTGCGTATGCTGAAGTGCATGGCAATAGAGCCACAGGCAGAAAATTTGATATTGATGAGAGTGTAATCCGAGGTTGGAGAAAAGAAAAAAGAACGTTGGAGAAGATGAATTCACGAAAACGTGCTCGTCTTCATCTTTGCTATTTATTACGTCTTTGTTTTCAATCATCGGAAGCGGTCTTTTCGAGACAAGTCAACAAGATACCAGGTAAACAACAAAACATTACAATGCAGCCTAAATTTATATTATGTTAGATGAATAAATATATAAATTATTAGTTTCAGAGTTAAGACATGATGATAAAACAAGCTCAGTTTATGCAAAGAACACAACAACTGCTACTTTTCTTCAAAACAAGAAAAAAAGTATAAATTAATTTTGGTTCATACTACGGACTTGCCAACACTGACGGGTCCACCTCAGTAAGGCATTTGATTTTTTTTCTCGGTAAGACTGACCAGTTTTCAGTAAGGTGTAACAAAATACCATAAATATTGCAAAGCTGGAAAACATAATTAGAAGTTCAGTATTCAAAACTTGCAGCAATGATAAAACATTATGTTCAGCTGAAAAGTTGTAAAGTACACAGAGACTTTAGTTACTACTAGTACAGCTGCACAAACTTGATATAATTCTTGGAAATTCTTTTTCCATTTCACATGACGATGGCAATCACATCTCCCACCAACAGAAATGCAAATGGCAAGTGATGTCCAATAAATGTAATTGTTTCCATTTTAGCTTTTATTCACAAGAGGCTTATTTTCCCTTTCATCTTAAACATGCATTGCTTGCCAGATGTCATTTTATTAAAAATTCAACATACCACATTTTGATCATGCAGACTCTTCACATAAACAAATAGATGCAGTTTAAAGCATCTGGGGTGCTTCTGTAAAGTTAGTCTGGTTACCTAACCTGGATACAAATCAAACACGGATGAACCAATTGTCTGGATTTTTAGACAACAATAATTTTTCTGTAGTTTTTGCTTTTATGCTGTAAGCTCACATTTTAACTCATTCAGCCCCAACACACTTATCAGTAACACTGCTACTGTGCCCTAGCAACACCAAGCTGTGTCTAGATGCTTGTGCCCCAGAATGTTTTACCTGTTTTGGAAACTTTTGTAAATATCATGCACATGCCTTCACACTTACTTTAATTTCTCTTCTTGTATCCAATAGAAATTCATGAAATTTTCAGCAATTAATGCAAATTAATTTGTCTCACAGTGATTTTTTTTCTCCCCTATTTATCCAGTCTTTCACAATTTGATTATACACTATTTACAAAATTATGTGAAACATTATAGGAATACATGTATCACATCATCAGCACTTAATTCCATAAAATAAATCAGGAAAATTTAATATGTTATATGGTTTGAAACAATATGAACATAAATTTACTTGGCAATGTTCACATCCAGTTTTTGGTTCAGATCGAACTTTACCAGTCTTAAGCTTGACCAAGTTGCCATGGCTCCCTTTCATTAACGTCCATCATGGTGAAGTATTTTAGTGAAAACCCCTTGTTGTTAAGACCATCCATTTAGGTATAGTAATGAAAATATGAATTTCAAAATGGCTGCTATGGTTGCCACATTGGAAGTAAGAATAGAACAATTTTCATTTAAGACAATATAGAATTCCAAGCAGTTTACAAGGAGAAGCAATAACAAACTTGTACTAATGAAAGGACAGTAGACCAGTAAATCTATACAAATAATCAGAATGTAATGATTAAATAAATACGTAAAATATAATTTAGATGATAATGTCATCCTTCATTTTATATTAACTATACATAATGCAAGTTCTCATACATTCAGATGGCACTGTGGACATTCATTCTATATAAAGTCATTATGACACAGCCACATTCATTTCACCAGTATGATAAAGATGATACAGTGGTCCCTTATTTTACATTAACTCAATGCAACACAGCCAGTCTTATATCACAGGTCTGATAAATAAGACTTAATTGTCCCACATTTTATACTAACACTCAATACAACACAACCAGTCTTATATCACAGGTCTGATAAATAAGATTTAATTGTCCGACATTTTATGCTAACACTCAATACAACACAGCCACTCTTGTACGATAGGTATCGTAAAGATGACACAGTTGTACACGTTTTATATTAACTCAATATAACATAGTCACTCTTATATAACAGGTATGCCAAAGATGACACAGTTGACCAAAATTTAAAATGAACTCAATATATCACAGTCACTTTTATGTCACAGGTATGGCCATGGTGATACTGTATTTCCTCATTATAAGAACTCAATATAACATGCAGCTGTTATATCACTAGGATGGTAAATATGATACAATGGTTCCTGATTATTATAAATAAACTCAAAATAACTCAATTATACCTATGCTACTGTCATGGATTCCATTGTCTAAATTCAGTTATATCAGTATTTGATTTATTTTCCTTCATAGTCTGTTAGTTCTTACCTGATAAATACCAATTACAAAGAAGTTTCATGTACAGCATATCCAATATTTCGTTATATTTTAATATTAAGAATAAATCATTTTGGTGCTGTCTTTCTTTATTACCGTACACATCTAAATACAAAACAGACTCCCCTGTAGCATGGTACACCTTAATGGATATAGCGAATCATGTTTTAATGAGGGCTAACACAATTTTGTTTCTTACCTCTCTCTGGACACTGGGGTGGAAGACTGCCTCCTTTGACAGCAATATCTCCACAGAGCGGGGTACGTAACATAATGGAAGCAGCCTTGCCAGTCATGCCATTATGCGTGACAGCTCGAACTTTCACATCATAATCACATTCATACAACAAATCGTATAGCTCAAAGTACATCTCCTGAAAGTAACACATTACATTAAAATTAAAGGCTAAAGGCAGAGGTATATAGCAACATGTTCTTTTGCAATAATTTTTTCACCTATTATATCAAGCATGTGTGACTTCCTCTATGGGACAGGCTAGATATCTATTTTTAAATGTACACAATTTTTAATCATAATTCAATCTAGAAGATAACTATAATGCAGCTATCCAAAAGTCCCAATACACTCAGGCCTTTTAATAACACTGTTTTTGGGAACCAATCAGCCATTCAGCAAGTTATCCAACATCTAGAAACCAGTGTTCAATTCATCCTCTGCCTAGAAGCCAGTGTTCAAGTTATCCAACATCTAGATGCCAGTGTTCAAGTTATCCAACATCTAGAAGCCAGTGTTCAAGTTATCCAACATCTAGAATCCTGTGTTCAAGTTATCCAATGTCTAGAAGCCAATCTATGAGTTATTCAACATTTTGAAAATGCATTATTTAATAATTTGTGATACAGAACTAGTCTTTGACCCTTTGTCTCCAACATCAACGGGCATTTTCCTTGCATCAAGTATAACATCAAAGCTTGGTTCAGGTCCATGATGTAACAGTACTGAGACCATTTATACTCTTTTAATCACAATGACCATGACTTGTGACCTTCTATTTCACATGCTTTCATACCCCAAGTACAAGCTATCCACAAACTTAGTAATTTGAAGATGTAGAGAATTCTGGTTATTGTGTGCAAACAAAAAGATATATGACAGATGGACCAGTTGTTGTAGGGTTTAATGCCATTTTTCAGCACAAGATACGCTATACATGGTGGTAAGCATTTATGGTGGAGGAAAAACCTGGCAAAACCCTGGAAAGAACCACCGACAAACGAGAACCTACTGGCAAGCTTTCTCACATACCCACATTGGCTGAATCCGAGACCCAAACCCACACAGACAGAGGTGAGATGGCTATGATCTGTATTGAAAAGCGATTTAGACAACTCAGCCACTTGGGGCCCTCCATTTAATAATTAAAACTTAATTTTGTTTTTGTCTTTCTCTTGTCGACCTATTTTATCTATGTAAGGCCATAGTAGATTCATACCATACATAACTGCATATTAAATTGGGTCCAACTGCATATAGTACAACATCTGACGTGTCAGTACATAATGTAAGTATGTTGTTTATAGTACTGATTATTTCTAACCAACTGCATTGACCCATACTCACCACTGCATAATTTGCTAGAAGATCTGGGTATATGCACCTGGATCCAACTTGTGTGCAAGTAAATATGGTAACCATATTCAGATAAAGGTTAATCAGGATGAAGTGGTGATATTTTAACATGCTGATAAAAATAAAAGCATATAAATAACTTGCGGAAAGCAAATTGTAATGCTTTTTTATGTGTTTGAAGCCATATTAACAATAAAAATGCATAAATACACCACCACGAATAAGTACATCAATACACTACCACATATAAGTACATAAATACACCACCACATACAAGTACATCAATACACTACCACATATAAGTACATCAATACACTACCAAATACAACTACAATAAATACACTGCCACAGGGTTTAACCCTTTGAACCCTAATCTCCCCCATATTTCGGCACAATAACCAGAGCCTCCCCGGCAATTTTTGACAATTTTATAAAAAGTAAAATTTTGCAAAATAAAAGTAATATTATGCCTTAGAATGATAATCCACTATGATATAACAGCAAATATCAAATTGTCTCTTTTCAAACATGCTTATAAAATGCTTTTTATTACTATGACTATGTAACAAACTGTCTCAAAATTTTGTTCATGTTGTACCATTCATGTAAGATCTATATTTCACTGACCTTCTAGCGAATAACATAACACAGGCCGGTATACCAGCCTGTCGGGTTATGACAGTAGATAGGTAGGCCGGTATACCGGCCTTTCAGCTATATACACCGTTACAACCGGCCGGTAAACCAGCCTGTCGGGTCCAAAGGGTTAACAAATTTAAATTTACTTTTCCTCTTAACAAAATGATGATTGCTAATTTTTACAAATCATTCCCTTATGTAGGATTGAGATTTCTCTTTCAGCACACTCCCACTTATAAATTCACAATTCTTCATCCAAATTCAAGTTTACTTAGAAATATTTGGTATTATTCTGTGCAATTTAGAGTTTGTTTGAAAGATTCTGAATCAGTTATGGTATACCATAAAAAAAGGTATAGTCAGAATTATACCACATTAGAAAAAAAATATGCAGTAGAGCCTATCTTGAAAGAACACCTCATCTGCCAAAAAATTATGGTCTCTCAAGACAGGGTGTCTCCCATTACAGGTCACAATCCTATATGATCAAATAAATTTGTGCATTAAGAATGTGGTCTCTCAAGACAGGATGTCTCACATAGTAGTGGTCTTTCAAGACAGGTTTTACTGATTAAGCTAAATTAAGACCATAAAGTACACATGTATCTGTCACAGGTCTAAAATCAGTATTGTTAACATGATAATTTGTTGTCTATTTCTTCTATTCAATGGAGATAACTCCCAATCCTAAACATTACTTACACAATAAATAATGATTTAAAGTATCAAAATCTTCTCGTTAAGTCAAACATTTTCATTCCAATGTAGTAATCTTTGGACAATTTGAATTTAATATGTATCAAAGATGTACCAAAAAAGCACAAAATATGTCAAATTAAACAAATGTAATATGTTTGTTTAAGATTTTTAACGTAGCTTTAACAATTTTTCAGTCATGCAGTGATGCAGTTTATAGTGATTTCTAGCACTGGGGCAACATGCTGCAGACATATAGCATAATGTCCCACCCAGTCACATTATCCTGACATCAGGCCAACCAGTCCTAACACTAACCTCTTAATGCTGAGCGCCAAGCGAGGCAGCTGTTAGTACCATTTTTGTAAGTCTTTGGTATGACTCGGAATGGGATCGAACCCATGACCTCCTGCTTCAGAGGTGGACGCTCTAACCACAAGGCCATCCAAGCGGTAAATGTAATATGAGTTTTCTGATTGATGCAGCCCACACAGTGGTAACACAATATCAGGCATGCATTGTGGAAAATTCAATGATAATGATGACATCAAAGTTTTATTTTTCCAACTGCTCCCTCCCAAATGCTGAATTGGAATTGCGACACAAACACCCAGTAATGGACTTTATTTGGCGAATTTTGACTGAAAGGTGTGCACTTAATATGCATTGTATACTTGAACTAAATTTAAACAGAATATTTTAAAGAAGTCTGACATGAAACAAATCTGTTAGTTTTACACAGGTCCAATTTAAGTTACAAACTTTCAAAAATATAAGCTAGTTCAGGCTTTTCTATTTTTAAAGAATTAAGACATGGAAAAAAATCAAAAAAGTTGGCTTTAAATTTCTCCAAACAAGTTATAAACTTTCTTTTAAGCTCAGGTAATTATCTTTGTAGCTATTAATCATCAAACTAAGGTAAATTTAAATATTGGTGAATGTGTATTAACTAGCTTATACCTGAACAAGTTACAGGATATGTGTACTATCAACCTAATATATTTCTGCACCTGTGGATTATTAGCCATGAAGATGATTCTTTCTCAGGTAATGTATTCTGATCATTTGTGATTACAGGTAAAGCATTAATATTAATTGTTTTTAAGAATACAAGTCTTTTTGAAAACATTTACGCTCAGTCGAAGTCAGGAAAAAAGGTCAACTATTTAGTATTTCCTTCTCACTAACATTTCTACAATGCATTTTTAAAATGTGTGGTACATACCAACACATTACTTTTTATGAAGCATTGGAAAGAAGGTCTTTTTCTATCACTTTTATATGTTCCATATTAAATACAAATATTCAAACACTCCATTTAACAGAAGAATATAGCCAAGTTTCCCATGACAGGCGTCAATAATGTTGTTATCACTGCAATAAGTGTGATACCAATGTGACATAGACAAAAAATGCTTGGAAAATTTACATAACATGTGGCCGACTGGTAAGAACTAGATTGATAGTTTTGAGCACAGGATACGGGGCTCCAAAAAATCAGAAAACTCTTCACCATCTTCCTGTAGTCTGAAATAAACAAAAACATTCTTACTTTATATCCTATGATGGAATTCAAAAATCTTCATCAGGCCTAATTGTGAGTCGATGTAACATTCAATCTTTAAGGAAGTATTTGGCATGAAGGTGAATCAATGTAACATTCAATCATTGTACCCACTATTTGGCATAACTGAAGGTCAATGGTCAATGTAACATTCAATCTTAAGCAAGTATTTGGCCTAATTCTGGGTTAATGTAACATTCAATCTTTAAGCGAGTATTTGGCCTAATTTTGGGTTAATGTAACATTCAATCTTTAAGCAAATATTTGGCCTAATTCTGGGTTAATGTAACATTCAATCTTTAAGCAAGTATTTGACCTAATTCTGGGTTAATGTAACATTCAATCTTTAAGCAAATATTTGGCATGACTGTGGGTCAATGTAACATTCAATCCTTAAGCAAGTATTTGGCATGATTTTTGGTCAATGTTACATAATGTCTTTCGTTAAAATTGGCAGCTATAATTGTATAATACTTTCAGGGGATCCACACAATAATTACTGAAATTAAATTTCTTTTTTGCAGGAAATTCTGATGGCAATCTATCTGAGATATCTACATTAACATTTTTCAAATCTCTTAGGGACAAGACCAGACAAAGGAGAGCATGGCAAACGATCTTGGCTTCACAATCTAATCTTGCACTTACCTTTAATGATCTGCCATGAAATATGAGCCTTAAGAACCCCTTTGTCAAAGTAAGGCTTTCCTGCTCTCAAGGTCTTAATTTTCACAATGGCAGGCTCTATGGGAAGACGCCCAAATTCCTTGTCTGAAATGGAGAAAACAAAAGATAGTATCACAGAAAAATCTGCTTAATCTCCCTTGCTTTACTACTGCCTGATCCAGAAAGATAAAATACCCTGTCATCCCCATAATATAAACATTGACGTAACACATGTAACCTTGACTTCAAAAAGATCAAATGGATGAGTAAACATATTGTGGAAAATGGAATGACCTAGCTGATGGTTCATCAAAAAGTATATAGGAAGAAAATCCATGAAGAGAATTAGGAAATATAAGCAATTAATAATTTTAAAAAACATTAACAAAGTCTTAATGCAAATTTTCTGTGACCTTGAGCCCAATTTAGGTCATTGGGGTAAATAAGTATACTGCAGAATAAATAAACAAAACAATAACACACATGACCATGAGGATTATTAAAAGCAAGTGAGCATATCACTGAATTTTCTTAGCATCATAATACTTCATTCCAAGTTTGATGAAAATCTATCAAGGGATTAAGAAAACAGTAAACAGAAATATATGACATAATCCTTAAACTGTTGATGCCAGTACAGATATACTAACATGAGGTTGACTACATGTATAGCATTTTACAATGCTACATTTTACTCTCCACTTGTGACATTTAATGACTACATAACTACTATTGATTATTGATTGAAGCAAGTCATTCAAATAGATATATTAGGAGTATTCAGTGGAACAAAAATTCTGATCTACTGGCGCATTATGCAATAGCAGGCCAGAGACCATATTGTTTGCAATTGCAATTTATAAAAGAATATATGTGGATAGTTATTTTAATATTAGGAAAAGAATTTTTAATCTTGTCCTTCATGTGAAGATGACCTCTACACAGATAAATCTACCAAGTGTCAGGCAGGTATTCCTGTATTCTTATTTTTCAAAGGTAGAAAAATGATGACTGCAAAACAGTCATGACATTTACTGCATAAACACATCTTTCATTATCTTCTGGAGATTTTCTTGTGCTCGCCAAAGAAGCAAAATCTTAATATTTTCCAAAAATTGTCCAGAAAGGGCAATTATGATAATGAATGACCACAATATTTAATAATTTCATTTGCTGCCATTTTGATATCATTCAGCATAGACTGGTTTTCTAATTTCTTTTCCTACCCGGACAAACATTGAATAGATATTCTTATTTTGAACAAAGCTCCTATGTTTTAAGAAAAACACAGACACAACATTCTAGCTGTGGTATGTTATTTAATAAAAAGTCTAAGAATTCACACGTCGATGACCACTAGGTTCGTTTAAATATCAACCAGATGCTGTGGATACCTAGTTCAGCATGAGTAATTCTGAATTTAAATGTAAAAATATATGGCACTCTGTGTGAACATCCAGCCTTAAAAAGCAAAAATATTTATCACATCTTTGAGACAAAATATAAAGTTCAACAAATTTTCAATTTTTTTTTATACAGAATGGCAAAGTAGATGAAGAAGATTTGTTCATCAGGATCCAATGCAAAAGTATGAAATTTGGGATTCTTTTAAGCATATTGACTTGTTCACAATTTGGACAAAAAAGATTACATAACAAGTCTGGCCTTAAAAAATACGATAAGATCACCAGCAAAACATGTATCAAATTTTGTTTTGGATAGTATTAAATAAATACAAATCTTAATTTATGTGGTTGGTTTTACTGCAAAGATTGTTCCTCAAGCAAACAACATACATGATAGAAACTGAAAGTTTCAAATCTTGTGGAGCATAACCCAACATGGTGTCATGATATAACAATATTGTGTTGTTCAATCTGAATCCAGACAGCAAGAAAAAAGTTGAATGGTTAGTAAGTTTTCTTTCATTAGAATATTTAATTATTTATATCAAACTTAAAATAAATTAAATCCCAAGATTTATCTGTTAATTCTTCAAAGAGGAACTCAAATGTCCCTGCTCAGTTAAATGAAAGGTAAGTGAGTGGAGATGTTCCATCATGTATGGTCTTAATCAACTTAACTTTAAGCCAGACTGGAAGATCATCACACATGACAAAGTATCATCTTTGACATGCAATTATAACCAGACTGGTCTGCTGATTATTTATAATATGGTGTCTTCATCATTTATAGATTATGTTCAATTAGATTATCTAACATGTCATATGTTTTAAACCAGCCACCAGAACATTACAGTTATTATACATTAAATACTCATATGACCTCTACTCCAGTTAACTGTGTATTATAAAGTAGAAATGTAAATGGATAAATATGTATTCATATTATTAAAGAGGATTGTTCTTAAAAAAGACACCAACTGTGAGCTACAATTTTTCTTCAAACTTGAAAGCTTTCAGGTTTCTCAAATGCACACAAATTTCATTGAATTGCATGAAATTCTAAAAGTATTTCTTGTTATAAATGGATATAACATGCACTTTAAACACAGAAAAGTGTGTGTGTGTGTGTGTGTGTGTGTGTGTGAATTGGATTTTTAAAGTAGCTCTCAAAAGAATTCAGTCATATCATTACGATGTCTGCAAGTGTGTCAGTTCATACTGATGTCAAGCACTAGATCATCATTCTGCAGACATGTAGTGTCATGTTCCAACAGTCACTTTATCATGACACCAGGTCAACCAGTATTAACACTAACCTCTAATGCCAAGAACATAGCAAGCTGCTGCTAGTACCATTTTTATAAGGCTTTGGTATGTTTCAGCCTGGGTTCAAACCTTCAACCTCCTGCATCCGAGATGGATGCTCTACCACTTTGGCCATCAAAGCAGTGAAAGTAGCAAAGTGGATAAACCACAAAAATGTAGCGATTACCACTATTGCATCCAATAGGCAATAAATCGGAACAGTTTTCAAGTTCACAGAATTCTACATAATTTACTCATTTCTTAAAACATAAATGTATCATTACACACACAAACACACACGCACACAGTACTTTAAACACCACTGCTATTAAAACAAACAAAGGAACTAGTGATGCTTTATCATGAGACACTGGACGTGGGGAGAACGAGGTAGACAAGTTTTGAACATTAATATGGTCATGGTACATGTTTTGTAAACTTCATATTCATGACCTAGTTTCCCACAAAAAAAACATGAAATTAGTAACCTGTGAATTTAAAGTCATTCCTAGTATTTGCGTGGGCACTTTGTGAACAGCTTGTTAATTGCTTACCTTTCATCTGTGTATTTCTTTGAGAGTAGGTGGTAAAAGTTAAGTTGGTTTTGGGGCCACGAAGTCTAGTAAAACTTCCACCTTTGCCGCTGATCTGCACAATTGCTTCCATCTGTACACAGAAAAATGACAGAGGGTGAATTGTGGAATAAGCCTGAAGTATACAAGTGTAACATGCCTTCTGATTGGTTTTATACTCATGTTGTACTAAATATAAAGGTGATATGCTTTCTGATTGCATGAATGACTTTTTGTCTTTGTGTTTTTTCTACATATGAATGTGACATCCTTTATGATTGGATAAACACCATGATATAGTTATATCTAACTACAAATGAATGTGACATGCCTTCTTATTGGACAAATTAAGTTTCTATACTGATTTTTTTTAAACAATAAATAAATGTGACATGCATTCTGATTGGACATATAACATTTCTATACAAGTTTTTAATATAAAAATAAATGTGACATCCATTCTGGTTGGATGAATGATGTTTCTCTACCAGTGATTTACTGAAAATAAAGGTGACATGCATTCTGATTGCATGAATGACATTTTTTATAACATTATCTTACTACACATGTTTAACAACATAGCAAAATGTTACATTATTTTCTCAGTTTTCTTTACACACAAACAACAAAATTAATCAAGATAACTTAGACACCTGAGTGTAATAAACAAAAACAAAATACATGTAAATCAAGAAAACCTAGACACCTGAGTGTAATGAACATACAAATAAAATTAATCAAGAAAACCTAGACACCTGAGTGTAATGAACATACAAATAAAATTAATCAAAATAACTTAGACACCTGAGTGTAATGAACATACAAATAAAATTAATCAAGATAACTTAGAAACCTGAGTGTAATGAACATACAAATAAAATTAATCAAGATAACTTAGACACCTGAGTGTAATGAACATACAAATAAAATTAATCAAGATAACTTAGACACCTGAGTGTAATGAACATACAAATAAAATTAATCAAAATAACTTAGACACCTGAGTGTAATGAACATACAAATAAAATTAATCAAGATAACTTAGAAACCTGAGTGTAATGAACATACAAATAAAATTAATCAAGATAACTTAGACACCTGAGTGTAATGAACATACAAATAAAATTAATCAAGATAACTTAGACACCTGAGTGTAATGACCATACAAATAAAATTAATCAAGATAGCTTAGACACCTGAGTGTAATGAACATACAAATAAAATTAATCAAGATAACTTAGACACCTGAGTGTAATGAACATACAAATAAAATTAATCAAAATAACTTAGACACACGAGTGTAATGAACATACAAATAAAATTAATCAAGATAACTTAGACACCTGAGTGTAATGAACATACAAATAAAATTAATCAAGATAACTTAGACACCTGAGTGTAATGAACATACAAATAAAATTAATCAAGATAACTTAGACACACGAGTGTAATGAACATACAAATAAAATTAATCAAGATAACTTAGACACCTGAGTGTAATGAACATACAAATAAAATTAATCAAGATAACTTAGAAACCTGAGTGTAATGAACATACAAATAAAATTAATCAAAATAACTTAAGTCACCTGAGTGTAATGAACATACAAATAAAATTAATCAAGATAACTTAGACACCTGAGTGTTATGAACATACAAATAAAATTAAGATAACTTAGACATCTGAGTTTAATGAACATACAAACAAAATAAATCAAGATAACTTAGACACCTGAGTGTAATGAACATACAAATAAAATAAATCAAGATAACTTAGACACCTGAGTGTAACGAACATACAAATAAAATTAATCATGGTAACTTACACCAAAGTGTAATGAACACACAAACAAAACTAATCAAGGAAACTTAAGACACCTGACCACCACTAATACTGGCCGCCATGTATAGCCTATATATTGTGCTGAAAAATGGCGTTAAACCATAAAAAACAAAACAAACAAATAAGACACCTGATTGTTATGAAAAGTTACATAGGGATTTTCTTTCATTAATGGACCATTTTCATAAATTAACTTTTAATTGGGAATATAAAGCCAGGACTGATATTTATATATACATAATATAACTGGACATGAGAAACAAAAAAGGACTTTTTAAAAAAAAAAAAATAACATTCCATAGAAGTAGAGGAACTATAAAAAGTAATTTAAAAAAATGTTTTATCTTTTTCCAAATCTTTGTTCTTGAAATCTGCTTTAAAAAATATTTTCATGGTCCACTGGTAGAAACTATTTTCATTGGCTACCCCCAGAAGCCATTTTCATCATCGAGCCCTAGAATTCATTTTTACTGTCCTCCTGTAGAAGACAGGTTATAAAAGATTCTTTGAAAGTTACAGGTTTTAAGTAACCTTGGATTGAGAGTATTACACACTGTTCATACATCAGTAATTACCTTAATTAGCTAATAATTCTGGGACCCCACATACAAATCATAGTGTGTACCCATCTATATAATTCTGGGACCCCACATACAAAGCAGGGTGTGTACTCATCTAATAATTCAGGGACCACACATGCAAAGCATAGTGTATACTCATCTAATTCATATACAGTTTGCATGTGCATATATTTTGACTCTGTTGTGTATAATCACAAATTCAATGCAAAAATCTTTAAAGTAAAGAATAAATCTAGAAAGTATAAATAATAAATCAAATTATTCCTACTTCCAAATGCACCGACTCAAATAGGTCTTATGATTATCCTATACAGGTATACAGCAAGTTGATATCGATGTAGAAATTATATCAAGTGTAAGATAATAAGAGATAAAATAGATATCTTACCTCAACAAAGTATGTAGTTCCTGGTTTCAAACTTCTCAATTTGAACTCATGCAGATTCTGTTTAAAAAAGCAGAACAAAAATGGGAAGAGAAGACAATAAAATTTTAAAAACTTTTTATAATCATATACTCAGTCACACAGGATGTGAAACATGGATGGTTCTAGTTCAGACTTGATGACATTTCAGAACTCAACACCTATTTAAACATGGTATTAATCTGGCTGTACGGCTAAGAAAAATATGTTTCCAGTTTTTAAAAAAACATGCTTTATTTTTTGTTTTAAACATTATATATATATTTAATGTAACTTACCTTTCCTTTACCGAGAGGTGGGGTGGGGGTGGGGGTGTAAAGTGTTATGGTTGGCAATAAGAAACAGGGATGGTTGGCTGAGACCTAATGCATTGTTTTTGTTTGTTGAAATTATCTAAAACTACCTAAAGGTTCGGGGAAGGGGTATAAAAAATACCTCTTTCCTGAATACCATTCTGTCTTGGATTAGAATAATTTTCCACATACATGTATTCAAAATTTTAATTTCATTGCCAAAAGGATCATTTAGGCCAAACTTATCCTGCATAAATGGTATATTGAAAAAAAGAAACAAAATGTAAAAATGTTCCTAAATGTTGACAAATATATCAAGTGCCTTTGTGATATTGAAATGTATATATATCTATATATATATATATATATATATATATATATATATATATATATATATGCTCGTATGCATGTGTGACAAGAATGCATAAGAAAATAAAAAATGGCATTCAAAGAGATAGGACGGACTTCCATACACGTCACCTGTGTAATTTCCAATAAGGCATATTATTTACATATACAATATATAACTTATTTACGGTACAGTTCATAGGTCATATTTTCCCAACATGTTGCAGGTACATGTATTTGAGTTTCCTCTCAAGCCAAACAGACAATATTGACTTTAAAACAAAGCAAATATTTGGTTAAATTATGCTTCACCAATAATGTGTACCTGATGATACTGCATTGGTGGCTACCATTATACCCAGATGTACCAGTATCTATCTACTTGAACAAAACCTCAAAGGATGGTCACACGGTGGGGAAGGGTGGGAGGGATTATTTGTAATGTGATAAGGTAAATATTAACAACAAAACTATTAACTATGAAAATTACTTTTCTGGGTCAATACCTTATCTGATTAATTTACAAGTCTTTGAACAGTAAAGAAAGACATAAATGCTGAGCTTCCTAATTCAACCTATGTCACTCAAAGGGAGAATAATTGCTTACTAAAATGAGTAACTTCTCCTAAAATTAGTTTAGCACAAGAGAACATTTTTATTCACATGTGAGGGGAATACCTGTGGGATTCTACACTTCATTTTTGTCTCATCAAGGTTTGTCAGGCATATTCAGCAAAAGAAGCAATATTTTTCTGGGTCTAAGATTGCTGAACAGAGAGTGGTCACTACCTTAGCAGCTACCACTAAGGCATATCATGCAAATGGATGCTAGAGATGCCCAAGTTTGCCAGTAATCTAACTCCACTAAATCCCAATTAACTGAGATATTATGATCATGAACAAGACAGGCCTAACTCGTCTCTTCAATGAATTAAAAATCGAAATATGCACAAGATCATTGAAGAGTATCCTTTGATTGATGTTGTTATATTGGGGTTGAATGCCACTTCTCAGTGCAAGGGAGCCATGCAGGATGACTGGTATAACAGGTGAAGGAAACACCTTGGAAAACCCCTCTAATAACCACTGACCCACAGTAAGCTATAGGCTGCTTCCTCGCATACCCACAGGAAGCTATAGGCTGCTTCCTCACATACCCACAGGAAGCTATAGGCTGCTTCCTCGCATACCCACAGGAAGCTATAGGCTGCTTCCTTGCATACCCACAGGAAGCTATAGGCTGCTTCCTCGCATACTCACAGGAAGCTATAGGATGCTTCCTTGCATACCCAAAGGAAGCTATAGGCTGCTTCCTCGCATACCCACGCTGTCCCTAGCCTGACACTTGAACCCATGCAGACTGAGGTAAGATGGCAGTGATTAGTAAAGGTGAGCAATTTAGATTACTCAGCTATCCTGGGCTCCTCTTTGATCGTGATACAGACTCGCTTCTTGTCTTCAAAGTGAAAGAAAAAAGTTCACATCGGGTGTTGAAAATAACATCACTGATATGACACTAGTCATTGACAACACAAGATTTCCTCTTATATGTCCTCAAAGTTGAGGATCTTTAGCTGTTTCAATCCTCACCATGATTTAAACTCATAAGCTCAACACTCCTTTTCAGTCAGGGCATCCCTGATGTTGCCAGGAGTGGAGAAGGAGCTTCTTTGGACATCAACTGCTTGGTGGCAATCTCAAATGCATGAGTGTAATGGAAGTTGCTATGACCCATGTTGGAATATCTACGGCGAAATTGATAGTTGGTCCATAATGTTTCATCTCTGGGGGTCAATCAGGGCTATTAGTCTGTGCCTTCATTTTCTAATTCATATATATTTGTTTTAATAAAAAAGGAAAGGTGTATGCCCAATTAACTCCCTGGATATTAAAATGACATCTGCTTCTGAGAAAAATTCAAGAATCAGATGGCCTCAAAGGGAAGGTTCCTGCATGGACAACTTTGTATTAAGCAGTTGTCCTCATTTGATAAAGAGTCATCCAGATCATGGAACGGGATAGAAATGTGTTATCTGATATTGGAATTACCATAAAGGTATTCCCTTACCGTGATGGTGATTGTTCATCTATGACATACTTATGTCACCACAGCAAATTATCCAACATTATCAGGGGCATGTTTCCATTTTTATTCCATCCCCTTGTTGAAGGCAATGAGAATGGCTATGTTACTCTAAAGACTGACATGAAGAGCCATCTCAAGAAGGCCACTGTAGTTTCACTAGTAAACTGGCATTGTAACATACCCTTGCTTGTACTGAGTATGCAGAGGAACAGTTAAAAATTAGCTTGCCTAAACACTAAGTAGGCAGAGAAACTGTTAAGAATTAGCCTTGCCTAAACACTATGTAAGCAGTGGAACTGTTAAGAGATATCCTTGCCTAAACACTGAGTAGGCAGAGGAACTGTTAAGAGACATCCTTGCCTAAACAATGTATTGTTTGATGCTTTCCTCCACACGTAAGCTATGCTTTATGCCAAGCTGATATTTGTTAAGAGTTCCAAAACTAAGTGAAAAGTGATAAGGTCCGACTTTCTCTACACTGAATATACACCTGGAACTGTGAATGATGGAAGTAAGGTTGTTCATGTTGTAAAACAACTTCCACTTTTACCAAATGGTTCTGTAGTATTCATCTAGCAATGCCACCTTCTATGTGGAGGACTTCTTAAGCTGTGGCATGACCTGGTATAATGTCATCTTGATGTTTATGTTTGTTTTTTATGGTTTAACGCCATTTTTCAGCACAATATAGGCTATACATTGTGGCCAGTATTAATGGTGGAGAAAGAAACCAGACAAACCCTGGAAAGAACCACCAACCCACAAGAAGCTACTGGCAAGCTTCTCACATAACTACATTTGCCAAATCTTGGACTCGAACACACGCAGACAGAGGTGAGGTGGCAGTGGTCCGTAATGGACAACGCTTTAGATCACTCGGCAACTCGGGGCCCCATAATGTCATCTTGAAGGTCCTGACTTCTCTATACCGATTATCCACCATACAATGAGGGAAGCAAGGCTATTCATGTTGATAATCAAAACCCAAACTAACCAAATGTTTTTGTTAAGTTTTGTGCAGGAACATCTCTAGGGCATCCTGAAGTCTTAGTCAAGAAATTTTTCTGTGGTCATATGAATCAATATATGGAAGCGAAAATCAGATGTTTCAAGACTGATTACAAACTCACTGTGTACATATTTCAGGTCTCAATTATCATTGGACTTTGTAATCAGAATTGTTCTGAATGAAAGTTGTGGTTATGGTGTACGTTTGTCTGTAAGAAAGCTGCATCCAATCTTTATCAATTGTGGGAAGATTCTGAAGTACAAACTATCATCATCCTTTTCTACAACCACCAAGACATTGTAAATTGTTGGTGAAACTGTGAGTCTGCCTGTCTGTTTTGCACTTTTAACGCAGCTTTTAAAAAATTTAGTCATCTTGCTACGATGTCTGCAGTGTGGTGGTTTTTAGTGATGTCTAGTGATAGGGCATCATGCCACAGATATGTAGCAGGATGTCCCACCCAATCATATCCCAACACCAGGAGGACCAGTCCTAACTTCAACCTCATAATGCATCCTTAAGCATCAGCAGCTGTAAGTAACATTTTAATAAGTCTTTGGCATGACTCAGCCAGGATTCAAACCCAAAACCTCATGCATCTGTTCTAACCAATAGGCCGTCAGAGCAGTCAGTAGGTAAATGTGATTAAAGGTAGGAGGGCATTCCAACATCCGGCAAAGACAAAAATCCCATATATTTTATCTAATGCTGCCATGAATACAATTCTGTTAATTCCATTTTTGATCAACAGTGGCCAGCATTTCAGTCTCATCATATTCATCCATGGGAAATGATGATGAAGTATCATCAGCATTTATCAATTTTCCCATTGGATATGCCTTCTGAAATCACATTATTAAATGCTGATCTGGCACAGCCGGTTTGGCTCAGTCAGATATATCCACAATAATGCTTGTTCAATATGAATTTCATTTGGATTTGACTGGCTGGTCGGCAGTTGTATTGCTGTTCCAGAGACAGTATTAGTATATGAATTGCCATCGGGTTAGCTATGCAGTCTGTCTGGGTGACCTGCTCACCAGTCCAAGTTACATAGGTCATTCATACAGCTGCATGCGTTAGTTAGCCATCCACATATTGTACCAAAGACAATATATGATCTGTGATCTGACTAGCTCATGCAGTATTGTCAGTACAGACCATCTGTCTGTATGTAATTGGTATAGACTGTCCATACTATATTGGTCAAATTGCAAATCTTCAAGACTGGCTTATTTTCTTAATATTTTCATGCACATACAAAATAAATGATTGTATGCCCTCAGACTCATGGATGTGGTCCTATTTAATTATGAGCCCTCATAACTCGTTGAAAGGGTTGTAGGCTTATCCCACGGAAGATAACAATATAAGAACACCATTTCTACTTGTCAACTTGTCAACAACAAAACATTTTGAGTCATATTTGTCATACATGACTCCAAGGCCTAATTTGAATCACTTGTACTTTCTACTGTATTTATGGACATAGTTCTTTATCATATTTATGGGTAATGGAGAGGACATCAGCCATGAGATTAACCAACAATTCTATTGTATTTTCATATATGGTATGTTCTAGTACCACTCTACAAATTCTTGGAGGTAAGCTGAAGAGGACATCTCATCATCACCATTGAATCTAATCAATGATTCTATTGGGTGTACACTATGGTATGTACTTGTACTGTTTTCTACACAGTAGGTAGAGAGGACATCTTGTTATCTCACAAGTGACAAATAAAAAATTATGACATGAAGTGCAAGTTAAACGTCTTGCTACAATGTATTGGAGTAAGCTCAAAAGAAGTGTTTTCAAAATTGAAACGAGTGTTTTCATACTGAATTGTAAGGAGTTCTATGCTTGGACACATTTCGTGCCCATCTTCCATTACCTGAAATCGTTTACACTTCTTTTACTTGGTTGCCATCTCTATGATAATGAGGAAAAAGCAAATGCATACAACATATTTAACTGAAATTATGATGCTGCTGTTTTTGCTTTGGTTTTGACAGCATTTCAATGCAATAAGATATACAAACAACTAGTATAACCAGTGAGGAAAAACCAAGGAAAACCAAGTAAGAACTACCAACCAACTGGCAAACTTTCTCACACTGGCCAAGCTTAAGATTCAAACCCATGCAGACTGGGATGAACTGAAATAATGTAAGCTCATTATCAAAGCGACTTTGACGTGTACCAATTGATGATAAGTACAACACCAAAAAAATTCTCGAGTGAAAATGAATGTTACTGATCAAAAGCACATGATATTAACAATTGTAAAAAAATTCCAAAAATATGAATTCACCTAAATTCACAAAATTGCTGTACACATTTGAATTTACCATACCAATGTAATTAAAATATAGATGATTTGAAATTGCAGCATGACAACGAAAGTAAAACCTAGTACATTTGGGTATAATGGTGGTCAGCTAGTGGGTAGAAGGGGGAGTTAACATGTAAGAGTTGCTTCTCTTTGTCTATATTTTATATAGATGGGGGGGGGTGTCTTTTTAAAAGACAGGATTTGCAGGTAGCAGAGAAAATTATCCTTATGAATTGTTATCAGATATTTATGACAGTGGGGCCAGAGTTCATAAACCCTGGCACTGTCCCTGTATGGCTGAGGGAATATATTTTAAAAAGAAATTAATAATCAAATCAGTATTTTGTTTTCAAATAAGGTGACATATACAGTTCAAAATCTCAATAAGTGAACACTGCTTCAAACAGATTCTGTTCACAGGACAAGGTGTTAGGCAATTGATGTAAAAGAAGTTGAAATTTAAACTTACACCAGGCAAAGCCCTCTGGAGGACATCTAGTTTAATGAGAATGGGACTAGCAGAACTCAACCGCTCACTCCACAGTATCTGTTGAAAGAAAACAAAAAAAAACTTGAAATGCATCTTTACAACACAGATGCCAAAGATAAATGTATTAGATGTCTGAGTTAAATAGGGACCAAAACTTTACTAAACTGTGTCATAAACTGATGGCAATTTACTTTACTAAACTGTGTCATAAACTGATGGCAATTTACTTTACTAAACTGTGTCATAAACTGATGGCAATTTACTTTACTAAACTGTGTCATAAACTGATGGCAATTTTTAACCTCATAGTTACCATTACTGTAAAGTCTATCTACTTTCATTCAACGATGTATTCGACAAATACAGAAAAGGGAGAGCACAAATAATGGATGGTTTACTCTAAAGATCATGAACCAATTGGTCTCAATGACCTTGACATTTGAACAAGGTATTCAGTTCTGAATTAAAATTACTGTGCAGAAATCATTACATTCTTATTAAAAATCAAGATACCTGACTATAAGACACAAAATAATTTTTATATTTTTCTTACTGTAAGTGCAAGCTGTCAACAAAATAAAACCAACTTTTCCTTGAGTCACAATGACCCCAAATTCAATTGACCTATTCTTCTTCCTTAAATGGAAGCCAATCACAAACTTTGGTACATTTACGAACTTCTCAACTAAAGTAGATTGTCAGTCAGTCAGTAAGTCTGTCTATCTGTATGTCTCTATGTATGTCTCTGTGTTTATATATGTAATTATGTATGTATAGCATTTATGGCAAATCAGCACAAATGAGGCTAAATGTGCAAATTAATGGTACAGTACAAAATCATGAGAAAATGAATTTCGCAAAAATAACATAACTGGAAACATGAAGAGCATTATAAAACATCAGTGCTAAAAAATCTGATAGACTAACCCCTGCAGTATTCTAAATAAGGTGCCTGTCGGGCTTGCCAAAAAAAAAAATCTAATTTGCCTGAGAAATTTTGATCATGTTGATAAAATGCATTATTTTCAAGATGTTTTATGACTACTAAATTATTAATATATATCCCATGTATGCCCTTTACCCATATGAAGCTCTCTACTTATGATACATCTATCAAAATTTCTAAACCTTTTGTACAAATTAAATAACCTGTGAATCAGTCTGGGTTACAATAACTACTGCTCACATGTAGATGTGATTTCAAGAATGTTTTAAATATGTATGTACAAGAAACCAGCCACAACCAGTCTAGTGGAACTGTACCATCAATTTTTGCAAAAGGTGCATTGGTGCATGGCTGCATAATGAGATTAAAGGCTAGTGTGTATACATGACACGCTGTTAATTGGTTACTTTATTGTTATAATCTGGAGAGCTTAGGCTAAATGCAGGATGTTTTTAGAGGTATTATAATATCAAAACGGATCTAATGAGGTCGTCTTAGCTCGACTTTGATTATAAAAATCGTCCGACCTTTGGTGTTGTTGAGATAGCAAAAACGCTTGTGTTCAATATTTTGATTTTTTTAATGGTCTTGTTTAATTGTTATTGTGTTGTTCCAGGTGTATGAAGTTAAAAGAAATGAATAATAATTCAGCTGTCCAATGCACATGCTTACTCAATTGTAATGAAATAGTGGTGAGACAAATAAGCAGCACATATAAACATATAAACATTAAAAGTGAAAACAGAAATCGTATATATCAAGATGCACTCCTGATGCTAATGAGCATAAACACTTGATCTACTGAGTAAGAAAGACATTGCTAGATGAATTAAACAATGGCTGACCTCAGAACCTGGAGATCCAAATAATCAAGTCAATTTAATATGATTTTGTTTCTAATTTTGGGCATAAGGAAATTAGATTCAGGCTTGTGTAGTTTGAGTCTGGGCTTTTTATATTTTTTAAGTCACCAGCCCTAAGCTTGTAGTTGTATGTAAAAAAAACCTCTGAACTCTGAATATGAAAGGTAATAACATTAAAACTCTGTAAAAGGTTTAAACAACAAAAGATAAATAAAAAACATGCAAGCCTTTTTGACATTCACTGAGCTGCCAACCCTGACAAGTCTGTCTCAGTAAGGCAGATGATTTTTTCTGCAAGATTGACCAGTTTTCAGTAAGGTGAAGCAAAATATCAATAACTGCTATTGTAAAGCTGGAAAACATACTGAAAAGTCTTCTGCATCAATGATAAACATTATGTTTAACTGAAAAGTATGTGCAGACTATTTACCACTAGTACAGTTACACAAACTCAAGTTCCAAGCCCTACGCAGCTAAATGGCTTGTTGCTATCTATCATCCTGACATATTTCTTGGAAATTCTTTTCCATTTGACATGATGACAGCCTGCATATCTCCTGCCATTATGTCCAATAAACATAAATGTGTCCTTCACAAGAATCTGAATACTCCTTTCTATTCTTCTGTCTTGATTATTAACACTTTTTAAGGATTATTTCCCTTTCATCTTAAAAATGCATCACTTTCTGGATGCCATTTAAAAAATTATATAATCAACAGTTTGATCATACAGATGCTTCACATGAACAAATATGTGCAGTTTCAAGTGTCTGGGCTGCTGCTGTAAAGTTAGTCTGGTTCCATGACTAATTTCACTGATTCTAAGATGAAACCCAGATCTGAGTAAAGCACAGATGAACCAATTATCCAGATTTTTGGGCAATGATCATTTTTCCATTGTTTTTGCTAGTTTGCCATAAGTCTGTATTGTAAGGGTTATTTTTATTAAGACTTATGGCAAAATTGTAAGAGTTGACAGGTTTCCATTCGCCCTTGAACTTTTGAACCCAAAATAAATAGACTTTATCATTACTGAAAATTCAAGACAAATGATGGTCCCAGTCTAGAAACAATTTTCTTCTTTTGCAGTGACTTTAAACATTCACCTTTTGACCCCCAAAATCAAAAGTTTTCTTCCTTACCTTAAATGCAAACTATATACAACTTTGGTAATGGTAGTGGATGAATAACTTGTCGTATTGTGCAGAAAGAAAATAAAAGCCCTTATAATTTTTGTATTTGGTGTAACTGAAGAAAAAAATATGAAATGTAAGTACTATAAGAATATAAACAGCTTGAATATGAACATTTTTATCGAGAAATGCCTTTGATTTTCACATAGATTCACATACAGTATAACCTGTCTGGAAAGACCACCCCTTGTGCCAAAACATTATGGTCTCTCAAGACAGGTGGTCTCCCATTACAAGCAGAGGCGTAGCTAG
Source organism: Unio delphinus (assembly GCA_029339505.1). Classification (NCBI taxonomy): domain Eukaryota; kingdom Metazoa; phylum Mollusca; class Bivalvia; order Unionida; family Unionidae; genus Unio; species Unio delphinus. The sequence continues at coordinate 3,178,182 of JAQISU010000083.1, forward strand.
AGTGTTTGGCGCCCGGGGACAATATTCATTCCCCCCCCACCTCAACTCTGAAACCCATTATTTTCATCAATAAAATCACCATTACCCGTTACAACCTATTTCAAAGCCCATTTTGGCGCCCCCACTAGTATGGTACCCGGGACATATATACCCCCCTGCCCCCCCTAGCTACGCCTCTGATTACAAGTCATACCACTATATAATCAATAAATCTGTGAATTGAGAATATGGTCTCATATAACAGTGGTATTCAAGACAAGTTTTACTGTAGTATGTTATAAATTATAAATAAAATTCATAATCTAATGAGGCAAATGCAAATTATGCAAATAGCTAAATTTACCATGTATTTCCAGATGGGAAGATCTGAAAATTTAGGTGGCTCCCAGTGTACTGTTACATCCACTCTTCCATTCTTCAAGGTGGTGACACCCTCAGTAAGGTTGCGAGGTGCTTGGGGAGGCCTCACATCTGTTGACAATATATAATGCCAAGGTAAATTTAACATCATAATGTACATGTAAATGTTAGGTGCAATTAGACTGCTCCATTTACAAGAACTGGAGCAGCCCAATCATGGTTCACACCACAGCATATCTTGTAGCGAGAGTGATAATGGTTTCTCTACTTTTGGTTTAACTAAAGATATACTGAACAAGTAATTACTAATACAGTAAAACCACCATCATGAACCACATTTTATCAAAACAAGTACCAAATATACTTGCTTATAGAGTCCAACTACGAGTGTAGACCTCAATATGTCACTGCATAAAATATAGGCAAATCTGGGTTCGTGTTGTTTGTTCTGTTGTTTACTAATACCAAAATGCACAGACCAAAATCTGTGGGTGCATCAAGCAACTGCAGATCTTGGTCTTTTCAGTTTGCTGCTGAACTTGACTTATAAGTGAGCATTGCCATCTCACCAAGTGGGATCGACCATTGTGGGTATGCGAGAAAGCTTGCCGATAGCTTTTAGTGGGTCTTTGGTTCTTTTCGGGGTTTTAATGGGTTCTTCTTTTACTATTAAAATTGGCTGCCATGTATAGCCTATCTTGTGCTGAAAAATGGCATTAAACTCTATAACAAGAATAAAATAACAGCAGGAAAACACACAAAAAAACACACAAAAAACACAAAAAAGAATATGTAATCTACACAGAATTTGGTCACAGTGACAAACATGATGACCATAACATAAAACACCTGCATCCTAACTTTAGATTTCAGAAAAGGCAGTACTGATCTTACCCTGAAATTTGACAATGATAAAATTGCAATGGTGGTTGTGGTGGTGATAAAAGATAATGATGGTTACTGGAAAGCGATGATGATGATGTTAATGGTGGTGGTGGTATGAAGATGGTGGTGATAATGATGATGATGGTGACATTTAGGAAATGGTTACAATTACAAACATATGTATGTCTTCAGGTTGGTTGGTTTCTATTGGTTATGCCATTTTTCAGTACAGGATTTGCTGTATATTGGGTGGTCAGCATATTTGGTTGAGATAGAACTGCAAAAACCATGGAAAGAACCACCAACCCACAGGAAGTTATTGGCAAGCATTCTCACATACACGTGTTGGCTGAGTCAAGACTCGAACCCCTGCTGGCATAGTTGTGAAGTCAATAACTTGTAAAGGCCAGTGCCAGGCTCCTGTAAGCCTTTAGGAAGAAGTATATTTGAAAATATCACAGCATCCACAGCAACATAGTGTAATCATAGCCAACCAACTATTAAGGTCACCAATAGTCTGACAAAATTGGCATTTTGAATGGGTGTCCTTTATCTACAGGTAAATATGTGCAATGAGACCATAAAATGTTTCCTTTATGAACAGATGACTTCTACAAAGAAAACTACTGTATGTGTATAGAAAATGGCAAAACGATTTGTTCAGTCTTTCTCTAATACAAGTGCATATTATGGAGGTTTAGTAAGCTGCAACAATGTTCGTTGGTACTAAACATGATTAAAGTAGACTTGTTCTGCTTGTTGTTTACATACATGTAACTGCTAAAGCAGTGTTCAATGTACTAAATGCTTTTAAAGTGGACCTACTTTACCCGTCTTTTATACATAGGTGGCTGCATTAGGCGTTTTAATGTATACTGTCATAACCTAGTTCAAAGGAAACAGACACAGCTTCTTCAGTAATTTATAAATTAAAAACAGAAGAAAAAAAATGGGTATACATAAACATGAATAACAATTTCAACCAAACTTGGAATGAATAAACATCAACAAAGATTTAAAAAATAATCACTGCAAATAAAAATAATCACTGCAAAACAAATTTATAGCAATACCTCTGGAGGACTTAAACGGTGATGATAATGGTGAAAAGCCTTGTGTTCCATTACTGTTGACTGCGATCACTCGGAACTGGTACCAATGACCTGCATGTATTCTTCGTAACAGTACAGCAGTCTGCTGAGTCTGAAACCAGACGAGAAAAAGTGGATGACTTTATAAAATGAATCTCTTATTTCTTTAATCTTCAATCATTTGGTCTTTTTTTGTACAGGAACATTTGCATTAAAGTACTTTTGAAATCTGGTATTGGCACATCCTGATCTTTAGAGTGTGGACATCATGATTTCAGAGAAAACCATAAACTAGAGATGGCAGAAAACTTGTGTGTCATTGTGCCAGCATGACAAAGGTAATGCTTCCGGTGATAAAGACACCATCACATATGGTGTAAAGCAATGTCAAGTTTAGTTTAACAATTATAACATGTATCTAAGTACACTATAGAAGACTCATTATAACATCGTAAGTCATATCATTAAGTTACAGTGGCAATCAAAACTAAGGTTATGATTAACTTTTACCAACAAAAAAAAACAATGTAACTGAAAACTGGAAATTTCAGGTAGTGTACTAATTAATGTCTGCAAATATGTATGAATGAAATTATGAGACAAAAATTTACAAAAACGGTAATATGCATTAAGGCACTATTTGGCAATAAAAAAAAATTTTTTACTTTGAAAGGAAAATTTCAGAGAACGAAGGGAATTATGAAGAAAAAAAATGGTCAAATAATGGGCAGTGACTGAAGCTAAATAGAAGTGTAATCTGGGATGAAAAACAATCCAGTGCAGCCCTATCTGGTATACCAAACAAAATATACCAAAGGGCAGTAGAGAACATGGAAAGATGGAGAGAACTGGTTGTAAAGTCAACTGTGGTCCTCCAATGACCTATTGGGTTAAGGGATTGATGATGATGATGATGATGATGATGATGATGATGATGAAACAAATGTATTTGTCACAATTTCAAAGCAAAGGTTTGGCAAGCACCTTAGACATCAGGTACTTACCTAGTTAAATCTTTAATATAAACACTGTGGGTAAATGTAATTGCTAACTTGTTTTGGGTTTTTCCTGACTGTAACAAATTTAAAGTTAGGCTGATGACACACAAGAGAGAGAAAGAGAAGAAACTGAATAACTTCAATATTGCCGAAATCAATCCCATCAAAGAAGTTCACCGATTGGCACAGTATAAATTCAGATTATTTGGAAATGTGTTAGTAAATGTGCACAAGTATTTCACCTGGGATAAGCTGAGGTGACCAGCATAATAAACTGTCCCAAATTTAAGAAACAGGTTTAAAAGAGAGAGAGATCTCAAAAGTATCTTTTATGATTATTGTCAACATTTGGTAAAATTATCATCCATCATGGTCATGGCATTGGATATAAACAGGGGGGGGGGGGTATGTGATTAGAACAATATGCCACAATTACGCAAGTTTAAACAAGTCTCTGACTGTACTGGCTGAAAAGAATTTCAGGTGTTCAAGGGATTTCTTGATTTAACAGCAAAGTGCTGAAACCATTTGCGACATTTCACAACAAAACCATCTCTGATACTCATCAGCAGTAACAAAAAATGGACATCAAATTGGCACCATCTACATTTATTTCCAACAAGACATCACTGGAGAAGAAATGGTAACATTATGTTCAAGATAGGTGTCGTGGTGGCCATAACAGACACCAGACTGGCACCATTTCCATTTAGTACCAACAACACATCATATAAATGTTTTGGTGAAAGTATGATGTCATTATGACAAGCCAGCTAGAAAAAGATCATGATGTCAAGATGGTCACTGTGGCAGTCATATTACACATTGATATGGCCCCATATTTATTTATGATGAAATAAAACATCATACAAAGTCTTTAAGTGAAAACCTTATGCTGATAAGACCATTCACTCAGGAGAAACAGTGACAACATTTTTATGATGGCCAATATTATAGTATGCATTCTGATTTCTAAATAGTACCATTTTCATTGCCAATGTGGGTATGTGAGAAAGCTTGCCAGTAGCTTCTCATGTGTCGGTGGTTCTTTCTGGGGTTTTCTCGGATTTTTCTTCCACCCTATCTTGTGCTGAAAAATGTTGTTAAACCCTAATACAACAAAAGAGCAAGATTTTCAAGATGGTCATTGTGTCAGCCACATTGGATGTCAAACTGGCACCATTTTCATTTTGTATAAAGTAGACATCTTAGAAGTCTTTTATGCTGATATGATTTTCAGGATAGCCACTGTGGCAGCAATACTAGTTGTCACGTTTACACACAGGAACAACTGGAGTAGTAACCACAAAAAACAGATGACAGAAAACAAACAACAGACCATTCCATAAGTTCTTTTGATCTGTGACCTGGCAGATGCTCAAATTATGATGACTTATGTAGCTTTTTGAACAGATCTCTCCCACTCCATGACTCCTATCCCCAAAAGAACCTTTATAAATTCCTGAAAGGATACCTGAGTGACAAACTGCCACGGGGGCGATTCATCCCAGTTTGGCTTAAGAGTTGTAGTGTTCCTCTGTTCCAGCAGATACACAAACTGACCCCAAAGCTCTGCCTCTTGACCTTTATAATCAGAACTCCATTTGACCATCAGTGCTCTCCCCTCTTGGCGCTCTTCAAAGCTTATGTTGTAAGGTTTGGGAGGCAAACCTAGAAACAAATACAAATTTCTGAAATTAAGTGAATGTAGAACAAATATTTTGGCTATAAATGCATACAGAGTAAACTTTGGAAAACAATATACAGAAGAATAGTTAATTTCAAAGTTAACATAAAGTCCATCAGATTTTATTTACATTGTGAGTGATGATGTACAATTTACACATTGACAAATCCCCAACCATTTAATCCTATAATAAATAATTTGTTTTAAGCAGATGTGTGGCATAAAATACTAATCTTGGGTGACAGTGCACCACAATGAAAGACAAAAGAGTGACGGTTTACCCTGATACCCATGCCCGATATAAAAACTTATTGTCACAGTATTCATTACTTGCACAGGAAAGTGTTTCATGTAATTTTTAACTGTTACTTGCACTAACTATGATTGATCATTGGCTAGGATCTTCTTGAAAATTGTTGGAATATCTTAATAACCACTTTTGAAGTTTATATGTATTCAATCAACTGTCTAATGATCACAGTTCATCATGCAGTCCGATCAATTGTATTAACAATCATAATGGTTACAGTTCATCATGATGTACACCCATTTAGGCAAAATGGATTCAAATAGCTAATGTTTCGTATATATTTCATGTAAAGTGACTAAGAAATTTTAAAAGTTATCAGCTCACCATTAGTATCTCATTATGTTCTTTTCTTTACACCAAATTTTTAAAAGTAGCATTTGCCAAATTTTGTATTGTAGTCCACTGGATTGAGAACTTCTTTCAGAAATATCTGCCTGCCTTTTGAAGTATCTAACTCAAAGATAACCAGCCTAACTAACTGATTGAACTAATCACTAAAACGTAATGGGGATTATTCTTAATTATGTCATTAAATTCTCTTTGTAAAGGGGATTTCAATCTAGTGTTAAACAATTGTGACTTGCTTTATTTGTACTGTTTAGTGAAAATAAAATGGCAATGAAACTAAGAACTTATGTATGCTTTCATTGTTCAGTGAAATGAAACTTGTGTGTTAACACTTATACATTTTGTTTATATTAGAAAATACTTAAAAAACAACAGTGTCTCTTGACGTGACTGATGCTCAGCTGTCCAAAAAGAATTCCTGAAATTCAATAGAAAACTATTTCTTGTTTTTTTAATAAACTACTGAATGTTGAAAAGATTTCCAATTTTCAAATTATCTGCTGTGGTAAGCATAATGTGCCTGACTGAGTGAGATCAACAACATTTTCATTTGAGACAATCTAAACAGCATTAAAAAATATAGACATCATTTGAAAACTTTTTGCAAATATCATCCTCCATTCAGGACACCTATCACTACAATCATGTCATGAAGGCAGCAATTTTCACATAAGATTGGCACAATTTGCATTAAACAAACTAGATATTATTACAAGCTGTCAGTGAAAATTCTATATCAATTAGACCATAATTTTCAAGGAGAAGCCAAAGCAAGTTATACAAGATTTTAGATTTGTGCCATTTTCTTTAACAACCAACTAGCCAAAAGAAATTGTCTTCCAGTGAAAAGCCTTTTCATTTAGAATTAGTCTTAATCAGATTTTACTCAAATGATCTTGAATTTATTTTGAATACTTTCAATAATAAACTTAATAAATCTAACATATTAAGTATTTATGTCTAAATCCTTTTTCATGCTTGGAAGAATTTGTTTTATAATTGTATAATATATATATATACTTAAATTTCATGCAATTATAAATATATATATATATATATATATATATATATATATATATATATATATATATATATATATATATATATATATATATATATATTTATAATTGCATGAAATTTAAGTGGAACTCAAGTAGCTCTTAAGAATACTTCACATAATACTTCCCATATGAATACATTTTAACTGGTACGTCCAAACATTCTCATCTTTATTCTTTTTGAAATTAGAAGGAAAAAAAAACTGCTCTTTTTTCTATTTTTATGACAAGTTGAGTTCATATGAACAAACAAGACATTCCTTTTGTTTATAAAGGACCATTTAGTCAATATACCTATACAATTATGGATGGTCAGCTTGTTCAGTGAATGAGGTCACTCAGAACAACAAATAAAGCCTAAATCAAAGATGCTAATGCAGTCTAAATTTTGACAATCATAACTCATAACAGATTTTAGTGATACATCTTGTGAATTCAGTGGGAGTACACTTTATGAGAAGTGAATTTTATATGTATGCATATTGTTAAAAACATAAGCATGTCAAATTTATTTGACTGAAGATATTCTTCATACCAGACCATTAATGTCAAAAAATTGTATTGTGGTTGTTAGAAGGGTAATAAAATCCTGCAATTTGCCTAAGGCTCTTACAAAGTATTTTTCATCACAAGGGACATAACTCTCTTCTGACCTTGGTTATTTGACTTCCATTTGGATTTGAACAGATTGTTACTGTATACCTTCCAAACAATTTGTATGAATACAAAAGTTATATTTTACTTTCATCATGTCTCTACAGATTTTTTTCCTTCTTCTGTTTGGATAAATTAGCAATAAAAAAGGATACTCTGTAATTTTACTCAAATTATCATGAATTTATTTTGAATACTTTCAATAATAAACGTAATAAATCTAACATATTAAATATTTATGTCTTTCTTCTTTCCATTGGAAATATAAAAATGGTTTTCAATCCGTTTGTAAAGAAAATAAGCATCTAGCAAATTTCAAAAACTGATTTATAACGTATTCTTTATACACCATTATATCAGCTAAAAGCTGGGTTTGGAGAGTAATAACTGGACAGATATCCCTAAATTAATGGTTATTTCACATTTTAACTGTAGTAGAGGACTGGATAATCATATATAAGATTCCAAAATCAGACAAAACTGTTTAACAAACCTCTGCTGTTATTGTACACCGGTTGCATGCAGGTCTGGCCACAACCATTGAAGCAGCATTTTTGATTTTCCAGGCAATCCCCATCAAGACTGCAAGTCTTTACACAAGCTGCATCAAAGCCTCTGGCAGACCTCGGATCAGGACATGTACCTCCCTTCCAACTGTATGCTGACACCAAAAATTGACATGACTGGATACACACAGGTTCAATTTTCTGCAACAGATGAGAATAATGACCAGCAATTAAACCAAATAGACATGTGCTATTTTGAACATGGTCTTAAAATTTGACCTTGGCAATGAACAGTAGATGACCTAGACTGGTCATTTCTCATGATCCTGCATGCTTTTTATAGAATTCAAACATTAATTACTGACCATTCATAATAAATCAAGTTGGGATTGTGTTTATTTTTATTTATTTTTAAATATGGCAAGGTTGACTCTGGAGTGTTTTGACCAGTGCATCTCAATGACCTGGCTGTTTAAGTCAAGATATGATTTTGAAATAAACTTACTGAAGATCAGAAACCATTTTTTTCTATTAATATTTAACATGATCATGACCTCTGATCTCCAATTTATTGATTTCATTTACACCAAAAAATGCAAGCTATCAAAGTCTGGTTAAGAAATTCACTGAAAAACAGAAAACTATTTTGTAAAATACAGTTTTCCTTGAATTAAATTATGATGCAAGAACCATTTTTTTTCCTTCAGCTACAGTGATCTTGAACTTCAACCTCAATGAGAGGGAGAATTTTAAAATATATTTATAATAAATATAGTCCAGTACGAATCCTTCTAAAAATCCTTTACTTCCATTTATGATTTGCTTTGAAGCTTAATGCCATAAACTGATACATGTATTCCTGTAATTTTGATATGCATAATTAACAACAATTATGATAATATTCTGATTTCATCATCATCATCAGTCTCTTGACATAGTGTGGTCATCTAGGCACTGTGCTGCTGAACATCTGACCAGTTCCCTCCACTTTTCTCGATCATGTACCAATGCCTGTATCTCCGCAAAACTTTTCCTGGTCCATTCTGTGATGTTTTCAGTACACTTTTTCTTTGTCTGCCACCCTGTTGTGGATAGACAGTTGGATCGAGTGACGTGACCATACCATTTCAGCTTTCTCTTTTTGATAGTGGTGAGGAGGTCTTCATACTGGCCAACTTTATGCCTGATGGTGTTAAGCACTTCTTCATTTGTGATGTGGTCCATGCAAGCGATGCCAAGGATGGTTCTGTAGCATCTCATTTCAAGTGTCTGGATTCTTTGTTGTAGTTCTGCTGTCAGAGTCCTGGCCTCAGATGAATACAAAACGACTGAGATGACTAGTTCGCTCAATAGTCTGATTTTAGTTTTCAGACATATATTCTTGCTCCAGATGTGTCTTGCTTTGACACAGCTTCCGTTGTGTACTGCTCGTGACAAAATTTCTGCTCTTAATCCCTCTTCCGTGATTGAGGAACCAAGATATTTGAACTGGTCCACTGTTTCCAGTTCCTATCATCTGGCCTTAATCTTGGCTGAGACTCGTTTGCTACTATTTCTCGTCAGCTTTGTCTTCTTAGCTCTTATCTCCATGTCAAATCTGGAAGTCTTCACTGCCTGCCAGCCTATCAATGTCATCTGCAAAGCAGAAGTTGGTGATGTTACGCCCTCCAATGCTGACTGTCCCACAGTGTTTTTTCAGGGCTTCGCTTATGATGTGCTCTAAGTAGATGTTGAAAAGTGTGGGTGATAGAAGACGGCCTTGATGTACACCAACTGTTTTTTGGAACCAGTCTTCCACAGAACGTTGAGTAAATTTTAATTTTTTATATAACTGATACAGTACTTCATTTATTTAATTGGACCCTGGAGCTTCAGAGTGGATATTGCACCAGAATCATAATCAAAAGCAGACCTGCCAACCCTGAGGAGTCAGTCTCGGGAAGGCAGATGATTTATTTCTGTAAGATTAACCAGTTTTCAGTAAGATTCAACAAAATATCAAGAACTGATATTGTAAGGCTGGAAAATGTAATTAAAAGTTTGATGCACTGATAATAAACATAATGTTCAACTGAAAAGGATGCACAGACTATTTACCACTAGTACAGTTCCACAAACTCTAGTTCCAAACCCAATGCAGCTAAATGGCTTGTTGCTATCTCTCAATTGGACATAATTCTTGGAAATTCTTTGCAGATGCTTCGCATAAACAAATAGGTGCAGTTTACGGTGTCTTGGGTGCTACTGTAAAGTTAGTTTGGTTCCATGACTAATTTCACTAATTCTAAGATGAAACCCTGATCCAAATAAAACACGATGAACCAAATATACAGATTTTTCAGCAACAATCATTTACTGTTAGTTTTTGCTAGAGTTCTGTAAGTTCATATTTTAAGGATAATGTTTGTAAGACTTAAAGAGTTAGCAGATCAGCAAAAGGAAACAAGCTTGACTGGTACCATGATACCAGCCTGGAGAAGCTAAGAGTTAGCAGATCAGCAAAAGGAAACAAGCTTGACTGGTACCATGATACCAGCCTGGAGAAGCTAAAGTAGTGTGTCCTTGGGCAGGTCACTCCAATTGCATCTACTGAACTTGACCTACTTTTGTTACTGTGCCAAAAAATACCAAACCAAACCAAATTAATGATAAAAATCTGATTAGGTTTCACACCATTATTTTCCCTGCTGTTTGTGTTTGTATAACATACTGACAGTGCCCCTGTAACTACTTACCTCACAAAACTGTTCACACATTCCAAGTTCATCCACACTCACATCACATGGTTTCAGACACTGAAATAGAAAAAAAGAATGCAAATAGAGATAATATTTGCTTGAAATGAATGAATAACTTACATTCAAACTGTATATTTTATTCAAACAAAAAATATAAACATTAACATAATTCTCCTTTCCATATTATAACAAAATAATCTGCACCTTATTGGATGTGAACTATAATCTAAAGAGAGGTAGACATTGGAAGCATAAAAGATCAATTTAAATTACTTCCTTATAATGTTAGTGTGTGTTTTGGATTTTTAATGAAGCTTTAACGACGTTTCAGTTTTAGCGCTATGTTGTCCACAGTGTGGCAGCAGTTTACAGTGAATCTAGCACTGGGCATCATGTTGCAGACATTTAACATCATGTCCCACACAGTCACATTATCCTGACACCAAGCTGACCAGTCCTAACACAAACCTCTTAAAGTGGAGTGCCTAACCAAGGCAACTTTTTATAACATTTTTATAAGTCTTTGGTATGACTTTGCAGAGTTTGAACCCATGACATCTTGCATCCAAGGCAGGTGCTCTAACCACTATGCCAACGGAGCCATCCCTTATCATGTTAGAGAAAAAATATGAATATTTTCACTCCAGTGAAATATCAGTTTATTCCTCTAAGAAAATCCAGTATTTCAAGGCCTAGTATAAAAAAAGTTCAGTATTGGATAATTATCAATAATGTAATTGTCCTGTGGGTTTGGTGATACAGAATTGGCTTGATGGATGTGGCGTTTTGCCCGACCCAAAATTAAATTAGAAACATGTATAATCAAAGTAATTCAGACAAGCCACTGTTTAATGTTAAACATGACCGCAGGCTAACACTATCCCTTATGTAAGTTTGCAGTGGCTAGGATGGGAAGCCCGACCAAGGCCATCAGAAGTGCAATTATCACCTTGGTGTGGAGGCGCTTGTGCAGATCAAAGAAGTTGCCAGAAGGAGTGGACGTGCCTTATCTTCTTGATATGCAGACTGACAGCCAGGTTGAATTGGTCGCTTAGTCGATTGGACAGGGCCACAGCGCTACCCAATCAGAATCGAGATAGGGACGAGACCCTGATTTGAGCTAAGTTTAATATCCTTAAACCTGCCAGCAAGATTTAGTTCGCTATAATTCGTTAGAGAGATTGCCAGAAGATAGCAACTCTGGTCAGCCATACGTTATTGGCGGGAAAAACCTTAGAACAGGATTCTAAGTGTAGCTTCTAAAAGGAAGCTTCGAGGGACAGACCAGTGATAGTGGCTCCAGTGTCTCTGATAGAGAGATGGAAGAAAGAGAAGGAAGGAGAGAAGTTGTGAGGAAGTTCGAGAGACAGACCAGTGATAGCGGTCCCAGTATCTCCGATAGAGAGACGGAAGAAAAGAAAAGGAAGGAGAAGTCGGGAGAAGTGAAGTCCAGGAGGAGTGGGATGAACGAATAAAGAGACGAGCAGAACCAAAGGCTAGGGGGAAAATCGAACTCACACTGAAAATCACGAGATGAAGTAGGCTATTACTTGGAGGACGAGTGAATGAGTTTATCATTTAAAATTATCGACTTTATTAAATTGTTATTATTTTGAATTTCATCTTCGTGTTCTATATAATTTAACCGTCGGCAGTGCTGACTGGGGGTTCAGAGCTGTACATCTATTTCGTCAGTAATCTAACTTTATAACTTCACGAGCCAAGGTGGAACTTCCATAATATTTTAATTAATATATTGGAAGTACCCCACCCCCATCCTTTGCAAACGCTACAATGCACTTTCATGCATTGCAATGGAAGCAACCAATGGAGGCAGGACTCAGTGGATAGTATGTGGACTTGGCCATTGGGGTGTGTCCATAGGCAAGATGCTTTACTCCAACAGGCACTAAAAACTGATTCAAGTCAAGTCAAACTGTAATCAACAAAGATAATGTTCTTCACATAATGCACCTGCAAATCAAGGTCTATGTTGTTTGTTCTACTAATTACTCATAACAAATTGCTCAGTCCTTGATCTGTAAAGATATTATGTGATTGTTGTTGTTGTTCTTGAAGGGTTTATCGCTATTTTCAGCACATGACAGGCTATACATGGTGGCCAGTATTAATGGTGGAGAAAGAACCTGGGAAAATCCCCAGAAAGAACCACCAACACAAGAGAAGCTACTAGCAAGCTTATAATTTCAAATGTTGACATTGGCCAAATCTGAGACTTGAACCCACGCAGACAGAGGTGAGATGGCAGTGATCCGTAATGGACAGTGCTTTAGATCACTTGGCCACACGGGGCCCCTATTATGTGATTGCATTCTTTGCAGTTTGTAGTTGGACTCATCTTATAAGCAAGTATATATGGTAACCAACTGAAACCACCATGATATAAAACACCAAAAGCAAAAGACATTTTTATGATTACCAACAGGCACAAAAACCAGGGCTGGAAATTCACTGTCTCTGGAAATTCATCATTATTTTGACCAAGTCAAATATTTATTTTTAATTTGCACAGAATATCATATAAAATATAATTAAATCTACGGACTCTTTTCCAATTTTAAGGATTATTAAAGGAGATAAATTCTTACAGGATTATTAGCAACAGAAGTTAGGATGATTTCCCTGTTACTACTCTTAATGTCTTTACAGCCTCCCCCACCCCACCTCCACACCCCCAAAAATTTATCTTGTAAGGGTTTCCAACAGCACCCACGCACTAACCATACATTATCTCAAGCTGGGATGTCATATCATATGAGTTTGGTACATTCTCCTCACAGTCTGCTCTCTTTAATATTCAACCACAAATGATGGCAACCGTAGAATATACGAGTTCATACAATTTGGATTATATTGACTTACCTGCATACCAGTTGTTTGTGACCAAATGTGTTTAATCTATCCACACACACAGAAAAAGCTGACTTAAGAATGTGAAGGCATTCCCTTCCATCTGCTGGGGGTAAGGTGGGGGGGAAGTTACCCAAAGTCCCAGACAGGCTGTGTTTTCCTTGTAATTCTTTGAGGAAAAAGTTCTGGGTGATACAATAGTTCAACTGTTCACTGTGGTTCATCAAGGTGCGGTCAATATATCCCCTAGCAGCTTTTTTGCAGCTGGCTCTGCCATCAGTAAGGACAGTGACATAAGATAACAGAAACAATAGTTTTGCAACTGATTATTGTTGTAGGGTTTAAGGTCATTTTTCAGCATAGGCTAGGCTATACATGGCTTCCAGTTTTAATGGTGGAGGAAGAACCCAGAAAAATCACTGGAAAGAACCACCGACCATGAGAAGCTATTGGCAAACTTTCTCACATATCCACATTGTCTGAATCTGAGCCTCTAACCCATGCAGACAGAGGTAAGATGGTATTGTTTTGTAATGGCGAGTGCTTTAGACCACTTGGTCACTCAGGGGCTCTTTTGCAATTGGTGCACATGTTCAAATGATTTTATTCATTATTGCATCTGGGATTTGCCTGCCAATAGTGATAAAAACAAAATACTGAGGTGTGGAGAGTGTCAAGAAGTGGTGGCTAAAAACACTAATAAAAAAAAATTAATATTCTGGTAATGACAGAAAATATTGCTAGACTTTGAATACAGTGGTATAAAACAGTCATATTAGTTCCTAGCCATTTCAGAATCATCTGGGTACTTATTACAGACAGAATGTAACCTGGTTCCTTTACGGGACATCCACTTTGTTGAAATATGAAGTATGTTTCCCCAGTTTCAGTTGTCACTAAAAGGAGGGCTGGAATTATTTTAATTTTATTTGGCTCTATTGTATAGTTGATTGTAAGGTTGAATATGTTCTCAGATGAAGTTACCTGACTGAACATAGTCCGAACATACCAATTGTTCAACTGTAATGCTCATATGGTCCTTGATTCGATTAAATGTTTTGAAATTTGTTTTCTTACTGCTACTTTAACTTTTTTATTCACTTTAAAGCAACTTTAACATGATTTTGAATTAGTAAATTTTATTATTATTATTAATAATTAATTAATAATAATTTATTATTATTTATTATTATTATTATTGATTATTTTGTTTATGTGTACTATCATTAGTCTAATGTTAGAACATCCCTCAATATAACACTCTCACATAGAAACATATCTCATTATAACACCCTCTCTATATTATAATGTCAACCTCTTTTAGACCATTACATAATGTTGTACAACTTTTAAGCCCTAAACACTATCAGAGATATCAAATTTCCACCTGGTACAGCTGTACAAGTATTACAGTAGTTCATTCATTCATCCTGGTGATTAATATCTGGTTTTTTTTTTTTTTTAACAGGCTCTTCTAACAATTGGGCAGGGAGATGATTAAATTCATCAGACCATCAAATCCACAATGAAGGGCCCACTGACTGGGACAGGCCCATGTATTAACTAACATTCTGCCACAATGTCACTTTAAGTCCTGTACAAATTACTGAAAAGAATGTGCTCAGTGAACATGAATGCCCTGCCCCAGTGATCTGAAAACTATTAAAGTACAGGCAGTTGGATAGACAGGCTTTGGTAGCTTTATAGGAAACTTGGTACGAGTAGGTTGGGGATTAAAAAAAAACAGGTCAGAAGACCTATAAAGTTTCAAAACATCAGTTCATATGGAGAAATTGTTCCACAAGATGATGTTGTATCTCACATTTGACTTAAATTGGTCAAGCAATTTGAATATACAAGTATTTAAAATTTCTGACTTACAAT
The DNA here is from genome assembly GCA_029339505.1 of Unio delphinus. NCBI lineage: Eukaryota > Metazoa > Mollusca > Bivalvia > Unionida > Unionidae > Unio > Unio delphinus. Next base: position 3,193,572 of record JAQISU010000083.1, read on the forward strand.
GAAATTTTTATTTTCAACATGAAACGTACTTATTCTCAGGTTTTATTGGAAAAGAATATTAATATCATAGACAAGAGCCTTAATTTCTCATGAAATGTGCAAGTCTCAATTTTGCAATATTTTGCTCCATAAAGTAATTGCTAAAGAAAGAAAAGATTTTTTCTTCAACTGGCTTTTCTTCTATTGATTTAGTAAAAACTGAAGTCTTTCATCTCAAATCCCTGCTGCAGATCTCCAAATTTCAGCCTTTAAAATTCATCTGAATTTATTGACAATTAACATGTCAAAACCCATTGTTATCTTAAGCGAGATTTCAACATTTAATAGCAATCAATCTGGATTTTCACTAAAATCGATTGCATGATTTGTCCTTTTTTTTACAATTCAATCGTTCCATTAAAATAGAATAGTAATAAATCAATTTTGCGCATAATATAGATGTTTTTGTGACTTTTTGCTGTGGCACTGCCCCACCCACATGTATCATGCACCATGTGACTTGCCAAACTGCAAGACAAAGGTTCAGCAAAGGTGTCAAGGTAACATATTTAAGGATGCAAAATTATATTTAATGGCATGTCAGCACCATCTACAAACAAATATAAAGTACAGATGCTCTTCTGCGCAAAAAATAATTTCTAAGAATTCAATGTAAGACAAATTCTTCATTTTAACTTTTTGAGTTTAAAACCATCTCTGATATTCTTCAGCAATAAAAAGAATTTCAAAATTACCTGCTGTGATGCTCATATTGGTCGTATGCTTGGCAAGATTTCCTCTTAGTGCCAAATGGGCATCAGTAAAAGGCCTTTGTAAACCCTGTGTTCATATATCCATCAATTTGGAGAGATGTCTTTGTGTGTGTGTGTGTATGTGTGATTCATATTTCTAATGTAGCTCTACAGTCATATTGCAACAATTTCTCCAGACTGGCAGTTTATAGTATTCTCATACTGGGAAATTATGCCGCAGAAATTTGGCAACATGTCCCACCCAGTCATATTATACTGACACCAGGCCGATCAGTCCTAACACTATCCTCTTGATGCTGAGCGCCAAGCGAGGCAGCTGGTAGTACCAGTTGGTCTTTGGTATGACTTGGCCAGGGTTTGAACCTGCGACCTCCAGCCACCAAAGCAGATGCTCTAGATCACTGGAACAGTAATTTGGAGACAAGTAGTGAATATAATCTTTCACAAAAAAAATTGGAAAGAAGAAGAGAAAACAATCTTTTCAAGATATGAGTACCGGTAGCAACAACAAGATTTTCAAAATATTGGCAACTTTTTTGGAACCATTTATATAAAGATCAACTGGACATTACGAGAAGTCCTTTTGTGAAAGCCCCATCTCAATATGACTTTCTTTTAGAGTAGTGATTTATTGGTCTACTGAATGTCAGATTGGCATTATTGATTTGGACCAGCTTGACATCAAAAGAAGTCTGCTGTTATGACCATCAATTAAGGAGCAGTAACAAGTTTTGCCAAATGGCTGCCATGGTGGCCATACTGTGTGTGAGAGCAGCACCTTTTTCATTCAGGACCAACAAGACCATGGGATAAATATGTGTCTGTAAAGTTTCTTGGCAATTCTCCATGTAGTATAGGAGAAGTAGCAAACTTGTGCTGACCAAGTGGGCTAATGAAGTCCAGAAAAAAAATGAAACATTGCACAAAAACTTTAGGAAGAATGCTCCTCCAGAACAAGTGTAAATCTTACAAAATGAAAGAAATTCTGTAGAAGGTATATAAATAAAATATAAAAGTAACACATGTAAAATCCTTTAAAAAATGTGGTGTGTCAAGGTAAACTGCAGTGATATGGTTGGCACTCAATGGCTGGAGAGAATGTTGTTGTTGTTGTTGTAACGTTTAATGCTATTCTTCAGCACAAGATAGGCTATACATAGTGGCCAGTATTAATGGTGGAGGAAGTACCTGGGAAAACCCCAGTAAGAACCACCAACCCATGAGAAGCTATTGAAAAGCTTTCTCACATACCCACATTGGCAGAATACAAGATTCTGAGACTCAAACCCACACAGACAGAGGTGAGATGGCAGTGATCCGTAATGGAGAGAGCACTTTAGATCACTTGGCCACTTGGGGCCCCTCTGGAGAAAATGAATGAATGGTAGTGAATACCATCAGAAACACGTATAGTTTAATTTTATTAAACTTTTTTTTTTAGTTGCAGCAAGACTTAGACATGCTTAAAAGCCAATTTCAAAATTAAAAGACCCTGATCTGCCTCTTCATCATGCAAAGGATGATCGGTATCTATGTTGTTTGTCCTACCGATTACTCCTAACAACCTGCACAGACCAATATCCGCTGGTAAATTATCAGATTTCAGATCTGGGTCTGTTTGTATTGCAATGGGACTCATATTACAAGCAAGTAAATACGGAAGTACTGTGACTGTAGAAGTATTTGCTGCACTGATGTAAACCATGCTGTTTTCCTTATGCTTGGTTATAGACACTTAGTATATACTTGTTTACAAGTTGGTCCCATTGCAATATGCCATTGTATAAATGCACTGGAAGACCTGGGTTTATGCAGTTTGTTAGAAGCAATAAATAAAACATGTAAACATGGACTCTGATCTGCTGGCATATGTTGCATTGTCAGATCAAGGTCTATGTTGTTTGCAGTTTCCTCCAAAATTCTAAGCCAACTTTCTAACATACTTGACCTTGACCTTAAACCCTTGTGGAATGAAGTCAGATCTTGGAAATTGTTTGGGGAGGGGGGGGGGAGGCGTACACTTTGGACCATCCTGCCAAAGGCCCCCATTAATCTTTGCTTATTATTTATTTTCCACCCAAGATAACCTGGACGTTTAGACCCCATTGATGGAAGGAAGATTATTCCTGTATAAGGGCCAGTATAGACCCATGAGGATAAATTAGATTTCGTAAGGAGTATATAGTATAATAAACTGAGTACACAAAGAGCTCAAATTTGGGACCAGGACCTGTGAAGGCACCTGTGTACCATGAAAAATGGACTAGTCAGGTCTGTTTATTTACATTACAAAATTACCTATGTGGACCTGTACAACAAAGGCTTTATCATTTTATGACAATATACCATGCTTACCTGATCAATAAAGGCAACAGTACAATTAGGTGCTGATAACTTCAATGACAACTGCCACTGGAGTCACTTAGTACAAATGTTTTGCAGATTGTTCTAATAGTATGGCCATAAAACAGGTATTTACAACCCAGAACACACAAAAGTGCTGACATACCATTTTTCATTCATGTCTATATAGAATCCACTTAAGTACACCTGACAATACTGCAAATTCTCCTGCATTTACAAGTGGAGCTGGCTTGAGCTACACTATAGAGAATCCACTGAAGTACACCTGACAATACAGTGAATTCTCCTGCATTTACATGTGGAGCTGGCTTGAGCTACACTATAAAGAATCCACTGAAGTACACCTGACAATACATTGAATTCTCCTGCATTTACAAGTGGAGCTGGCTTGAGCGTAACACGGTGCTCTTGTGTAATACACATTGTTCATTTTTATGACCCAAAATATTACTGCCAACAGTAGGTCTGGTAGGGGTATATTCCACAAACTGACCAGTTAGAATTCACTCCCAATCAAACTTACCATGTAGAATTCACTCCCAAACAAACTGACCACCCGAAGCGGAAAATACAGTCAATACACTATGTGCATACTTAAATCTTGTAAAAGAAAAACTGAAGAATATTTTAAATGGATATAATTCCTGATAAACATTAAAATGTTGGATTTTAGCTGCTAATAAATACCATTAGGCAAAAAAATATGCCTATGTCCAACTACACGGGTTTTAAAATTAGGATATGTAGGGTTTCTTTTTAAATCTGGACTAAATTCAAGTTAGCTGTCATATTTGTGGTCTTTACTGTTGACTTCATATGTTTGGACATAATTCATTGAATCTCTAGATATACATGAACCCAAATCAAGCTTTTTGTTAGTATCTATTTGTTATTTATAAGTTGACTTTGCTTCGGTGTGCCTTGTTAAATATGCTAAATTTTTGGTGAAATGGCATATAGGAGAAACTGCCAGATTGTCATCCAGGTAAATTGGGAAGCATCTGTTTGATGCACAAATCAATTTTGTGATTTTTTTTAAATGGTGTGTGTGTGTGTGTGTGTGTGTGTGTGTGTGTGTGTGTGTTATGGTTGGTACTGAAAAAGTCAGAGTTATCTGAATGGAAATATGCATATACTTTTGTGACCTTGTACATAATACAGTATACTCTTACTTTAAAGACAACTCTCTAAGTGACCATCTGTCATTTATGACATTTGTAATGCAGCAATCAAGTTCTTATATCAAGTGATAGAAAAGAGCATGTACTGATAGACCAAAAGCATACAGGATGGTTTCTCATTATGATGGTTTGACTGAATTAGTTAAAACTGAAAATAATATGTGAGAATATGGACCATGGGCAATCCTATGGTTTTTGTGTTATATTTTGTAAGCGCACACTTTTCAATAAAAATAATTTACCTACACAACAAAATATACCCATGTTTTTAATTGCTTAGGAGGTTATAATGGTAATTGTTAAATATTAGTTACTGGTTATATGTGTAATACACTACTCCATGTTGTTCTTGTCATTGTTGCCTGTGTTCACAGTATCTAAGTACAAATTAATAAGCTTGTCAAAAAGAAAACTTCTAACAAGCACCCATCAATCCTAATGATCAGTTATCCAGGATACCAATTCATAGAGATTTTGTGTGGTATTAATGTGTACAAACTTAAGCTGAGCCTGCATTTTTTTTATAAAGTTTACAGTATCCAATATATATCACTACCTAATGTCATCTGCTAAAAAGTGGGAGAATCCATCCTCGTTGTCTCATCAAGTTCTGAAATCCTCAATCATCGTCTAGTAAATCATCGTGGCTTAGTCATCATGTTTAGTCATCATGCTTTAGTCATCATGTTTTAGTCATCATGCTTTAGTCATCATGTTTTAGTCATCATGTTTAGTCATCATGTTTTAGTCATCATGCTTTAGTCATCATGCTTTAGTCATCATGTTTTAGTCATCATGTTTTAGTCATCATGCTTTAGTCATCATGTTTTAGTCATCACGCTTTAGTCATCATTTATTTAGAGACTGAGCTTGAGCTTTGTGCTTAACACATGCTAGTTATGCCGCACTTCATTTTTTCATACCTGTTAATTTCCACAAGTTGAGTAGGGAGATTAATTGAATTGAAATACTGGTTGATTCTGGCCTAAAATTGGGAGGTGCAGCATTTTTTAAGCTGTTTTCACTAATTATTGACTGATCATTTTGGTCCAATATACAAGAATTTTCAAAGGGTCTGTTTCTCCCTGTGACATGCTTATTTCCCTCCCCCACCCCCGAAGTGTCCTCTTTCATATTCTGGTAGCTCAGTGGCTTAACTTTGCAGTAGCCCAAGGTTAGTCTTAAAAGTATATACAAGCAAGAAATCCAGTGCGCTTAATTAACACTTAATTCTTGTCATGGCAACTGTCTTATAAAAAGGATTGGCCCTCCAACATTGTTAAAAACATATGTTCTAAAGTGTGTAATGTAAGGACCAGCATTTGATTGGGGAAAAAAATTTACCCATTTTGTTGTAACTAATGGTGCCTAAATACACAAGTCTCATGCTTATGCATTTCCTCACATTTTATATTCCACCTTATTTCCTTACTGTCAACTCTTAAGGCATTTAACATTTTCATATTTACTGGCATTCTGAATTAGTTTATAAGAACACAATCTTTGTAGTAATTTTTACATTCCTTTTGTTAGTTTAATGAAGGTCATTAATATTTATATATACGGCACAATAATATGCCAGGTGTACAGTTCTTTCATGGAATGGAGATGTTAGTGATCTATTCTTGGGATTGAAACTAATTCCTCTCAATTTTATGATTGTAGTCTATTGGGAGAGGGGGGTGGCTTGTTTTCTGATTTTAATATTGTTGTGAGAAAAATGAAAAATTCATAAATTTATGTGAATAACTTACGATTCTATTTACTGACATAAAAAATTCTTTGTAGTGTGATAATTATTTCTTTGTAGTGTGATAATTATTTCATCACAACAATATTCACAGGTGACAAAACAAAATATGGCTTCTGTGGATTGCATACAATATATTTATTTATTAATAAATATTTTGAGGAGAAATGAAAAAAAGACCAAAATCAATAGACATAATTACTGTAATAATCAAGAGGTCTCTTCAGCAACTAGGAAATTTTATGAAATCAGGAGGCATGCATGGAAGGACCACACAAATTAAGGGTTTCTTTTTTCTCCCCACATGCGAGTTGGCAGGCATGAACTTTACATCTCAAATAGCAACAGTCAATTCCAAGAACTTTACAGCTCAAATAGCAACTGAAAAACAGCCAATTCCAAGAACTTTTATGTCCCCCATTTTAACTAGAAGTAGGGTAGTGCAACATTTGCAGAGCACAGGGCCAGGTTACAAGTATGGCAACTTGCAAAGGAGGACAAAGCAATGTAAAGCAATTAAAACTGAATTAAGGTGAATTTTACTAATTATAATACCTCATAAGAAATGTGGGTCCAATATTCAGCAGGCACACAAAACAAAAACACATGAAACTGACAACTAAATCACACGTAAGTTTTATAAATCCTGTGTTGAAATAAATGTTAAATAATGGAATAACTGTTGGATACAATGATTGGATACAAAAATCAGGGATCTCAACTCTGCTAATGATGATGCAGAATGAACACTGAAAAAAATCAAACTAAGTCAAGATGTTGTTAATGTAAAGTTACACACCAAAGGAGTTATTTTTGAGACAGTCTCGGGCTACAAGGTAAAACTCCATGTTGAACATGTAATAAAAATAATAATAATGAGGACTTTGTATAGTGCCTAATCTTTAAAAGCTCTAAGCGCTTTACACCATCAATAATGATATGACTACACTACAGAACAACAAATGACAAAAACAATGAAATTCGAAAACATAAAAACATACTGAAAATATATAAGATACAAAACATGATTAGGTCGCTAAGTTTGTCCCTGAAGTCGAGACAGGTGAGTCTCGAGAGCACTCTTAAAAGGGACCACTGTGTCTTTGTGTCTAATTTCAATGGGCAATTCGTTCCACATCACCGGGCCCTGGTATGTGCACGAACGTTGTCCATATCACTTTGTTTTCATCATGGGAACAATGAGTATACGATTATCAGAAGAAGAGCGTAAGGATCTAGCTGGTGTATACACATAGGTGAGGCTGGATAGGTATGTTGGACTGGAGTCTGTCATTGAAATATAGCACAGTGAACAAATTTTGTGTTTGATTCTGTATCGAATTGATAGCCAGTGTAGGGTACAGAGCAGTGGTGAGGTGTGCTCTGACCAAGGTACTCTAAAGATGATCCGTGCAGCTGTGTTTTGAAATTTTTGAAGTTTCTGGAGTAAATATTGTGATGAACCAGACAGAACTGAGTTACAATAGTCCAGTCTTGAAAGTACTAATGAACACACAAGTGTTTTCGTGGCATCAACTGAAAGATATTTACGAATGGAACTGATGCGTCTCAATTCAAGATAAGCAGCCCTGCATATGTTCATGACATGTTGGTGCAATGTGAGAGTACTGGCTAGAGTAACGCCTAGGTTCCGTACTGACTGTGAGAATTTAATGTTGGTGTTGCTGATATTTATTGTCTGAGGTAAATGATGTGAATGAGAAAGTCTTTGTGTTGTGATCAGAATAGCCTCAGTTTTATCATCATTCATCTGCAGCTTGTTACATGTCATCCACGATTTCACATCCGAAATGCACTTCTCTACTCCATGGATGGTAGCATCAACTTCAGTTGGGTGGCTAGACTTGTATATTTGGGTGTCATCAGCGTACAATTGGTGTGACACTGGGTGATGATCTATGACACTAGAGAGCGGTTGTGTACAGAATGAAGAGAACAGGTCCAAGAACAGATCCCTGTGGAACACCATAACATACGTCAACTGGGCTGGAGTGTATTCCATTTGCAGATATAATTTGTGTCCTGTTGACTAAGTAGGACTTAAACCACTGTAAGGCTATATTCTGAATGCCAAATACATGCTGGAGACGGTGAAATAATATATCATGGTCTATTGTGTCAAATGCTGCAGATAAATCCAGGAGAGTGAGGACTGTAATCTTTCCACTATCCAAAGCAGAGAGAATGTCACTAAATACTTTCAGAAGAGTAGTTTCCGTACTGTGGCAGAGCGATATGCAGACTGTACATTACAAAAATGACTGTTTGAATTCAAACGAGATACAAGTTGAGTTAGAACAACCTTTTCCAAGATTTTTTATATGAAAGGGAGATTAGAAACTGGGCGGTAATTCTTTAAATCGTTATGATCCAGTGTTGGTTTCTTCAGTTTTGAAAAATGATGTGAATTCCCCTGATGAGAGAAAGATATTAATACCTTCAGTTAGTGAAGGCAATATTGGTTCTAAGCACTCAAGCAGCAGTGATGTCGGAATTGGATCAAGTTCACAAGACTTTGGTGCACTTTTCATCATGATTGTCCATGCTAAATCTATAGAAACAGGTTCAAATGCTCCTAACGGTTGTCGCTGACATTCTGCATCATACCTGTATGGTGACGAATCAGTTGAAATTGTGCTGTCAAGCGAATCTCTAATGGTTTGAACTTTGTCATTGAAGAAATTTGCAAATTGGTCTGGTAGGTCTAGTGGAGAGAAGTCGTTGGAAGTGGTGTACATTTGTTCCTTGACATTAGTTTGTTAGTTATCTCGAAGAGCTCTTTGCAGCTGGAACTCTCCGTGATCTTAGAACTGTAGTGGGATGATTTGGCTAAATGGACTATGTTTGTGACGTTCTTCTTAGCGGCTTCATAGATTTGTTTATGAATAGTGAGTCTGGTGGAAAGCTAAAGCCTCTCTGCTTTTCGGCAATGTCTTTTAGCAGTGCGAAGCTGGTCCCGAACACTGCTATAACACGGAGAACACTTTTTTATTGATACTCTGCATTTGGTGGCTGGGGCATGTTTTTCAAGCAATGAATGCAGGCAGTTATCAAGCTGTTCCGCTGTTGGATGTAAGAAAGTTGTTAGGTTTTCTTGGATGTCATGCATGAATTTGGTTCTATTTATCATATGGAGGTTTCTCTTAGTAGCAAATACAGGTGGAGGGTTAGGGACTGATACGTCGAGATGGCATACAATGCAGAGGTGATCCGATGCAAGTTCGTGGGATACTAGAGTTGACTGCAGAATATTATCATCAGGTCTATAAAGAAACCAGTCTAAAATGTGACCAAGTTTATGGGTAGGTTGGTTAACTGACTGTTTAAGATTGAAAACTTGAATGGAATCTAGGAGTTTTGACGTGTTTGGTTTACCAGGACAGTCACAGTGAAAGTTAAAATCTCCAAGAATAATTAGGTTGCCACCTATCGAATTTCCATACTCCAGAAGATTTGGAAACTGCTCCAAAAAGAGAGATTCAGTCAGCTTTTTTTTCTAGGAGGAGGACGGTAGAGACAGAAAAAATGGACTGACCTTTGTTCCAGTGTGAGCGTTGTTTGGACTAGTTCAAACGATGTGTGGCAGAAGTTGAAGGTTGTGTTGTACTTGAGGCATTTGATCATGGAATTCTTTGTAATTACAGCAATTCCACCTCCGCGAGAGTTGCGGGGGAAAGATTTGATGGAGTAATCGCTGGGTGTTAAATCCGCATACTTACATTCATCACCTACAGAATGTAACCAAGTTTCTGTCAGGAAGAAGACGTCAATATTCTGGTCATTGATAAAATTAACAATTTCTGTGTGCTTTTCCGGTGATCCTACTGATTGAGCATTGAATAATGCAATACATAGTGGTATCCCTGGGAGAGTTGACACAACGGTTGACGATTTAAGAGGAATTTGAAATTAACGGCAGAATTTCTAAGTTGTTTATCCGTTACGGGCAAAAGGGAGATAACTGGAATCCTTCCTGTTCTACCCATGTACCCATGTAACACTGATAATAAATCTTTGATCTAGTTTCATTGACTTGTTACCCCAAATGCTGCCATTTTGCATCTCAGAGGCAGTTCATATGTTCCAGGGTCCAAAGTAAAGAAGAAAAAAATTAGGCTTTTCTGAGTGATGCCAAGTACTGCAGATGTTCCACTCATGTAAAAACAATACAGCTACAACAATGGGTTTTGTTAAAAGCCATATTATATTCTAGGCAAAAAACTGCCAAATGTAAAACAGGAGATAAGACTTCATTTGTTATATTTCAAATTGGCTGGTCCAACATTAGTGATGATAGACTAACATGTGCAAAATTTGGGTAAGTTGAGATCTATATGGAGAAAAAAGGGCACTGGGCCTGATCTGGTGATAAAAAACAAATGACCTGTTGGTGGGCATGTGATCAAAATAGCCAATCAAAAAACAACTTTGACTTGTCTAAGCAAGTTGATTTATTAAAGTTTCTCTCTGAATCAGATGTGCCTGGAGCCAGTTTAAAGAAGAAAAAACTTTGTAACCCTTCTGTTAACCCATTTAAGGCGAAATGGAAAATAATATCTTTGGTACAATAAGTTCACATCAAGCTGTCTACTAAATCTGTTTGATATTCATTAACAGATTCATTGGTGTGTAAAGAAACAAAAGTGACTAGATCTGGCAATATGGGTTTGTAAACTAATCTGATCAATTTAGAATGTCGACAAGCAAGGTCAGTCAAGGTCTCATCAATATCAAGCTGGTTGAAATTCTATATAATTACAAAGAAATTAAAGTGAATAGGTCTCATATACAAGGATTATAACTTTGCTAAATATTAACATAGAAGGATATATCAAATTTGGTAAAAATGCAAACATAGAATTGAATCTTTTGGATGGAGATTAAAGCAGTGTATCTCACAGGGGTGTAAAATTGTGCAAAATTGTGGGCATAAAGAAACTCAGAACTAGGCACACACACACACACACACCGAAAAAAGGTTGGGGTCAAAAAATTTATTTTTTCCAGCTTGAAATAGGATGCTGCATCTCTCTCAATCAATCGATTGATCAAATAAACCAACTTACATAATTAACGCGCAAATGGTCTGTCCATTAAAAGAAAAAATTGATAAAATAATGCATTTGTCTTGGCAAGTTTACTGATTTCTTTGTTGTGCAAGAATGTCTATAGGGTGATAACGTATTCTCCAGATATCCTGTGGCGAACAAGGGCAGATTTTTAACAATTTTTAAACCATGTCATGAAAGGATTATTTACTTTAGCAGTCTTCGCAATCAGAAGTCACACCAGTAACCCCAACGGATGGGCTGTATTCCAGTCAAGGGAATTATTTTCTCTATTTTTCATTAAAGTGATCCACAGTTACTCTTTTGTGTTCTGCTTCTTTCACTTTCTTGGCTTATGATTCTTAGTGCACATGGTTTTAATCTGGAGATCACATTTTAGTGTAAGATCTTGCTTACAAATAAATGCTTTTGAGCACGTGGTATCTAGAAAAATTTTAAATGGCTGAGGCTGAATACAATGGTGATTTCTTGCAATAAATGCTGGCTTCTGACAATGATGAGCTGGTGAAGTGTTGATGGAAATATCCCTGAGTGATTTTGAGCCAGGAATTGAGGTTGAACTGTAGTCTGATGTACATGTTTGCTGGACATTAAAAGATGGCATGCCAGGTCAACCAAAGTTTTGATGATATTAAAATTTTCTGGGGTTTCTAAACTTACCAATGACATTCATGGAGTGGATGTTAACAAAACTGTTACCTTTTATTTACCTGTAATTTTGACAATTTAGATGTAACATTGTGGCAGACATTACATGTACAAGTTTGAACTGCTAAAGAATATATATTTCTTCTATATATATTTGAACTCTTCCATTAAAAAAAACACAGATGAAATACAATTGTGACTTATCATTTTACCTGTATTTGCACCTGTACATGCAAATATGTAAAACTTATACACACGTGCCTTGATGCTAATCTTAAAGTGGAGACATACACTATCATTTTTCATATAGGGTTTATGTATCTTTTGCATACATTGATTGAAATGCATGCAATTTAAAAACTGTGCAGTTTCTTTTATTTCTTAAACAATACAGCACTGAGGGATCTTGTACTGCAAAACAATATAGCACTTTAAGGGTTAAGGTAGTAACTGGGTGGAAATAAAAGTGGACAGGTGTTACAATCATAGGCTAAAAATCTGCCAAACAATGATACAAAGAACTGACAATCCAATTCAGCCAATATATCATGAAATACAAGATGTGTGTTAAATTTGGTTGAGCACCATTAACAAGAGTATTATTGCACAGAAGCAAAATAAGCTGATAGTCAGGGGCCACAACTCCACTAAATGATTGCAGAATACAATTAAACTCAGACAAGATCTTGATAACATAATGGTACATTCTGTATTTTGTTGAAATGCAAATACAATTTAGCAGTGATCAGCTTAACCAGATATTCAAACATTCAGCATAAAAACCCAAGAGCAAGGGACACTTTGTAACAAACCTGCTAAATATGGGTGACACAACATTTTAGAGGGTCAAAGGAAAAGAACAGCAAATAATGCTCTCACTAACAGTGCTATAAAAAGGAGATATTATTTGCTTTAACAGTTTTACCAACTTAACTTTGTCATCTGCACTGTACTATCATATTTTCCACAGACACTTATATTATTGCAATAAACATTTTATTAGGTGTTCAAGTAACCCAACATTAACATGTTTGAATACCTGGTTAACCTAAAATGCGCTTCATCATGGAATTTTCTGTTCTGTATCTTGCTCTCATTGAATTATAGTGTACAGTTATTACCTTCCAACATTGACTATAATAAATGCCTATGATTTCGGATTTACTTTTCTCTCCAAAGTAACAAGTCACTAGTTAAATGACAGATTGTGTATTTGAATAAATTCTTTTTTACATATTCAAACTGGAAATAAATTAAATCTTAAAGGGTGACTTTAACTTTAAAAATATATTACACTAATGGCGATCTAACACTTGACACCAGAACTGGGCCAAACCTATAATGTTTTCATTGCTAGGCACATTGTTTCAAAACCACTTTTATTACCAGTCTACAGTTAATATCACCTTTAATGACTTTGGTCATTGCTAGCACCAACTTAGACATGGAAGGACATTCACTGTTGAAAATTGTAGGTGCACCTTTTTATCTTTTCTGAAGAAGAAAAAAAAAGACACCCAGGAAGGCACACAGAGTCAAGATTTGGGGTACAATGAGGACATAAATCTGAGGGAAACCAGCTCAATTTAGGGATTTGTTTCAGAAGTATGACATTCAGAGGCTATATCTCTGCTAAATAAAAACAGCTCAATGACAAACTTAAGTCTCATTAATATCAAGGAGCATACCAAATATGTCTTAAATCCAATAATAGTCAATAGACTTAATTTGCAGAAAATCTTCTGGTCTGACCAACAGGAACTATAACTCTGTTAACATATGATGTAAAAGATTGCCAATTAAAACAAGACAAGGACTTTGAACATCAGTATTATGGTGCCTTCAAAATCTTATTTTTATGTATGAATACAAAAGTGAAAAACAGACAATCAGGGGATATAACTCTGTTAAATGGTGACAAGAAAATGCTAACAAATGAACTTTGCCAGTTTCATCAATATCAAACTGCATACCATCTCTGGATAAAATGCAACAATAACAGTTCCTGTGCTGAAAGAAACTAGATGGTCTGATAATCGAGGTCAATAACTCTGCTGAATGATGATGTTGACTGCTCACTGCTAAATATGGTCAGAGTCAAATGAGTATCAAGCCTGCATGCCAAATTTAGTCCCAATCTAATTATTAAAAAGATAATGTATGGAAATGAAAATAGGTGGGTACGACGTGCAGGGTCTGAATGTACAATATAATACTAACAATGCTGAAAGCAATGGACAACAGACATTTTTTGTTAAGTTTAATTTTCTCAATGATTGGTTTCATTTATTTGGTTGATTTGGTATTTTAAAGCATACTAGTACATGAAGGTTAAACCATTTCAAGGTAGTTGCCTAAAGGGAATGTCTGACATGATAAATATATGGCAGCCAACCTTGGGCTGATATGATGCCAATATTCAAACCTGCACACTTCAACATGCTAACTACTTTGTGCATGTCTCTCTCTCTCTCTCTCTCAATAGGTTCCTCTGATCATTACTATTATTTTATTTTCTCCAGTCTCCAGTCATTTCCTTCGTAATTTCTAGTCATTTACTACATAATTTATCCAGTCATATGCTTCATAATTTATCCAGTCATTTGCTTCAAAATTTATCCAGTCATTTGCTTCATAATTTATCCAGTCATATGCTTCATAATTTATCCAGTCATTTGCTTCATAATTTATCCAGTCATTTGCTGCATAATTTATCCAGTCATTTGCTTCATAATTTATCCAGTCATTTGCTGCATAATTTATCCAGTCATTTGCTTCATAATTTATCCAGTCATTTGCTGCATAATTACTCCAGTCATTTGCTTCATAATTTATCCAGTCATATGCTTCATAATTTATCCAGTCATTTGCTTCATAATTTATCCAGTCATTTGCTTCATAATTTATCCAGTCATTTGCTTCATAATTTATCCAGTCATTTGCTTCATAATTTATCCAGTCATATGCTTCATAATTTATCCAGTCATTTGCTTCATAATTTATCCAGTCATTTGCTGCATAATTTATACAGCCATTTGCTTCATAATTGCTCCAGCCATTTGCTTCATGTTGGATATACAACTCAAATTATGTAATTGCACAAACAGGGTGACAAAGCATACAATGCTGCATGCGTTAAACATATTTCATTGAAAAACCTACAAGCCAAGACACAAACTGCTGGCTACACTTATTGTCAACAGAGTACATTAAGGTATCATCTTTCCCCTCCAGGATCTGTTTTCTACCATATATTATATTTGAGCCAACCTGTGTGCTAATGTATGGAGTCAGATGATTAATAATCACCTGGGGCTATTTATCCACAATGGTTGACATATTCAGTCAAGCACAGATCATAATTGTGTATTTTCTCCTGTGCAAATCTAATAATCCTAGTGTCACAACACTCATTCATCTTCTCTTCAGTGTCTTTATGTACCCTTTGTTCATGCCTACATGGTTATATGAGTTCTGTGTTCATGTCATTCATTTTTATCTGAAATTTTATCAGATCTAGTATTTGCTAAATTTGGCAATTTCTCAATAAAATAGCCATGTAATATGTGCTTAAATTTGAGAACAGCTTTGAAAAAAAAACTGCTTGGCATAAAATACCAGTAATTATGGTCCAGGATTTGAAGCTGTTTTTATAGAGGCCTAATAATACTACTACTGCTGGCTTGTGAAATGGCTGAAATGCATTTATAGATGTGAGAATTGATGAAAACTTGACTCTAATTGTCCCTAATACTTAAAACATATTCTGCAAGTGGAAAAAGTATGGAAAAAGCAATGATCCTGAAAGCAATAAGAAACATGCTTATTTCCTGCCGCATAATGTGTCTGCTGAACAGGGTCTATTTTTGAATTACTGATTACATAGAACAAGCTGCACAGACCTAGATCTGCTGGAGCATAATGCACCAGCATGTCTGTCTGCAATTTGCAGTTGGTTCCAACTTCTAAATGAGTACATGTATATAAAAATGGCAAATTTTTTCTTACACTAATTAAAGTAAACTGCAATTTCAAAGGTCAACCTGCTTCCAAAAACAAGCTCATTTTTCAGGACCATAATGAACATGTCTTAGGGATAGTCTGTGTTTAATACACTTTGGGAAAACAATGTAAGAAAACACATTGTATACGCTTGTTTGCAAGTTGAGTACAAAATGCTAAATGCACAGAACAAGATATGCCTCACATAAATTATGCCAGAAAATCTGGGTCTATGTAGTCTGTAAAGAGTAATTAGTATAATGAACAACATATATCCTGGTATGATAGCTCCTTGTCTAAGTGAAGATCAGGGTGTATGTTGTTTGCAGTTAGAGTGGACCTATAAGTGAGTACATACAACATGTCATGTAGAGACTATAGCCAATGTAACAGTCATTACTGAAGCCCAAGATCAACTTGTCATATTATAAATTGCTCCAAGAAAAACACAAGGTTGAGGTCAACTATATAAATGACTGCTTATTCCAAGCAACTTAAGAACTATGTGATATCTCTTATGGTCAAGAGTTATAGTAGTCCATTTAATGCTAATTGCTTAACTGCAACATTTGTTCAATGTATATTAGGATCATGTGATGAAAAGCAATATGGTGTAAATAAATTACATGATCTTTTGGAATGCCTTTTTGATCAAATGTTACTTGTTGCATATGTAATCCTTGTGTGATAAAAACTAGATATCATACAAATATTTTCCAAAGAACTCAGAGGGTGTCCCCATGTCTTGACACCAGCTCTATGCTGATTACCCTTAATCTTTAAAATGTCAGTTATGCATATCTTTGCTCTATAAATCACTCTGACAACCCAGTGATAGACATAAGCATGACATAAGCAAATTTTTTCTCATCTCCTAGCTATCCTAAATGCAGGTGTTTGGAGTAAAAAAAAAAAAATCCATCCAAACTTAAATTTAATGGATTCTCTCAACCCCACCTCCCTTAAATTAAATAAGAGAGAAACAGTAATAATTCCTGAATTTAAGAAATTGTACAAAGATGATCTTTACTGAATTTTAAGAATTTGTACAAAAAGAATTTGTACAAAGATGATCTTTACTGAATTTAAGAATTTGTACAAAGATGATCTTAACTGAATTTAAGAATTTGTACAAAGATGATCTTTACTGAATTTAAGAATTTGTACAAAGATGATCTTAACTGAATGTAAGAATTTGTACAAAGATGATCTTTACTGAATTTAAGAATTTGTACAAAGATGATCTTAACTGAATGTAAGAATTTGTACAAAGATGATCTTTACTGAATTTAAGAATTTGTACAAAGATGATCTTAACTGAATGTAAGAATTTGTACAAAGATGATCTTTACTGAATTTAAGAATTTGTACAAAGATGATCTTTACTGAATTTAAGAATTTGTACAAAGATGATCTTAACTGAATGTAAGAATTTGTACAAAGATGATCTTTACTGAATTTAAGAATTTGTACAAAGATGATCTTAACTGAATGTAAGAATTTGTACAAAGATGATCTTTACTGAATTTAAGAATTTGTACAAAGATGATCTTAACTGAATGTAAGAATTTGTACAAAGATGATCTTAACTGCAAATTCCTTAGCATTAATGACATAATAAACAATATGATTCATTTGGTGTATAAAAAAATGATGGGTGTAAGTTTGGCCATATTGTAGACAGCTTGGTATCACTTAAGTTGTGTACCAGTCGAAAAACTGCTAGCTCCACCTGGTTATCTTCACTTCCTGGAATTCAAGAGTAAATTGTAAAGCTGCAGTGTTTGCCTAAATTACCCTAATTTGTGCTTCAGAGACCCCCAATTTTTTAAATTGATGCTAAGTTTTGATTTTTACTCAGTCTGGCCCCTGAGTTTTGACACCAAGGAGATTTTTTAACTCTCAGTCTTGTTCCCCTACACTGAGCCGGTCTTGTCTAGTCAAGCAAAATTTGTTTTCCCAATTTTAGTAACTCAAATGATACCATATGTTAGACTAATTCAGGCTGATTTGTCAAGCAATTGGGGACAGCCATTTTTGTTAGCTGCGTGTTTAGACCATATTACAATTTTCACAAGTATCCAAAGAAATTTTAGCCAAAGTACATGAGAATATTTAAAGATTGTGGTATGCCTCTCCAATGTGCAAGTTGCAAATGCAAACTTAATCTTATCAGTCACTCTCTCAGAAGCATGTAATATCATCCACAAACTTTGGTGATGGTTCACAGTCATGAGCTGAAATTGGTGCATGGAAGTATTTTTATTCTTTCAGTTAGTAACCATGAAATCTGCCCCAGAAATTGATATTTAGAAAGCTAAACAAATGTAGATGATGGAGAAGTGAAATAATAGTGGCATTATTTTTACCCCACCCTACCCAACCTTGATCAAATGCACAAATTCATCACATTTTATATTATCCTTACTATAATTTGGTTAGGTGCATGATTGGCAAGCAGCTATGATCCCCAACATTATGGGCATTGCAAGCAGAGAGATGTATGTTAGTATGGAATGTACAATGATGTTGCTTACAAGGGGGTATTTTGTGAAAGGAATTGGAAACATGAAAACGGGGACACCATTAGGAACATATGAAACACACAAAGAATTTTTGGAAACCATTAAATTCAAATGAAAGATACAGGAGTTAGACCAAGTTAATTATAGCATACCATGGTACTTGTCAAACCTCGAATATGACATTGTTAATTTGGGTTTAATGCCATTTCTCAGCACAAGACAAGCTATACATAGCAGCCAGTAAAACTAGTGGAGGAAAAATACAGGAAAACCACCATAAGAACCATGGAAACATGGAAAGCTACTGGCAAGCTTTCTCATACACTGTACCCACATTGGCTAGGCCGGAGATTTGAACCATGCAGGCAAGTTCATTTGACCACTCCAGCAAGAGCATTAGACCACTCGGCCACCTGGAACCTCTAATATACCAGAAACCTGTCATTTCATGATTGACTTATATGCATATCACTTTTCACATTTATGTGGAGGTGTACGACTGACAAACACATCCCTTTTTATGTTTATGTGTAAGTACATGATTGAGTTGCATGCATATCCCTTTTAATGTCAACGTGTAAGTGTATGAATGAGTTACATGAATATCCCTTTTGATGTTTATGTGTAGGTGCATATCCCTTTTGATATATATGTGTAGGTGCATATTCCTTTGCATGTTTATGTGTATCACTAACTAATAATCATGTATAGGTGTATAGATGACTCCTATGTATATACATGTATCTCTACAAGTTTATGAGAGGGTATACAATTGACTTTTATGCATGTATATCCTGTTGCATGTTTTTAAGTGCATGATTGACTTGTATGCATATCCCCAGTTTCATATTTATGTGTAGGTGCATGATTGGCTTGCATGCATATCCCCTTTTATATTAATTTGTAGACGATTGTCTGAAGCATGCATATTCCTTTTCATGTTTATGTGTAGGTGTCTGATTTCCTTGCAAGTACATGAATATCCCTTTCACATATATGTGTAGGTGTATGATAGACCTACACACACATCGTTTTTCAAGCTCATGTTTAGGTGTATGGGACACATGCATATCCCTTTACAAGTTTGTATGTAGATGTATGATCATCTTATAGATACATGTACATGCATATCCCTTTTTCATGTTTATCTGTAGGTGTATAATTTAATTATGTACATATCCCTTTTCATGTTTTTGAGTATGTGTATGATTGAACTATAATGTCGCTTCATATCTAGCAGAATCATCTCCATTCATTTGAAAGCATCTCATTTAACATCACAATTATCCAAGTCACTGCTCCATTTCTACTGATCATGATGATGAAATAAAAAGAAGTTTTACAACAAACTCCAGGGTATAATAAACATGGTAAGTAAAAAAGACGTCCTCAACATCCAAGGAGACTGGAATCCCAAAGTTGGCAAAGATGCTCAAAAAGACTGGGATGATCATTGTGGACCTTCTTGCCATGAGTTTACCAATGAAAGCGTGAGACGGCTGCTCGAGTTCGCAAGCTAAAACAACTTGGTACTAGCCAACACCCTGGGCCAACATAGAGCTTCACAAAGCTGGACATGGCACACAACAAATGGAACCCATCCTAACCAGACTGACTACATACTGGTTCAAAACCATTATCCATCTGGCATCGATAGAAAAAAAACAAGAACGTTCCCAGGTGCTTATGTTGGGAACATGGGAGTGATCACAACCCTGTCATTATGAACTTCTGAGTGAGGCTGAAGAAAATTAACAAGCCAAAGAAAATCAGGCTCAAATTCAACCTTAAACAACTGAAGGACCCTAAGATCTGCAAGTCATTCCTAGCCACAGTTGGAGGAAAATTTGCTCCGCTCCTTATGATGGATGTTGATGTTAAAGTGATGACAGACACTTTCAACACAGTCGTGACAAAAGCTGCCAAGGATATCGTTGACCTCCATTGGCCAAAGAAAAGAACCTGGGTTACAGAAGAGATTCTGAATCTGTGTGTTGCCTGAAGAAGCCTCAAAAACACCAGACACATAACAGGGGCAGTGGAGTACTAAGAAATAAACAAGAATATCAGAAAAAAAAGAATGTAAAAGAAGATTGGATTGGACAAAAGTGCACAGAAATAGAGAGCTATCTGATAAAGAATAACAGCAAAAAGGCATTCCAAATTGTGGAAGACCTCACCAGACAGAAGCAACTAAGAGTCAGTACCATTCAAGACGAAACTGGAAAATGCCTCACAGAAGCAAGTGACATTGCAGAAAGATGGACCGAGTCTTGTAAATAACTCTACAACCATCAATCCACATGAAATCCAGAGGTGCTTGAAGTTCCAAACTCCACAAATGATGATTTCCTCATTCTCAAAGAAGAGGTGGAGTAGCAATAATAGCACTGAAGAACGGGAAGGCAGCTGGAGTAGACAACATCCCAGCTGAACTTATCAAGAATGGTGGGGAATCAGTGACAGAGCTACTAACAAAAATCTGCAACAAGATCTGAGAAATAATTGCTGAAGAACAGGCAGGGTTCTGGAGTGGAAGAAGCACAAAAGAACAAATATTCAATTTTAGGGTTCTTTGTGAAAAGTACTCACAACATCAACAAGACATCTATCATGTGTTAATAGATTTCAAAAAGGCTTTTGACAGAGTGTGGCATGAGGCATCGTAGGCCACAATGAAGAAGTACAACATGTGTCAAAAGTTGACCAATACCATCAAACAGCTAAACGCCAAGGCTACCAGTGCAGTAATTGCTCAAGGCTCTGTGGGGGACTGGTTCAAGACAACAGTTGGAGTATGTCTCCTGCCATTCATGCTTTTCAACATCTATTTAGAGGGCATCATGAGTGAAGCCCTGGAAAACCACTGTGGGACAGTCAGCATTGGAGGGCGTAACATCACCAACTTCCGCTTTGCAGAGGACATTGATGGACTGGCAGGCAGTCAAGACAAACTTGCCACCTTAGTGAACAACCTGGATGAAAGATCTTCCAGATTTGACATGGAGATAAGCGCAGAGAAGACAAAGCTCATGACAAATAGTGGCAAACAAATCTCAACCAAAATTAAAGTCAGAGGACAGGAACTTGAAACAGTGGGCCAATTCAAATATACTGGTTCCATAATCACCAAAGAGGAATCAAGAGCAGAAATTTTGTCACGAGCAGCACAAACAATGGCAGCTACGTCAAAGCTAAGACCCATCTGGAGAGACAAAAATAACTCTGAAAACTAAAATCAGACTATTGAGAGCACTAGTCATCTCAATCTTTCTGTATTCATGTGAGGCCTGGACCCTGACAGCAGAATTACAATGAAGAATCCAGATACTTCAAATGAGATACTACAGAACCATCCTTGGCATATCTTACATGGACCACATCACAAATGAAGAAGTGCTTAACACCATCAGGCACAAAGTAGGCCATTATGAAGACCTCCTCACCACTGTCAAAAAGAGAAAGCTGAAATGGTATGGCCATGTCACTAGAGCCAACAGTCTATCCACAACAGTCCTGCAGGGCAGCATCCAAAGTGGCAGAAGGAGAGGTAGACAGAAAAAAGTGGAGTGACAACATCACAGAATGGACCAGGAAAAGTTTTGCAGAGACACATGCATTGACACATTATTGAGACAAGTGAAGGGAACTGGTCAGATGTTCAGCAACACAGTGCCTCAATGGCCACAATATGTCAAGAGACTGATGATGATGATGATGACTGACCTACACACACATCCCTCTTTAAGTTTGTGTAAGTGTATGATTCACTTACATGAATATTCTTTTCTATCATGTTTTGTAGGTGTATGATTGACTCACACACATATCCCTTTTCATGTGTATCTGTATCTGTATGACTTGACTTTTCCTTTTTATGTGTAGGTGTATGATTTAATTATATGCATATCCCTTTGCATGCTTATGTGTAGGTGTATTATTTAGTTATGTATATATCCCTTTTCCTGTTTATGTGTAGATATGATTTGTGTGCATATCCCTTTTCCTGTTTATGTGAAGGTGTATAATTATGTGCATATCCCTTTCCTCTTTATGTGTAGGTGTATAATTATGTGCATATCCCTTTCCTGTTTATGTGTAGGTGCATGATTGTTTAACATTTGCCAAAATGGGTAATAAGCTTATGACTAAGCAGGGAGTTTACTGAGAATTAGGATATTTTATCACTAAGAAGGGATTATTATAGGAGAATTGAGGAATGCTATCAGTAATAAAGGCTGGAGAATTAAATATGGTATTTTATCACTATGAAAGAGCTATTTATCACTGAATTTGAGAATATGATCACAAAATGTCTTAATACATTAGAGATTTAAATGTGTTAAACACAAACGCAAGATCTTACTATAGGAGAAATATGGAAATATGGTATGTTATCACAAAAAGAGGTTTATTATAGGAAAATTATGTTATATTTTCAGTAAGAAGAGGCTCATTATAGGAGAACTGTGGCATGACATCCCTAAGCAGGGGCCTATTATAGGAGAACTGTGGCATGACATCACTAAGCAGGGGCCTATTATAGGAGAACTGTGGCATGACATCACTAAGCAGGGGCTAATTATAGGAGAATTATGGTATATTTTCAGTAAGAAGAGGCTTATTATAGGATAACTGTGGCACGACATCACTAAGCAAGGGCTTATTATAGGAGAATTGTGGCATGACATCACTAAGCAATGGCTTATTATAAGAGAATTGTGGCATGACATCACTAAGCAGGGACTTATTATAGAAGAATTATGGTATATTTTCAGTAAGAAGAGTTTATTATAGGAGAATTATGGCATGACATCACTGAGCTGGGGCTAATTATAGGATAATTATGGTATATTTTCAGTAAGAAGAGGCTTATTATAGGAGAATTGTGGCCAGACATCACTAAGCAATGGCTTATTATAGGAGAATTATGGCACAACATCACTAAGCAGGGACTTGTTATAGAAGAATTATGGTATATTTTCAGTAAGAAGAGTTTATTATAGGAGAATTATGGCATGACATCACTAAGCTGGGGCTAATTATAGGATAATTATGGTATATTTTCAGTAAGAAGAGGCTTATTATAGGAGAATTGTGGCCAGACATCACTAAGCAATGGCTTATTATAGGAGAATTATGGCACAACATCACTAAGCAGGGACTTGTTATAGAAGAATTATGGTATATTTTCAGTAAGAAGAGTTTATTACAGGAGAATTATGGCATGACATCACTAAGCAGTGGCTTATTATAGAAGAATTGTTGCATGACATCACTAAGCAGGGACTTATTATAGGAAAATTATGGTATATTTTCAGTAAGAAGAGGCTTATTATAGGATAATTGTGACATGTCATCACTAAGCAAGGGCTTATTATAGGAGAATTGTGGCACAACATCCCTAAGCAGGGACCTATAATAGAAGAATTATGGTATATTTTCAGTAAGAAGAGTTTATTATAGGAGAATTATGGTATGACATCACTAAGCAGAGGCTTATTATAGGAGAATTATGGTATGTTATCACAAAAAGAGGCTTATTATAGGAGAATTGTAGCATATGACATAACTAAGCAGGGGCTTATTATAGGAGAATTATGGTATGCTGAATGTACTGACATGTCAGCACAACAAGTATCAGATTCTTTAGAGCAAAATATTACTAGCCAGTACCTTTTTATGTCAAAAACATTAAGAATGTCAGTTAATCAAATTTCTTTTCTTCGCTTACTAATTATTAAATAAACAACTTATTCCATGGTCATGTCCTCACCTTTACAATACATATCCTAGATAAACGTTGGATAGAAATATGGATTTTTTTTTCAAGCTCAGTGACCAAACATTTTCATCGAACCTTTTGTTTCTGATAAGCAATTTTCCCACTGGTCGGCAATGTGAGCTAGGGGTTAGAATCTTAAATGTTTGTATTCTGGCATGGTCAGCACTGCTGTAACCTTGAACTGTGCATTCTGCTTATACTGTTCTGGTAGGCCCTGCTGTAGCCTTGAAATGTGCATTCTGCTTATATTGTTATGGTAGGCCTTATTGTAACCTTGAACTGTGCATTCTGCTTATACTGTTATGGTAGGCCCTGCTGTTAAACCTTGCAATGTGCATTCTGCTAATATTGTATGTTAGGCCCTGCTGTAACCTTGAACTGTGCATTCTGCTTATATTGTTATGGTAGGCCCTGCTAAAAACCAGGGTACAAGCTTGGCTGGCAGGTTAGCCTGTAAAATAAATAACTACCAACTCAGCCAAGATCAGACATCTCTGGCAAAAAGAAAGTCAAGGGAGTCAACCCAACTAAAAGAGAATACAAGCTGTGCAGTCAAACTTTGTACAAGTATTTCAGACAAGGAAAGTACAAGTAATGTAATGTACTAGTACGCACAGTATCACTCCCATTGGCAATGAAATTGAAGACAAGTTCATCACTTCTATTGGCAATGAAATTGAAGACAAGTTCATCACTTCTATTGGCAATGAAATTGAAGACAAGTTCATCACTTCTATTGGCAATGAAACTGAAGACAAGTTCATCACTTCTATTGGCAATGAAATTGAAGACAAGTTCATCACTTCTATTGGCAATGAAACTGAAGACAAATTCAACCCTTCTTTATTGGCAATAAAATCAAGGACATGTTCATCTTTTTTATATGTACCCATTTTCATTCCTTCAATTTTTTTTTAAAAAGAACAGCTTGCTTTTCAAAAGGGAAAAATATATAAAATCCACCTTTCCATCATCAAAGTCATCCCAGGTACTAAGAAATCATAGTCACTATCCACTAATCTGACTATTTGATTGACTTTACTTTCGCCTTTGCAACTCCTTGACGAGTTCTGATATTGGACATGGGGATAAATCTGAGTAAATCAAATGTTTTCTCCTACAGGAAACTAATGCTGTAGTTACTGTGTATATCCATTCCTAATACAAACAAGTATTAAAATGATTTAGCAAGAGTTTGGGTTGATGCTAGGTGGGATACATAACACAAAAACATCTTGAAGTTCAAGATTAATGCTTGTGGCTTCTCTTTCTACAGACACTGTTTTTCTTGGTAACAAAACTCTTCATTAAATCATCCATGTGGCTTATTCCATCTCCAATTACCTTTTAAAAGGTTTAGAGAATAGAAGAAAAATAAAACATCAGTGAGAACCTTCATAGTTTCACTGCTTTTCAAATACTTTCCAGAAGCATTACTATCATCCAATTACATGATTATGCTTTTTATTTTTCATTAATACTGATCACTTATGGAAATCTTCCAGACTTTACAGCAATCTGCTATTTTTTGTTCCTGCTAATTGGATATTTTCCAAAAAAAAATCTTCCATGAACACTAAATCATCCTGCAATTATCTTGCAATGTCCTAACATTAACCAAAAGATGCATAGTTGAAATTTTTAAGGCAAACTCAATAATACATGTCAATTATTTAAAACCCAACATCTGGCACTTATCAACTCAGAAATTCTTCACTTCTACCAAAAAACTGTATCAAGTTTACTCAAAAGCTAATATTTATCAATTCAGATAAATATCAACATTCTGTTAAAAGCCAGACACTGTCATTCAGATTAGAATTTGACTGTTAAATGACTGCTTTGAAGTTTCTCAGCCAAGCCAGGGGGTCATTTCCACAAAGAGCTAGACTCAGCAGGAGGTTGATTTGGGATCAAGCATTTAATGGATGTCTTTCAAATTAGACTTGACTCTGGGTCAAGTGTTACAGTAATAGTGGTTCCAATGCCTTTCTGTCCATCTTCAAAACTGGGAGACAACAATTAAATAAAGTGGACCAAGTATAATATTTGTAGTCCAATAAGACTTAAGGTGTGAAAAACAGGTTTGTTCTTGAACATCAATGGTCATCTTTATTTTTTGTTTGGTTTAATAAATTTCATATCAAATGGAAACAAACTTTTAATGAAATGAAAAATCAAGAATTTTTTTCCATACAAAATAACCGATGTAATGAAATAACTCTGAATTGAACTGAAATGCATTGGTATCTGGCTTTTCTCCATTATCACAAGTCACAGGCAAAAATATTCCACACATTATTTTTTTAAATCACCCATGGATGCCTGTGATTTGATTTATGATCCCATGTCATTCATTGGTCAAAATAGGTCACTTATTGGTCAAAATAGGAGGTCACTTATTGGTCAAAATAGGAGGTCACTTTCACTGGTGTGAAAGAGTTTTTTTCATTGGCTTGTAGATGACATTTTCTTTTTAATGCAGTCAGCAGAAACGAGGAAATCTTACCAACTGAAGCAACAGGTTTAAAGGTTTTGTCCATAGCTTGTGATAATAACATTTGCTTTGTATAATGTGATTAGTCAGATATGCTGACAAGATAAATATACCACATATGAAGGAAAAAAAACACCACAAAATGAATTCATGAAAAGTTACCATAGTATACTCATTTATAAGTGTTGTCAAACTGCAAACAACAGTTTTGATCTGCCATTGCAAAACACTTGCAAAGCAGGGTCTATGTTATTTGTTTTACTATGATTAGTCACAAAAATAACCTGTACAAATACAGATCTCCCAGCGCATAATGCACTGGCAGATCTGGGTCTGTGCAGTGTACAGTTAGACTTATTAGCAAGCATATATGGTATATCCACAGCACTATATAAGAATTTAATAAACTGGATTTTTACTCCCTCATTTGGAACTGCTTTGTTTTTTTTCAAACCTGGTGATATGCTTTGGTCTCACTGGATAGTTTTGCATTTTGACAATTCCCTAATTTTTAAGTAGAAGTCATGAACTTAATTATCATAAGCCTAGCATTTCTAAATTCACACAGAAGCTAAATCTGTAATGTGGTTTAGAATTACTTTGAGTTAGGCTTCAAAGTGGGTTCTGCTGTTTGGTGACTGCCTGTCAAAAGTTAGTCTTGCATTGGAGATCAAAACACATAACTTGGGCTTCAAATGAAAAGCCAACTTGGATTACCTATTTAGGTATGTCTGCAACATAGGTAAATATCTAAAAATCCAGATTCATGAGGGTGATGAAAAGTATGCTAATTTGCTACAGTACTAGTGAACTTTATTCATGCATAAGACACATACAGATTCTTTTAGCTGCCATATCACAGGAAAATATTCAGAATATCTCTGCTGTCAAAAATGAATATAAAAAAGAGGGGCTGGTGGCATTGTTGGTTCAGTATGAAAGCTGCCATTTGTATAAGGGCATTAACCCAATGCCCAGGTAAAATTCTTACATGCAGGCTTTCTACAAAAATCATGTTTGTTTTCATTTGTATCTTCAGTATAAAATTATTCTCATTTTTCTGCAATAGATCATTCTCAAATAATAAGTCTGCTGATAAACTGTCCAGTGCAACCTTTGTGAACACTTGCAAAGCCAGACCAAGTCTTCAACAGCAAAATACTAAACATGCCATTAAAAACCATAAAGCAGCTTTATGACCAAGACCAGTTATTAGGGTGCATTCCAGTATATGGCTCAGCTTGAGTGAGTAGCCTGATAGTTATCAAGCACAATCATTTCAAGCCTACATGGAACATGTCCAACTAGTCTCAGACACCAATCAAACCTGAACCAGACTGTGCCTACATAAGGCACAATATGCTGACAACTTTCCAAAAACTGCTTTAAATTAGATTGCTTTGCATAATTTGAGTGCATAAACATGTTCATCAATCATGCATATTAGTCTATTTGTCTGCATATAACATATCAACACAATGCTTTTCAAAAGCTATGTAAATCAGTAGCACCTTCTAAGTCTTTCAGATATATGTTAAAGTCCCTGAAAACAAGAGTTCATGTCCTAAAAGAATTTCCAGGAAATAAAGTCAACATCATTTCTTCTGTTTAACAAGGAAGTGCTGAAACCATGTCTGATATTCATTTAGGACAAACATGACACTATTAGAAGACTTTGTAAAAATAGCAAGTCAGGGGATGGTTTTTAATATGTTCATTGTGGCAGGCATATTTTCATGACCAACATGTTATCACAATTTGTCTTCAAGCGAAAACACGTTGATATGACTTAGTTAATGAATAACATGAATAAGATTTTAAAAATGGCTGCCATGGTGACCATACTGGATATAATAATAATAATGAGGACTTTGTATATCGCCAAATCTTTAGAAGCTCTAAGCGCTTTACAACATCTATAATGATACGACTACACTACAGAAAAACAAAAACAAAAACAAAACCATGAAATTGAAAAAATGTTCCTGCAGTCTAAAAAGGTGAGTTTTAAGAGCACTCTTAAAAAGGATCACTGTGTATTTGTGTCTAATTTCAATGGTCAATCCGTTCCACATTGCTGGGACATGGTATGCAAAAGAATGTTATCCTTTTGACGTCGTTTTCATAGTGGGAATAATAAGTATACGATTGTCAGAAGAGGAGTATAAGTATCTTGCTGGTGTATACACATGGGTGAGGCCGGATAGGTATGATGGACTGGAGTCTGTCAGTGAAATGTAGCACTGGGAACAAATTATGTGTTTGATTCTGGTTTGAATGGATAGCCAGTGTAGGGTACAGTGCAGTGGTGAGGTGTGCTCTAATCTAGGTACTCTAAAGATGATCCAAGCAGCTGTGTTTTGAACTTTTTGAAGTTTCTGGAGTATATATTGAGATGAACCAGACAGAATTGAGTTACAATAGTCCAGTCTTGAAAGTACTAATGAACACACAAGTGCTTTTGTGGCATCAACTGAAATATATTTACGAAAGGAGCCTATGCATCTCATCTCAAGATATGCAGCCTTGCATATGTTTATGACATGTTGGTATATAATGCTAGAGTACTGTTTTGAGTAACACCTACGTTTCGTACTGACTGTGAGAATTTAATGTTGGTGTTGCTGATATTTATTGTCTGAGGTAAAGGATGTGAATGAAAAAGTCTTTGTGTTGTGATCAGAATGGCCTCAGTTTTATCATCATTCATCTGCAGCTTGTTACATGTCATCCATGATTTCACATCAGAAATGCACCTCTCTACTCCTTGGATGGTAGCATCAACTTCATTTGGGTGGCTACACTTGTATATTTGAGTGTCATCAGCGTACAATTGGTGAGACACTGGGTGATGATCTATGACACTTGAGAGCAGTTGAGTGTATATAATGAAGAGAACGGGTTCAAGAACAGACCCCTATGGAACACCACAACACAGTTCAACTGGGCTTGAGTTATTCCATTTGGAGATACAATTTGTGTCCTGTTGACTAAGTAGGACTTGAACCAATGGTAAGGCTGTATTATGAATGCCAAATACATGCTGGAGACAGTGAAGTAATATATCATGGTCTATTGTGTCAAATGCTGTAGACAATTCAAGGAGGGTGAGGACTGTAATATTTCCACTATCCAAAGCAGAGAGAATGTCATTAATTACTTTCAGAAGAGTAATTTCAGTACTGTGGCAAAGGTCAATATGCAGACTGTACATTGCTGAAAAGACTGTTTGAATTCAAATGAGACACAAGTTGGGTTAGAACAACTATTTCCAAGATTCTTAATAAGAACGGGAGATTAGAAACTGGGCCGTAAGTTCTTTAAATCATTATGGTTAAGTGTTGGTTTCTTCAGCTGAGGCTTTACGATGGCAGTTTTGAAAAATGATGGGAATTCCCCCAATGAGAGAGAGATATTAATAACATCAGTTAGTGAAGGCAATATTGGGTCTAAGCACTCAAGCAGCAGTGATGTTGGAATTGGATCAAGTTCACATGACTTTGGTGCAATCTTCATCACGATTAAATTAAATTTTATTATCAAATCAGCACAATTTTTTTAAAGCCAACTAAACACCACAAAAAGTCTTCCAGTATAAAACTCTGGTACAGCTCTCCATTCAGAAGGAGTAGCAAAAACAAACCTTTTCAGGATGGCCATTATGTGGCCATGTTGGATATCATTGGGCACCATTGTCAATCCGACACTACCAGACATCACAGGAAGTCTGTTAGTGAAAACCTCATGCTGATATGACCAATCATTCAGGCAGAGTAGAAAAAGAAAAAAAAACTTTCAAGATGGCTGCTGTAGTGGCGATATTGAATGTCCAGATGACACCATTTTTATATAGGACCAACTAGACATCATATGAAGACTTCCTGTGAACACACTATGCTAATGACTTTATTTTGGAAGCAAAAACTGGATCTTCAAGATATCAATCATGACGGTCATAACATGTCAGATTGGCGTCCATGCCCAACAGACATCTTAAAAGATTTTCAAAACATCCACTGTGGCAGCTATTGGTTGTCGGAGCAGCACCATTTTCATTTGTGACCAACTTGACCCTGTGATTAATTATGTATAATTTCATTTTGGACCAACTGAATCTGTGACAAACTAGTGTAAATGTCATTTAAACTAGTGTATAATTTAATTTGTGACCAACTTGCCCTGTGATAAACTAGTGTACAATTTCAAAGTAAGCATCCAAGTAGTTTAGGAAGAGTGTTCACAATAAGATTGTACTAATGGATGGACAGACTGACAGATAAGAGGCTATGCCATAAGGAGCATGGATTATTAATACTAGGACATTTTTTATAAGACAAGTCTGCCATTAAACCTATTCACTTGGAAATCAAATAAATTATGTCTCTTAGGGAAAGGTAAAAACGGATCTAAAATGGCACTTCTTAACCCACTAGAGAAATGAGCCTCAGCTTGTCTACATTAAAGTACAGATCATTTAAAGGTCAAAACTAGTACATGATATATTTGCATCCAAGTCAGACTGCAAACTGCACAGACCCAGATCTGCCATCGCATAACGTTCTGGCAGACCCAAGTCTATGCAGTTTGTTAATTGCATTCACAAGAACAAACAACGTTATGCAATTGTAGGTCAGGGTCAATGTGGTTTGCAGTTGGGCTCAACTTATGAGTATACATTGTATATACAAAATCTGAATAATGAAGGCAAACTGTCTGTTTTGTCCCCAACAAACTGAAATGAACTTGTATCTTGCCACTATAATCACCTACAACAAGCTTCTGCAGATCAAGGTCATTTATCTTTGTTTTACCCAATTAATCCTAACATGCTGCACAAACCCATATGTGCCAATGCATTATGTGAAGTCAGAAATGGGTCTATGCAAATCAAAGCTGGAGTGAACTCTTAAGCGAGTCTATACACTAATAACCAATATGTGACTGATATGCCAATGTCAGAGAGACACTTTTCAAGGCAATTATTCCTCAACTCTTGATGTACCACTAAAATGCATTATTGACCCATCAAAATCACCACAATCCAAAACTGGCATATTTATAGCCTCTTCTTATCACCTTCAGAAACTCCATACTGTTCTCCAAGTGATCTTCATTTTGGAAGTGCCCTTTTCAAATACTGACCTTTAACTCATATTACCATATTCTCAGACAACCAACATTTTCTGGATTAGTACGGACATGCATGATGTATTCTACCACTAGACTTTTCATGTCCACTTTTGAAAAAGTACATAGTATCCTGTTCCTATAGTCTTGAGAAAGATGTTCCATAATTTCTATTTGTTTTTATTGACCAAAATCCTTGATTTAAAAGTGACCTGGAAGATGAGCATTAGTGTGAAACTATCTTTGAAAAGGTTCTCACTGAAAACAAAGAATAGTTATCATGGAAGTCCAAATCAATTGATTACCGTACTGGTATATTTTATCATGCCCATTTTGGATTACGTCAGCAAAGGCTATAAGGTCTGACTTGTCCACTCATATTGACAAGTTATGATAATGTTAATCATTTTTTCAAGATTTTTGTCTGATTGGATGAGTAATGTTCTAAACAGATTCAGTATCAATACAGGTAAGATGAGCTAAACAGATTCAGTATCAATACAGGTAAGATGAGCTAAACAGATTCAGTATCAGGTAAGATGAGCTAAACTGATTCAGTATCAGGCAAGATTACCTAAACTGAGTCAGTATCAATACAGGTAAGATGAGCTAAACAGATTCAGTATCAATACAGGTAAGATGAGCTAAACTGATTCATTATCAGGTAAGATGAGCTAAACAGATTCAGTATCAGGTAAGATGAGCTAAACTGATTCAGTATCAGGCAAGATTACCTAAACAGATTCAGTATCAATACAGGTAAGATGAGCTAAACAGATTCAGTATCAATACAGGTAAGATGAGCTAAACAGATTCAGTATCAGGTAAGATGAGCTAAACTGATTCAGTATCAGGCAAGATTACCTAAACTGATTCAGTACCAATACAGGTAAGATGAGCTAAACAGATTCAGTATCAATACAGGTAAGATGAGCTAAACAGATTCAGTATCAATACAGGTAAGATGAGTTAAACAGATTCAGTATCAGGTAAGATGAGCTAAACTGATTCAGTATCAGGCAAGATTACCTAAACTTATTCAGTACCAATACAGGTAAGATAAGCTAAACAGATTCAGTATCAATACAGGTAAGATGAGGTAAACAGATTCAGTATCAATACAGGTAAGATGAGCTAAACAGATTCAGTATCAGGCAAGATTACCTAAACTGATTCAGTATCAGGCAAGATTACCTAAACTGATTCAGTATCAGGCAAGATTACCTAAACTGATTCAGTATCAGGCAAGATGAGCTAAACAGATTCAGTATCAGGCAAGATTACCTAAACTGATTCAGTATCAGGCAAGATGAGCTAAACTGATTCAGTATCAGATAAGATGAGCTAAACTGATTCAGTATCAGGCAAGATTACCTAAACTGATTCAGTATCAGGCAAGATGAGCTAAACAGATTCAGTATCAATACAGGTAAGATGAGGTAAACAGATTCAGTATCAATACAGGTAAGATGAGCTAAACAGATTCAGTATCAGGCAAGATTACCTAAACTGATTCAGTATCAGGCAAGATTACCTAAACTGATTCAGTATCAGGCAAGATTACCTAAACTGATTCAGTATCAGGCAAGATGAGCTAAACAGATTCAGTATCAGGCAAGATTACCTAAACTGATTCAGTATCAGGCAAGATGAGCTAAACTGATTCAGTATCAGATAAGATGAGCTAAACTGATTCAGTATCAGGCAAGATGAGCTAAACTGATTCAGTATCAGATAAGATGAGCTAAACTGATTCAGTATCAGGCAAGATTACCTAAACTGATTCAGTATCAGGCAAGATTACCTAAACTGATTCAGTATCAGGCAAGATTACCTAAACTGATTCAGTATCAGGTAAGATGAGCTAAACTGATTCAGTATCAGATAAGATGAGCTAAACTGATTCAGTATCAGGCAAGATTACCTAAACTGATTCAGTACCAATACAGGTAAGATGAGCTAAACAGATTCAGTATCAATACAGGTAAGATGAGCTAAACAGATTCAGTATCAATACAGGTAAGATGAGCTAAACAGATTCAGTATCAGGTAAGATGAGCTAAACTGATTCAGTATCAGGCAAGATTACCTAAACTTATTCAGTACCAATACAGGTAAGATGAGCTAAACAGATTCAGTATCAATACAGGTAAGATGAGGTAAACAGATTCAGTATCAATACAGGTAAGATGAGCTAAACAGATTCAGTATCAGGCAAGATTACCTAAACTGATTCAGTATCAGGCAAGATTACCTAAACTGATTCAGTATCAGGCAAGATTACCTAAACTGATTCAGCATCAGGCAAGATGAGCTAAACAGATTCAGTATCAGGCAAGATTACCTAAACTGATTCAGTATCAGGCAAGATGAGCTAAACTGATTCAGTATCAGATAAGATGAGCTAAACTGATTCAGTATCAGGCAAGATGAGCTAAACTGATTCAGTATCAGATAAGATGAGCTAAACTGATTCAGTATCAGGCAAGATTACCTAAACTGATTCAGTATCAGGCAAGATTACCTAAACTGATTCAGTATCAGGCAAGATTACCTAAACTGATTCAGTATCAGGTAAGATGAGCTAAACTGATTCAGTATCAGGTAAGATGAGCTAAACTGATTCAGTATCAGGCAAGATTACCTAAACTGATTCAGTATCAGGTAAGATGAGCTAAACTGATTCAGTATCAGATAAGATGAGCTAAACTGATTCAGTATCAGGCAAGATTACCTAAACTGATTCAGTATCAATACAGGTAAGATGAGCTAAACAGATTCAGTATAAATACAGGTAAGATGAGCTAAACAGATTCAGTATCAATACAGGTAAGATGAGCTAAACTGATTCAGTATCAGATAAGATGAGCTAAACAGATTCAGTATCAGGTAAGATGAGCTAAACAGATTCAGCATCAATACAGGTAAGATGATCTATACAGATTCAGCATCAATACAGGTAAGATGATCTATACAGATTCAGTATCAATACAGGTAAGATGAGCTAAACTGATTCCCTGCAAGTAAAAGTTCCAAGTCACTGTGCAGGACAAGTAAAAGTTCCAAGTTACCCTGCAGGACAAGTAAAAGATCAAGTCACGCTGCAAGACAAGTAAAAGTTCCAAGTCACGCTGTAGGACAAGTAAAAGTTCCAAGTTAACCTGCAGGACAAGTAAAAGTTCCAAGTCACTGCAGGACAACTAAAAGTTTCAAATCACGCTGCAGGACAAATAATAAAACGAATTTTTTTCTAGTCCTTACATCTCTTCACCATTTTTTTAGTTCAGTTTTTTTGGGTGTTGTATGGCCCAGCAACACAAACAAGTCATTTAGTACCAAGGTAATTGCAGCCAACCCAGGCTGATCCATAGGTAGGATTCAAACTTTTAACTTACAATCAGAGTCCAGCAAATTGCTAGCCAATGACCCTCTACAACTGCTGTCACCATTAGTTTCATCTTCTCTTGCAACATGCAAGATGGTGCACTCAGCCTAAATCTCTAACCCATTCAGTAATAAAACTGAAATGTTTTCAAGATTCTGTACATATTTATGTAAAATTATTTCCTCTAAAGAAAACTATCTCAACATCAAATACTGACTCTATCATAAAAACTCAATGTGCACATTATGTTTTAGGTCTGGTTATATAAAAGATTCCTGATAATCCAGATCAAGAAACTTACCACCTGGATAAACTTATTCTAATGCATGGTTGAAAGCTTGAAGAGTTAAGTATGCACATCAACTACAATGGTTGATGGTTTCAGGAAAATCACTTGTGGGGTATTAAATGTAGCTGCACTGATTAAAACTTCACTACTGGTCTCTGCAGAGTAGATGCAGATTCCAACCTAGATAATAAAATTACCTACAATTTCTACCTTAACATGCACAGAGGTTAAACATAGCATGTGTTAATTATCAATTACTTTTGCGCAGTCTTGAAATTACATTTCAGCAGCACCTGTAAAACTATCTAAACAGTGAAAATATATTTTAAAAAAATCATAAAATATATTTAGTATCGGACCCATTACCTTCTTAATGGTAAAACTCATAAAAAAATGTCTCAAAGCTCATTGATTAAAAAATTTCTCCACATTAAAATGACACCTGTATTATTGATCCATGAAATGCAAATACTATTAAGAAATCATAAGACATTTGGTTTTGATATCTCAAGTTACAATCCATGTCTCTTTAATAATATATCTACCTGAGGGCCATGTAAGAGACTTAGGGTTTAAACTCAATATCTTAAATTGGGGATCTAGGTGGCAGAGTGCTTGCCTTTACTGATTACTGCCATCTCACCTGTCCATGCAAGTCCTCTGGCTCTGGTTCAATTTCGGTAGGTGAGAAAGCTTGCTTGTAGTTTCCTGTGGATCAAAAGTTCTTCACAGGGTTTTCCTGGATTCTTCCTCCAACCAAGATACTGGCCATCGTGTGCTTAAAAAACACTACAACAAATATAACACTAGGAATTTAGCATTCTTCATGATCTCAACCCATTTTCTTGCATTGGCAAAAGTAGTTTTTTTTAGACAAAATAATTAGCATTGAGTAGAAATGTGCTCCAAGTAAAATGACAGGTAA
The DNA here is from genome assembly GCA_029339505.1 of Unio delphinus. Lineage (NCBI taxonomy): Eukaryota > Metazoa > Mollusca > Bivalvia > Unionida > Unionidae > Unio > Unio delphinus. The sequence continues at coordinate 3,229,892 of JAQISU010000083.1, forward strand.
CTGGTGTCTCAGGTGCTTTGGAAATGCATTCTATGTGCCCTGGGATGAATGGCTGATGTGATGAAGATCAGAGAATTTGAGAGAGGCTAAAATTTTGGACTTGATTTGTTCAAACAATGGGATTGTGAAGATGCAAATCTCTGTAAATCTAAAACGTGCACAGTAATATAGGCCAAAGAACAATTAGTTTTATGAGGACTGGCACTTCGTAAATCGCTATACTTCAATTATTTTTACTGTCTGATCAGGAGAGGGAGTGATTTTTAATTAAGCCTTCGTTTATTTAACCGTTTTAGACAAGACTAGCAGGAAAGGTTAACTTCGATTTTATATTGGAACATGTCAAATTGAAATTTTCCAGACTCAGATGTTTGGAAATCTAGAAGTCAGGCTAACCGCAAAGGTTGGTGCCTAGTTATAAAAGGCGGTAGATATATTTAATCCTGATTAGTTACGGTAAATAAGGGTCATGTTTCCCACACAAAATTTCCTTAGTCATATAAAAGACCTATAAAAAAAATATAGTCAGTCTACAATTTATCCTGCAAGAGTGAAAAGAAAAATTCCAAAAGAAATTTAGAAGAAATTCATAAAACATTTGTCAAAGGGACTGGATATTTGGAAGGTCGACGACCAATGCTTGAAAGCAAAGTTGATATAGTTACAGTGATGTACCTACTTATCCAAATATCTATGCACTGACGTATCCACCGATGTACCTACTTATCCAGGAATCCACGTATCTATGCACTGATGTATCCACGTGCCTACTTATCCAAGTATATCTACGTACTACTTGACCAAGTATCTACATATCTATATGCTTACATATCCACCTACCCAAAGTTTGAAGGCCATAAAGAGAGGCAAGACCGTAGGGAGGTCGGAGAAGGAAAAAGGGTGTAAAGGACTGTGAACAACAGTGAAGTTGGAATGGACTGTAAATAAGCAGGTTTTGAAGTTGTACAAGGCAATGACTTCAACTGTTCAATCTATTCTATCATGAACCAATTCTGTCATTTAAAACAGATCAGCATAAATATTAATATTTGTTTTAAAATTTGTTTTAAAATTTGGTTAAAGTTTTATTTAAAAAAGAAGTGAATCTTTCAAATGTAATGTATCATCACAGTTGTTTTGTAATTTACTAAACTTTTTTTTTTCCATGTATGGCTCGTGTCATTCTGTACTATATATTTGCTAAAGTTTCTATTTATTCCACCTATATATTTCACCCTTTTATTTATATTTACTCGATCCGGTCAATAACACCAAGGGTGATCATCATCTAGATAACGAGAATTCAAGCCGACACCTTGAACGAAGGTACAATCTGCCAACCAACCAACCTCTACAATGTAAAGAAAGAGAACACATTACAGGGATTAAATGAAATTGGCTCAAGTGGCTTCATCCTTCATAAGCAGAAATAGAACTGCAAGAAAGTTACAAGTCACACAGGGGCCACAACTCCATACAATTTGAAGGAAAACATTGAAAAACGAAGATGACCTAGGTGTTCTTATCATAACAGAAAATCTAATTTTAACCTATTCTGGTGCCAAAAGTTAACAAGTGGAAATAAAACTTGTGACAGATGACAGGAATATTAGAGTTCACCCACAAAACGCTGGATGTAAGAACCTGCATAATGAACATCAGACAAGCTTTTACTATATGTTGATGTTGTTCACATCAGTACGTATCAAGTGATACAAATCTGTTGACAATAATACTAGACAAACTAACTATATAATACAAATTTAACTCTGAGCTAGTGTGGACAGTTGTTGTTGTTGTTGTTGGGTTTAACGCCATTTTTCAGAACACGATAGGCTATACATGGCAGTCAATATTAATGGTGGAAGAATAACCTGGGTATACTCCCGGAAAGAACCAACGACCCATGAGAAGCTACTGGCAAGCTTTCTTACATACCCACATTAGCTGAATCTGAGACTTGCATTATAGGGCTAAAATTTAGTTATTTCAGGTGCTAGGGTATATGTATAAGTTTTAGAAGAGAAGATATATTTGTGTATAAATGTTTCTAAATTCTCTCCAAAAATTTAATAATAGTATGTCTATGATAAAGGAGTTCTTCATTAATCACTGTTAAATTTTGAAGCAGAGATTTTGGGTAAATATGGTATTATCAGCACCATACTCAAATACAAAGTGTGAAGTTACAGTCCAGCTGAGAATCTGAAACAATGAAGTCAGTAGGACATTTAGAAGATGTGTTTGTAAAGCTAATTAAAATCAATTATAGCAAGTTTGCCTTATTACTTAAACACTCAAATTAGGAACCATTTGTAAGGACATTTGAATCTCTTAGTAGGTATAAAGTGCTTAAAATGAAGTTGGGTAGTTATTGTTTAGTTTTAAATAAATTTGCTCATAAGGATAAAGTTTACCAGTAATTTCCTATTTAAAATAATATTTTGGAAATTCTAGCATACAGTATCAGTGGGAAAAGAGTGTGTATGAAGAGTAGATATGACTTTATTTTAGATAATTTGGATTTAGTGCATTTTTATACGTAGATTATAGTTACATAAAGGATATGCACCTGACACAATTAGACCAGCAGTTTAGCTATAGGAATATCTTTTAGGGCATGCTCTCTCTGAAGTCAGCTAGTATTGTTTAACAAGCCAGGTAAAACACAGTGCAGGGGGGTGGGGGGGTTCATAATGAGGAGTCAGCAGGAAGAACTAGAGGTGTCAGATATCCATTAAAATGTGAAAAGAAAAACCCTCTTGTTTGTGACTAATCCCCCATAGCGCAGAAACACCAAAGGGGTGCTACACACTTGACCAACGCAGAGGTGAGATGGCAGTGATCCGTAATGGAGAGCGCTTTTGACCACTTGGCCCCTAGTGTGGACAGATGGATCAAAAAATGTGATAAAACACCATGTCAACCTTTTCATTGAAAGAGGCTTAGCAATTAATCTAATCTAACTTGCTGTATTTGAGACTTGATCTTGATTAATTAAGTGTAATAAAAATGTATTAATTAAACACCAAAGAAGTGTCTCCTCTAATGCAGTAGCAACCTATGAAAACAATTAATTAGTGTGTCTGAACAAGATCATATCACCTGTACATGGTCAATCAGACAGAAAAAAAAACCCAATTAAGCTTAGTCATGGGAATCACTAATTATAAAAATATTTATCATACTATATCTTAAATCTTTTGACTCTTTAATGACATTTGTGATCAATATATCTTTGACTGATAGGAAATACATGTTTAAATGTTTTGTAAGAAAATTCAAGAATGATTCAATTCTGGCAGTTTTGACATTTTTCAATACTGAGAGTTTTTGCAGGTTTTGTTTCCAACTTATTTGTAAGCATTATTGAACTAATAATGATTATGAAGAATAAGACAAGAAAACTGTCAATATGTTTAACATACAGCACATATACTCATTTGTAAGTCAACTCCAACTGTAAACAAAAGTGACAATGATCTGCCATCACACAATATGCCAGCAGATCAGGGTCTATATTTTTTCTTCTGATTCTTCTTAACAAACTGCATAAACTCAAGATCTATCAGAGCATTCTATGATCTTCAGTTTGCAAACTGACTGGACTGTTAAAAACAAGTATATAGTATTTTTTGTGGGTATCAAATATTTTTTTGAAATATTTTTAATTGGTACTTATCGTCATGAATTTGGTATATCGTCCTTGTGTTCCTAGGAAGGATCATTCTTTACTGGTCTGTAATTTCATGGTTTGTGGTATGCATAAAATCGCTTGAAAACTGATGACCAATGAAGCGTACTAAATTGGCAGTTTTCCACAAAAACATTTATTCCGATATAGTTTGTAGTTTTAGGTTCTAATGTCATCTTTCAGCACATAAATTGCTATAAATGGCAGCATGAATATATGGCAGAGGAAAACTCTGGAAAAAGAAAACTCAATCCAGCTGGAGGCTTGAAGCATGTTTTTCACGTACGCACACTGGTCAAGATTGGACTCAAACTCGTGCGGACAAACTTGTCAGATGTGAGGCCCCTTTATTCAGACACAGAAAAGTTTGGACAAATTCAAGTCCAGATTAATAAAGCTTCACATTAAGACAAACCATGAAAGAGAATATATGCTAAAAAATATGAGGGAGACAATTTATTTCACATTTATATATTCATTATAAAGCTGTACTAAGACTTACAACATGGGTACTATAAAGGAGGTTAATGAGAATCATGAATTATTATTGGTCGTGTAGGTGTAACTTGCGTACCTTACTCAAGTCCAGTCAATCAAGAAGTTTACTGAATTAAAAAGATGTCAAATTTGCCTCCTTCTAAAGCCTTTTAACACAGTGAGGTAGTCAACTAGTGGCTAAACTTCATTTGTCACTCAACATGTCAGTCAGTTTCAAATGTTTAATAAATAAAGTCATAATGAGAACACTGTTCTCAAATGAAAGCAAGCAACAGAATTCTGAATGGAGTAAGACACATTTTGCATCTTTGAGGAGATTCTTATGTGTACATCGAATGTATGTTGATAGCAGCTAATTAATTGGACTGCTTTGACTATTGATTAAACAAGGATAATGATCGAGATGTTACAAATGATCAAACTTATTTTTCATTAGTACACTCTGATTTAATCCTAGTTATTTCTAACTGTAGAAATAGTCAAGGCAGTCTGAATAGATTTAGTTTCTTTTTATGCTGACAAATTTCCAACTAACAAAATGTATGATTTATCTGTCAATTATATACTGTATCAACACACATCTGAAGTGTATTTCTGACTTGCATAAAATTTCCAGCAGTTCTAAATTGGGTACCATATTTATTTTCTTATAAGACAAGTCCATCTGCAAACTGCACAAACCCTGATCTTCCATTGAGTGCAAGTGAGTAAATGTAGTACATGTACATAGTACACATACCCTTGTGACCTTACCTGTAAAAGTAGTACACTGCCAATACAAGCATAATCATACCTGAAACTAAATGCTCATTTCTGACCTTGACCTTATCGCAGATTTGACAATACAGCTAACAACCCCTAATGTACCCTAACCCCCTACCCACCCCCCACATGTGTGTGTGCCATACCGGTAACTGCACTGATTTTAAAATTAGGGTAGATAGGTAGGTTGGCTGAATCTTTAACAAATAATGATTAGTCTATATGACGAGCTAAGCGCTTCAGGTACTGGGATAAACTAACTTAAATAGGTGCACAAATCAATTTTGAAAAATTTTCTTTTACATTCTTTGAATTCTTGTGAAATTTGTTTCAACATTTCTGTATATTATAAAGAGTAGGATCTATAATGTACCAGGCATTTCAAGTATTGGGCTGAACCAGCTCAATTAGATGCACAAATCCTTTTTGGATTAAAGGGGATCTGCAACAACAAAAAACACTGGATAATTGGCTAACAGGAAATGCACATTTTTTTTACCAAATGAACCTCAACATACTAGACATACTTGCTTGTAAGTGCAGTCAAACTGCAAAATTCACAGATTTAGATCTGCCGTTGCTTTACACAAAATCAGTAGAATAAACAGATACTCATGACAACATTAATCTCTTACTCAACCGAAATGAGTTGTATATGGATATCTCCTCATCTTGCAATTATTGAAGTTTTAGCATATACGTATTATCTACCAGCATGTATTATAATAAATACCCACTTAAAGGTTTTCTGGATACACTCTTCTTTCCACACCAACAAATCAGTAACAATAAATTGTGAACTTGCAATTTTGTTGTAGTTGTCTTTCATGATTTTTTCAAATCCATAAATTATTTCAATCTTCCTGGTCATGGGAGATTACTCTAGCCAGTGTTTGTGTGGGAGGGTTACTCTAGCCTTAAGAAAATGTTACACAAATGGCCAGCAAACATTTTTACATTGCAACTCCGCTGACTACCACCGACTGTAAACATTTTCATTGCCAGATATACGTTACACTAATACCAGCAAAGGGGCCCTAAGTGGCTGAGTGGTCTAAAGCGCTCTCCGTTATGGATCACTGCCATCTCATCTCTGTCTGCGTGGGTTTGCGTCTTAGATTCGGCTAATGTAGTTATGTGAGAAAACTTGCTCATTAGCTTCTCGTGGGTCGGTGGTTCTTTCCAGGTTTTTTCCTGGGTTCTTCCTCCATATTTTTCAAAAACAAATCTCTGATGAAAATTGAAGTGGGGTGGGGGTGGTACTGGGTTCGGGGTGGTTGGGGGATTACACACAACAAATTATTACGGGGTAAAACACGAGCCAACACTCAATGTGCAATGTCAGATTCTCGCGGGCCATGAGCGTTACTCGTATAATATTGTATAAGCCCTACTTGTCAAAGGGTAAGTATTACGTCCCACTTTGTCAAGGGGTATTGCACAACATACAATAATAACACTATAACCCACTCCCCTCTGATACTCGTTATCTAAGAGATGACCGCCCACGGTATAATTGCCCAGTAAGAGTAAGAGAATGTATATGGTAACCTGAGTGGGTATATTGAACAAAACAACTCCGAGCCCCCGTAAAGATAAATAAACAATTTAATAAAATACATACACAATGAAATTTCCATTCATTAGGAATACACGCGGTTTAGAATTGAACTTTCACCAAATTACAAATAGATTTGGAATAGAATTAACAAATTAGCCGTTCTATTACTGATATTTAAAAATCATCATAGGATCGAGTCACAATCGAAATCGCTACTTTTGTTCGATTTTCATAACCTGTTATCCTCGAACCACGTTCTCTGTTCAATCCAATGTTGTTCTAGAAGCTACTGTCTCTTGAGATACTTTTCCCTCGTGGATGTCCCGCTTGAACTCAGACTTGTCCAATGTATCAATGTATACACCTCTCTATTTCTCCTTCACAATTCCCTTTTTTCTGTACTTCCTTTCTTTCCCAAAAGCTATTTTCTTGCTTCCAAAAAGGAAATTAAAACAACCTAAGTCTCTCGTTACACTGATTATAGTCGAGACTGTCCGTTATTCCTGGTTCGAACAATCAGACATTTCTATCAGTGATAACAATTTTACGGCTAGTAATTAACTACACGTCCTCAAATAAATGTAGTTTGACCATTTGTTAATTCGTTTTGCCTTGACCTAATACATAAACGTACTACATACCGAGACATTGAATTATACACTGTCGCTAAATTATCGATGACATCAAAATTCAGTGAATTCACATGTATTCTTGTAAATCATTAACTTAGGCAAGACATTAAATTCTTAGAACATAATCATTATTCAAATAATATGATAAATTCAAGAATTAATGTAACACTTCCTATAACTCAACACAGTGTTTTTATGACATAAATTAACACTACGTCATTCTAAACTAAGAAACTATATAGTTGTTTGTGCCTATATCCACTTGTAATTATTTGGTGCAAAAACAATATACCAAGTCATATCTGCAACTTTTTTAATGTATTGTATTTCTTGTCATGTTTAGGTCTAAATATGAATCTGTGAAGTCAGTTTTATAAATATTTATTAAATATAAGCTCAAAGGTATGCAACGAGTGCAAACCCAAGTTGTTTCAATATACCGGTAATCAAATTTTGGCATATGTTACGTACTTAGGCTCGAATAAGCAGCAACACAGAAAGAGTGAAAACTAACAAGCTTGTAAAACTTTAACAATGAATTTATTAAGTACAATTATTTTCATAAAATAAATAAACTTATGGTTTTTGAGAATCAAATCCAACATTAATCCAATATAGAATTCACAAAAATAATCCACTAATGGAATTGCAAGAGTCCTGATAAATAAATGTTCTAATAGTTCCAGGTTTGAATCTTTACAATGTAATCCAAAATGGTTGACGATGTCACATGATGCAGTTCTTCTTTTATAATCATCCAAATGAAAATCATGAACACATGTCCTTTTCCAGATAAATAATAATTCTCTTGCTCCAACGAATTTACACAATTCCCAGTACAAGGTAATTAAAATTATAACTCAAACAGAAGACACAACTTAATAATAATAAAGCCCAACATCTACTGAATTGTTCTATCCCAAACAATAATTTAAATACCTGTTTTTTTTTTACGTAAACAAGTGATCACGCGATTTTATGGAAATTCACTGAAGGTCATAGAAAGAGTGTACGATCAATGTAACACGTACACAAAGAAAGATTCCGATAAGAAAATCAGTCATTTCTCACCCCCAAGAACTAAAAACAAAAAGTTGTCCTTGAAATTAACCAATAGTTTTAGAAGCTTGTTGACACTGTCTGAAGCAGGGTCAGAAATTAGGTCAACGAGCCAAGGTCAAAAACATGTTTACAGATAAAGTATGGTCATAAAGATTTTTCTAGAATAATTTCCCAATTAATGAATTTTAAAGCCAAAATGACAAACTTGGATCTGACAAACAATTAAAAATAAATAATTTAAATCCAATAGACGTAACACATATATTATATGTAAAACTTTTGCCACCTGTTATCTTAGTCAAACATTCGTCCATTAATACTCCATAGTTTCCATGCAAGAATTTTCCATGTTTTTTTCCTGGAATACTGTTAAAAATGTACATGGGGAACAACTCCTTTATTCTGAATAGGCAGTTGGGATAAGAAAACAAGCATGAAATTGGGTGGAGTGGGCAGATCAAACCATGTCAGTTTTTATCAAATTGTAAAAGGCATGTGTATGTTGTCAGTATGTTTTTTTTACTGGAAAAAACATGTGCCTGTGACATCACCTTAGATAAATTGAGAATAAAAAGATAAATGGCTACAAGACAAGTAACCAGTATGGTAAGTAACCTGCATAGGGTAAGTAACCTGCATATGGTAACTAACCTGCATATGGTACGTAACCTGCACAGGGTAAGTAACCTGCATATGGTAAGTAACTGGCATAGGGTAAGTAACCTGCACAGGGTAAGTAATGTGCATATGGTAAGTAACTGGCATAGGGTAAGTAACCTGCATAGGGTAAGTAACTGGCAAAGGATAAGTAACCTGCATAGGGTAAGGAACCTGCATAGGATAAGTAACCTGCATAGGATAAGTAATCTGCACAGGGTAAGTAACCTGCAAATTAGATAAGTAACTGGCATAGGGTAAGTAACCTGCATAGGGTAAGTAACCTGCAAAATAGATAAGTAACTGGCATAGGGTAAGTAACCTGCATAGGGTAAGTATCATCATATTTATTCTCCATCTCTTGTATCGATTTGTGTATTGGTATGGCAAAAGTATTGATTGATGCATTGATGAATCATCTAATTCCTAGTTAAAATCTCAAAAAGTAAAATAATGTTATACTCAAGGTTTATACTTAAGCGTTTTGAATTAAGTGATAACTACCATGTAAATTACCCCTTCATATAAAGGTACAGACGCAGACATCTGGTTTCTATTATAACACTGATCAAAATAATTCTGTAACTGATATGAAATTAATCAAAAGAATGATGTAAATATCGAAAACAAAAGCATCGTTACATATACATGTAATGGATAGGAAAACAATCTATCAAGCTAACATTAACCTTTTAATATATTTGAAGGACAAAGACCCTTTGTGCATCATTATGCATTAATGTAAAATGTACAAAATGTACTGCTTACTCAAACATATATTCATGCAAAATGTTAAATGTCATGGACTTGTCTAGAAAATATAACAACCAGTTGATAAGTAAACATATTGTTTAAAGCCTTCCTCCACTTTAAGTGAAATTTAAACTTTTATTTCTTCAATTCAAGAGTACAACCACTCTTTCTCAATCAATCCAGTGTTTAATAGAAACTGATAGGAAAACTTTGTGATATTAGACCCTTACATGCCAGCCCTACAAAATACACTGTTGTAATTACCATATTTTTCCACATAAATTAATGGCATACTTTTCAATCTTCTTTTTTTCCTTAGTATTAATAAAATTACTTTTAAGACATTTGCACTTTCCCTCTATTTTTTCTGATTGTAAGGATTTGTTTGTTTGCTTGTTTGTTTGACTAGGATTTTTAACGTAGCTTTAAAAAAATTCGCTACGATGTCTGCAGTGAGGCAGTTTATCATGATGTCTTAGACTAAGCACTGGGGCATCCTGCCACAGACATGTAGCATGATGTCCCATCCAGTCACATTATCCTGACACCAGGCCGACCAATCCTAACACTAACCTCTTAATGCTGAGCGTCAAGCGAGGCAGCTGTTAGTACCATATTTGTAAGTTTTTGGTATGACTCGGCCGGAGATTGAACCCACGACCTCCTGCTTCTGCAGCAGATGCTCTAACAACTAGGCCACCGGAGCAGTTGATTGTAGGAAGCAATTAATTCACGTGTAATTGATTACCATATATACTCGCTTATAAGTTAAATCAAGCTGCAAAAAAACAAACAAATATAAATGATCTGCCAAAACGCAGTACACCTACAGATCAGGGTCTATGTTCTTTGTTAGACTGGTAACTCTTAACAAACTGCATAGACCCAGCTCTGCCCATGCATTAGGAAATTACAGATTTGGGTCTGTCCAGCGGTACTTGTCTAAAAGAGTATATTCTGTATATTGTGTGATGCGCAAGACTATTTAATGAGCAGCAAAGATGTCTTTTAAAGTAAAGATATTTTTTTAAAGAAAGGAATCCCTGTTAGCATAGACAGCCTGACTATAAGGCATGTAGGAGTCTGCATGACTTGTAAATCATAGCACAATGGCTTTGCTAATATCTCTGTCTGCCCAATGAACAGAAACCCTTGATAGGGTGATAGAAATCAAAATACAAAAGTCTGGGGTCAAAACAGTGTCATGACTGAGCTATCAGTGTAACTTTAGCTGCCACTGGCATCTTGGAATAGTTCCTAGGACTTGAATGAATACACCAATCAGTCTCAATTGGTAAATACTTTTATTACAAACTATTCATGATAAAACTAATAATTGTTCTTAACTGAACTGGATCAAATGTAAGTTGTTAAATTACAACAAAACTATATAATACACCACTGGAAATGAAATTAACAGCCATATATATGTACACACTTATAAGGCAAGTCTTACAGCAAATAACATAGACCTTGATCTGCCATTGCATCAAACAACAGCAGGTCAGGGTCTCTGTTGTTTGTTCTACTGATTATTACTAACAACCAGCAGAGACCCATGCATATACGATGGCAGATAATGGGATGGCAGATCTGAGGCTGTTGCTTGCAGTTGCATACAACTTATAGGAAAGTATTTATGGCAGTGCTGTCCATCTTTCTTGACACAATGGGCCACTGAAAAAGTTTTCTGAAGCCTAGTGGTGTAGCAGAAAACTTAAAAGCAACGACTATAACAATTATATTTACTGGTTAAGAAGATGTACAAAGAAAGTAGGTCATGGACTTCTTTTACATAAATGAACAAAAAAAAGTTCTCAAGCTCTGGCAGGCCATTAAAAATCGGCCCGCGGGTTACATTACAGACCAAAATGCAAAGGTATTAGTAAATATACCAGGGTATTTGGTAAGGACCAAGTCTTCCAAACAGATAAAGTAATTTTAATAATTGTCCAACCATCCAGCTGAAAAAACACCAATTTGCCCACCCAATTGTTCAGACTGAAACACTGCCAGATCCAGGAAGGGATTGAGTCCAGATTTTTTCAGAAGACTGAAACCATTTGTACCATCAAAGCAGCAGGTAAGTTAAGTTTGGGATGATGTTTAATATTTTTCCAAAAGACCTGAGTGAGTCCCAAAGGCTGAACACTCATGTATCATTCTCACATCTCAATGTATATCATGGCAAATTACACCAAATCCTTTAAACTGCCTCTAAAATATATAACTAGTACAACATACAAAAATCACGCACCTGACATGGAGAAATGAAGACTATATTTCTGTTCATTTTCTCATGACAAAAAACTTGACTGACATGTCTGATTGACCTGGAAGACTAGCTCCCAATGATGACATCCTTTTCAGTCAAATGACACATGCGTTGGTGTTTTTCTAGCACAGCAACGATTATATTACTTAGTGGTGGGGCAACTGAAATGGTCCTGACACAAAATGCATATTAATTGACCAGGGCCATAAGAATATAACTGTTTAAAGGTGAGTCCAAAACATTAAAGCCAGAGCAAACTCGGCACTGATGAACGGAGTTTTATTAATGAAAATGAAAAAGAATTTGTTTAAAATGGCACCAGCATGGATCTTGTAAAATTTACCATTTTGAAATTAAAGTGGCTTGAAAAAGAAAATCAAAATAAGTATTGTATTGCACATTCTAACAACTTGCCAGCATATTAAATATTCTTCATGGCTATAATGTAGGAAAGAAGGAGACTTAACCAAAGATGCCATTGGAAAATAACAGAATTAGATACAAAATGTAGGGCAGCTCCTGGAGTGGCCTAGTGGCTAGAGTGTCCGTCTTGGATATGGGAGGTCGCGAATTTGATCCCCAGTTGAATCATAGCATAGACAGTTAAAAGATGTAGTAACAGCTGCCTTGCTAAGCACTGGTCCGCCTGGTGTCAGGATAATGTGACTGGGTGTGACATCATGCTACATGTCTGCGTCATGATTGACCCCAGTGCTAGACATCACTATAAAATGTTACACTGCAGACATCATAGTGATATGACTGAAAAGTTGTTAAAGCTATGTTACAAATCCAAATTACACACACACACATACACACACACTCTATTGACCCCTTGCCAATTTACACGTCAGAATAATATGATTCAAGGTTTCAAACTAGTACTGCAAAGGTGGAAAGTAAGTGTGCTACGACTGAGCTATTCTCTAGCATTGTTTTCACCTATAATGATAAAAAAATTAACAAAAATATTCAAGGATAATTTTTGTTGAGAATACCAATGAACTGTACACATGAAGGAAATTAACTTCTTACATGCTTTGAATTTCTTTAAAGAAAAAGTCAACCATAAGGTTTATTTTACTTGCACATTGATTGACTTATACATACATGCCAAGTGGCAATAAATGAGAAATATTAGCTCACATCAAATCCAAATGGCTCCAGACATTACTAATCATTTGTGTCACATGCCACTTAGGTACCTTTCAATCAGTTTAAGACCCAACCTGATCACCTACAGTAAGTGCAGTAACCTGAAATAAGTACAACATCATAATTTTTTTAAAGCCTTCAACAGGGCCCAAATTTTCTTTTCACCGCTTGTGTGGGCAAGCAATAAACACAAATGGCAAACAAATGTATAACAAGTGGAAGATACCCTGCCAACACAAGATACACAACTAAAAAAAAAAAATTACCCTCAAAATGATTTGATTTTTTGGCTAAGGATGGGCACACGTATATAGCATCCTTGTCTAGATACGAAACAAAGGACCAAATCTAATTTTAATGACAATAATCTTAACCTACCAAATCTGAAAATAATCTGAAAATCCATATATATATATATATATATATATATATATATACTGTTTTCGTGAAACTCGATAGAAAACAGAATTAGTCAGCTAGGCCATGTCAAGATATGAAATGCAAAGACAAAAACTACTTTTACTAAATTAAAAACACCATGCCAAGTCAGTGAATAATTTGATCACAGTGAGTATTGTAACAAAATAGTATTAAATAACTAACGATGAGAAAAAATTCAAATAACCAAGTTTATTTTAAGATGAAAAGTAAATAAACTGTAAAATTTAACTGTTTGTGCATCAAAGATCTTGATTACCGTACCCTGAAAAGACCACACCATGTCAATAAAGTACTGACCACTGTAAAAGTGACACAGATATATCAAATACTGTGATACAAGATGAAGAATAAAACCAAGAAATACATTTATTTTCTAAAAGGAAAAAGGTATTTGCCATTTTCATATATTATTATATTTTTCTTTCAGGATATGTAATGTTACCATAACAGATGAAATGAATCTTGAAAAAGACATCACCTAAACGTTGGATGAGAAAATGGACACTGCTCAAATTCTAAATATTATATTTCAACTTATTCATGATTAATTAATAAAAGAAGACAAATTTTTCTAGATCAACTGCCGTTAAATACTGAGATGAAATTGTACTTATTCTGCTGCACTTCTTGAACATAAAGTAACAGAGTAAAACAACAAGTTACCCGATATGTGTTATTTTTGGTCATCACAAAACAAAAAGCTAGTGATTTAAAATTAAATGTTTAACTTGTGCAATCAAAGAACAAGACTTAAATGAAAGTGAATATGACATATGGGTATCGTTTAAGTGCCTGTCTTCAGTGACCTGTAAATAAATCTTTCTTTTTGTAAAATGCATACCCCTTTTGAAAATCAGAGTACTGGCTTAAAAAAAACTAATATACACCAATGAGGGGTTTTTTTTCCGGGGTGGGTGGGGGTGGGGGTTGATGTTTGACTTTTTTCTGCACATGACATGATAGAGTGCATACACATGCACATAGCAGCCAGTACATCTAGTTGAGGAAGAACCTGAGACAAAACCACATGAAATACGAGTAGGAACCACATTTTTGGGACTATCTCTGAATACATCCTAATACATCGACTTTAATGCAATATTCCGGTAGACAAATGGCTAGCTGTGCTAAAGAAAATGTTTTTCATTGGTTAGTTTGCTGTCGCATGAGCCGAAGGTGAAAAAATGAACTTTTGTTTTTTTGTTGGTTTTATTTGCTTAAAGGAAAATGTCCACCTTATCCTACTATCTGCACAGGTTCACCTTTCCGTGTGCGCTTCAGACCGGTCTGCTGTAGATCTGAGGCCATAAAGTCTAAAATCTGGACATAAATTTGGATTCCAACCATGGGCGAATTTTGGATGAAAATAGAAAACGGGTCCAAAAACATAAGTTTTTCCTTCTGTATTTTGTAGTGCAACTGAAATGTCTAGATTATTTGCTATCATTGTAGAGCTACATCTGTCTACCTTTCTATAATACCACCCATTTTCTCAGCGTATCATACATGAACTTGATGCTACAGACTTTGGAAGTATATAGGCTATTGCCCTGTAAAATCGTCGTTTAGAAGTGATGGGAATCGGTCAGAAATTCATAATCGATAATCAGTTCCCATTAACCAACTGATCATCAATAATAATCGGTTACAAAGAGCAAATTTTAATTTTTGTTACACAGTTATATCTTTGATCAAGAGTTCAATATGCTTATAAATATACAGGAGTAATCTCTTTAATGACATGTATACTTTAACCTGACAAATAGTATTACATTGTGTGTTACTTTTGTTCTACAATTTCATTAAACGAACGCAACATTTTATGGCTGATCAGTCATATGTAACTGAAAAAATACTGCTACAATCCCCAGAAATTCTTTTCTTCATGTGATGTGTCTATAATTTGAAGTATAGAAGGCCATGATTTTCTCGTTTGTCATTTGTAAATACTACAAAAGATGTTGCAATTAACAAATCAACAAAATGTGTTTAAATTTATTAACTCAACAATTTAACAGCTTGACCATATAATAATGACTATATGTTCCTAATTATGAATCAATTGTAAAGTGCTTTATTTGTAGATGCAAAGGGATTAATACATTTCAGGTCAACTTTAGTGGCTGGGAGTATTACTAACCTTTGTGCTTTGATGATAGACCTAAAAAGTAGCCTCCCTTTACACACAATCGATCGATTATCTTATTGGTTTGCTCAACCAACTGATGATTGATTATAATCGGAACAACACTAGTTCTTGCTAGGGGTTAATGTGTTAAAAACAACTTCCTTAATAGCCAACCAAATCCCCATATACATACCAAATATGGTACACCATGTTTTTTTGTTATGTATGGAATATACAGTAGCAAAAAACAAATATGCAGGGGCATATGTTCTTAAAATTATGTCACGAATTCCAAATTGTTCCATTTATACAAATTTACAACTGGATGAAGACTAAAAAGCCATATTTTTTTTAAAAGAATGTCTTCAGGTATTCCCAAGCTGCTGAAGTGACAAAACTCGTATGGCCATATAGTCCTGATAACCAAACAATTGTGCTGGGTTAGCCAACTTTCATATATAGTTAGACCATGTGCCATATCTATGACTGGCAAAAATGAATTGGTTCCAAATAAAAAGAGAATTTATTTACAAAAAAATATAATGTTCCTCTTTAATTTATTGCTGTTAACTCTTCCAATAAAAAACTGCCCTTTTTGTTGGGTGCCAACTTACCACAGAACACACGGGATGACTTTCACAAGCCGCAAGAAGATGTACATTCCTTCTCTCTTTGCCCGGACCACCCTGCAATTTGAAAGCAATATACACCAATAAAACTCTTGTAAAGTAAGATCTTGCTTTGTACTTTTGTGTTTTGAGATTTATAGCTTCAACGATCTCAGCCATATCAGTAGTGTGGTAGTTTATAGTGATGTTTATTTAGCACAGGGGGTGAGGGGACGACTTGTTGTTGAGATACATCTTGCTCATAGTTAGACTTGTACGTTACAATATAATAAGCATGATAACCATCTGACCAAAAATTTCGTTGCCAGTCCACCGACAAACTCCGATAATCAGATGCAAGGTAGTCATCAAATACAATTAGTCTCAATTAGTCATCAGTCTTCAGACCAGACCACCTCATAAATATATGCATAGGTCAAGGTCACAATGTAAAAAAATATTCAAAATCTTGATATCAACCTTTGACCTCATTCATTACTAAATCTGTCACATGATAAAAACAATATTTCCAGTCTGATTGAAACTGGAACAGAAATATGGATTCCAGAGCAGTAAGAAACAATTCTTGACAACTGGATGCACAAATGACATATGATGCACAAAATGCAGGGCCATACCATAGTATTACTTGGCTTTATATTATCTCACCTGCATCATTGCAGCAACATATTTTTTTTTATGGTTTAACGCCATTTTTTCAGCACAGTATAGGCTATACATGGTGGCCAGTATTAGTGGTGGAGGAAGAACCCAGAAAACCCCCGGAAAGAACCACCCACCCATGAGAAGCTACTGGCAAACTTTCTCACATAACTACATTAGCCGAATCTTAGACTCGAACCCACGCAGAGAGAGGTGAGATGGCAGTAATCCATAATGGACATAAATTTAGACCACTCGGCCACTCGGGGCTCCTTGCAGCAACATACCTGACCTGCAAAATTAACATTTTAATCAAGTAATCTTGATAGTTACCATATTTGCTCACTTATAAGAAAAGTCCAACAGCAAACTAAAATGACTAAGATCTGCATGCGCATAATGAACAGGCAGGATGGATCTGTGCAGTTCAATAGAACAAACGTTACAGATCCTGATCTGCAGGCACACTATGCTACAGCAGATGAAGATTTTTGTTGCCTGCTGACTTATTTAAATGAGTATATACAATTGCAAAATATATGATAGTGAGATCAGGTCATCCAATTAACATGGAGATAACTTAGGGGAGGATACCATAAACACAAAATGGTCAGTTGTGCTTTACCTTTGCACATATCCTGGCTGAAGGATCAGACCTGGAACTGTAGTGGTACAAAGTATGTACTATACAATCCAGATTATACAATATCAATTTTCAAAGAGAATTAACTTTCTATTTTAAAAAAAACCTGAGAAATGTACAAGCTATACAGCACTTAACTGTTCCCCAGACAACGCCATGCATAATCAAGGGTTGTGAGTTCTATACTTAGGTGAATCCTGGTCAGCTACCACAGTGTACCTTAGAAAGGTACTTCCCTCTGCATGATAAAAGTTAAATGAAACCCAATAAAAAAAATATTAAAAAATCAACCAACAACTATTGTGCAATATATGAATGCTATATTCATATCTAATGCAAGTAACCTCTACTACCATATATACTCTTTCCAAGTCCAATTGCAACTGAACATACCCAGATTTGCCAATGCATTACTTGCCAGAAAATCTGGGTCTGTGCAATTCTTTTAGGAGTAATAAGTACAATAAACAACAGATCCTGATCTGCTATGGCAGATTACGATCTTTGCAGTTGACTGGACTTATAAGCAAGTATATATGGTAAGTAAAACCTGATTGTTAAATGAGTCACTGGTGACACAGAGATCATACTATTAATGTAAAGTCTATGACTGCCCTGTTTATTTTTTTTTATTTGCTAATAACACCATAGGTAGCATACAGAGGACTTAGTGGCCTACATTTTAAAAAAGCATTTTAACAAGAAACTATAATAGAATGGAAGAGGTAGATGATATGTCTGGTTTTTGTTTAAAGGCACAGCAACACAAGTACCTAATTTAGTGTCAAGGCAACTTAAATGAATTGCCTTGCCAAAGGGCATACTAGGAGTAACCCACTGCTGTGATTCAACCATAAGGCCATTATGCTAATCTAGTAAGCCAGCACTTCTCCTGCCTCCATTATTTGCCTCTTACCAGATGCAGGAAAGTTATTGTTGTAGTGGATTTAATGCCATTTTTCAGCACCTGATGGGCTATACTTGGCAGCCCTTATAACTGATGGAAAAAGAACCAGGGAAAACCACAGTAAGAACCACTTACCCGAGGCAAGCTACTGACAAGCTTTCTCGCATATTCACACTGGCCAAGCCTGAGACTTGAACTCATGGACTAAGGTGATATGGCAGTGATCAATAAAAGTGTAGACCACTCGATCAACCAACCAAATACAAATACACAAGTCATTGAGGCATAAAATATGAGTCATAATGACCTACTTATCGAGATTCATACCCTCACCAAGTTTTGCTATTCTTTACAGCATATTACACACGTACAAAAGATGTGCGACCACAGACTAAATGCAAAAAGCTCTGCTTTGGCCAGTAAAGTGTAAAGCCTGTGACAGTTTCCTTTTTATAGGCATGGTATAAATAGAGAGGTGTGTGTGTCTGTCTATCTATGGATTCTGTGCATATCTGCATGCATGCATGTGTGTGTGATCTAGAGATATGGATTTTTAATATAGCTTTAACAATTTTTCAGTCATATCGCTATGATGTCTGCAGTGTGGCAGCTTATAGTGATGTCAAAGCACTGGGTCATCATTCCACAGACATATAGCATCATGTCCCACCCTATCACATCATCCAGACACCAGGCTGACCAGCCCAAACACTAACCTCCTAATGCTGAGCGCCAAACAAGGAAGCTGCTAGTAAAATATTTATAAATCTTTGGTATGACTTTGCATGGATTCGGCTTGTCAATGCCCTCCTGCATCCAAGGTCAAACGCTCTAACCACTAGGCCACTGGAGAGAACTGAGCTTGAGAACTAAATTTAAAAAAACAAAACTGAAGCAAAGTCAGCAAAGAACAGAATGTAGGTCACTGTGATGTAAGTAAAGGATAATCAAAAATCATCTCCTCACCAAGTGATTTAAGTAAAGTATAATCTGAAAACTCATCTCCTCACCAAGTGATGTAAGTAAAGGATAATCAAAAACTCATCTCCTCACCAAGTGATGCAAGTAAAGGATAATCAAAACTCCTCTCCTCACCAAGTGATGTAAGTAAAGGATAATCAAAACTCATCTCCTCACCAAGTGATGCAAGTAAAGGATAATCAAAACTCATCTTCTCACCAAGTGATGTAAAGGATAATCAAAACTCATCTCCTCACCAAGTTTCATGACTCCAGGTTTAACAGGAGACAAAAAATAAACAACTTCAAAAGGTACAAATAATGAATATACTATGTGCTCACCAGTATGTGCTCTGAAACCCACTACAAACTAATGCCTAGGACATAGTAAGAATGAATGGCCATGATGCAACAAAGCTGTACATATATATATGTATAGTATGATATACAGGTTGTCAACACTGATGCTAGGGAAGTACCGGTACCATGACTCCTTTGCTTTGGGGAGGTGAGCTAACAAGACAAATTGACAGATCTCATTTGCTTGGATATCCTGTTTTGCTTCAATTTCCTGTGGAAAACTGGCATATCTCTAACATTCCTTAACATCCCTATTCTAGGAGTCATACAAAACAAAAAAAGGGAAATTCTATTAAGGAAACAGATAAGCTTAGATATTGCAGTTGGTAATTTAATTTACAAGCTCTATCTTTCTATTACTATACGACATACTGACTGCAACTTTTATCTAATGATAAGCTCTGTTTATACAAATTATGCAGCATTGGCAAACCTGTATACATAGATAATGTTCAAAGAGAATGTTTTCTAAGGCATAAATCATGTGAAGTAGTTTTAGATCACAAATTCCAATGATAACCTAATGCTTCATTCTGCATAATACATGTATGTGCAAATATTATTCAGTATTAGTCAACACTTTGAGGCATTTGCAATTGGTTCTAAGATTATGTACACTAATATATATATAATATATATACACACACACACACACACACACCACACTTTTAAATATCATATATCTCCATGAATTATCCAAAAAGCATTGAAAACATATGTGCCCATTAAACTTGTGGTCATTTGGTTCTATTGTGAAGATTTCTAATTGAATATTTTCCCTGAGGCCATGAACCATAGGTGACATGTGAGTGCTTATATTTCCAAAACATAAATCAAAAAGCACCTGTGAAAAATGTACACAGGGATATATTTCAGGGTGATTGGAAATCTATGGGGTAGGGGAATTCACATTTTCAAACATTTCTCAAAACAGATTTGGAAATCATATATAATTTTTTAATGTAAGACAGTCACCATGCAAGTCTCATTTCCGTACACACATGGGATGGCTTTTCATCCCACAGCATGATCAGCCTCTGAATGGGGATAATAATTTTTAAAAAAACGTTATACCGCTGTACAGCTTTAATTGAGAGCATTTAAAATGTGCCTTACAGCTCATCATAAAATAACTGAAAACAATATGGACTGATCCCAAGTCAAATACACTGGTTGGTCAGTCTCACAAAAAAAATAATATTTAACTGGTTGGGGGTTTAAGCTTTGGGGGCGGGTCCACAGAATTTAAGACATATTGTGGCACCTAAAAATCCCCCTCCCTTCCCAAATCCCTCTGAAGATAACCTTATAACCCTATAGCTGGCATGGATATATAACATAAAGCCTCTTAGGGACAGACTAATTTATCTCTGGGGAGGCCTGGGATTTTCTTTCAACCATTTTCTTTCTAAAAGCTATCCAAGTACATCAAAGTCAGAAATGTAAGGTCAAAAAAAAAAACTCTTCTGAAAATCAAATGGCCAGTCCCTTGAAGGTTCAATAGTAGACTGATTGAGTGACTTGTGTTTGAAGGCACATCAGCATGTAGAAGTACATATGGTAATTGATTTTGTTTGTTTGTTTAATTAGGATTTTTAACGTAGCTTTAACAATTTTTCAGTCATATCGCTACGATGTCTGCTGTGAGGCAGTTTATAGTGATGTCTAGCAATGAGGCATCATGCCGCAGACATGTAGCATGATGTCCCACCCAGTCACATTATCCTGACATCAGGCAACCAGTCCTAACACTAACCTCTTAATGCTGAGCGTCAAGCGAGGCAACTGTTAGTACCATTTTTGTAAGTCTTTGGTATGACTCGGCCGAGGATCGAACCCATGACCTCCCACTTCCACGGCAAATGCTCTAACCACTAGGCCACCGGAGCGGTTATATGGTAATTGATAAGGGAGGGATCAAATGCCTTGCCAAAAGACACACTATCACTTCCCGCTTTGCCAGTCAATTACGTTGACCAATATTATAGAAGGGAGTAGCTATTATTGCATTCAAGACAAACTGGAATGTTCCTCTTTCAAATATTAAAATACTAAACCATCAAATATGGTAATAGGACAATAAATGTCATGGGTCAAAAGAACTGTCTATGACTTACAGGAGATATAATATGTTCCCACACAATGTTCAAATTAATGTTGATGCAGAAAGATACAGTTAACTAAAGCTAGATGTGACTTTTAGAATTGGGCATAACAATCAAAAACATAACTTAGGACTATAAACAAAATTATCAAAACAATGCTTTTTTTTAATTAAATGTTGCCTGGTTTTCTGTTTGTTTTTTTTTAAACTGGTTAGACCATTGGCAATTAACCTGTCAGTGAACCAGCCACATGCAATAGATTTGAGTGATCTGCAGGCTTCAATTTTTGAATGATGTTTTAATTATCAATCAATGTCAAGTGTGATCCAGACATTTTGTCATTTAACATTCACCTAATCAGTGCCAGAGGTCTTGTTATAAAAAGTTAGAACATTTTTCATCCTATGAAATCCATAATTATCAGTAATAAAACAGATCAATTCATACTAACCTATGCCCATTTGCACAAACCTGTCCTAAATTTTGCAGTGTGACAAAAACAGGAGGACCAAGTGGGCATAAGATCCCTCCCTTACTTTGTATACCCTGGTCAAGTCTCCAGTGTTAAGATGTTTCCCATAAAACTAATTAAAATCATTTCAAAAAAGCTATTTACATTGTTTTACTACAAATACACTGGTTATATTGAACAATTAACTTGTTTCTAGAATAGACATGTATACCACTGCATGTATATGCCTTGCCTCCAAAGTCACCAATAAATCCGCTTGTAAACAAGCACCACTATCCACCATAGCGGATAATACATCCTGTTGCTTATTTTGTGCCTGAGACCTCAATGATGAACAGATCCACTCTGAATGTACCTGGCAAGCTTTCTCACATACCTAAACTGGCTGGCCTGACTCAACCCATGTGATATATTGTTGATCTGTAAAGACCAGTGCTTTACACCAATAAGCCCCCTGAGGCACCCCAAAACCGTTTTTATAAATATTACATGTACCAACAACTTCAGAACCAGCAGAAAGAAATGACTCCAATTAAACAATTACAAATAAATAATGTCCAAATTTGACAAATAACCTTGAACAAAATAACTGCAGACAAATTTTAGTTATTATTATTGTGTTTTCTGTTTAACTCTAATCAATCTTTTGGAGGTAGGTAATATATACAAATATTACAGAGAAGAGGTGTTTATAGCTTTTATATATGCATGGTTTTATATTCAGTCAATTATAATGAAATATATCAGCACATATCTCAAAATCAACAGCTAAAATTTAGCATTTGGCTCCTACAGTCTTCAACCAATCCAGTTGTAGCAATGACCTTGGCAGTTTGTCATTAAAGCAGCACTGGAATTTAACAACTTAATCAGTACTAATTTCAGACACCTAATTTTGTTGAAGCCAGTCGAGCATTTCAGGGAAATCATGTTAAGTCTCTGCTTTTCAACAGCCTTGTTTTATCTCACACTGTATTTTTTGAACATGTCTGTAAGGTCTAGAACCCAGAATGCTCAAAAGATGCCACAGGAACATTCCCATTAGGTTTGATCAGAAATAAAATATAAATTGCTGCAAGTCTGTCAACCCCAATCATGAGCCTAATGCCTACTAAATGCAAACTCCATTGTTGCCAAATTTGTCAGGCATTACATTTTACATAGGTCAGTACTAGAAGGCATAAGGTCAATTATCTCAATGACTGCCATCATATTTCACATTCAAAACTCAAATCTTTATAACTACATCACTTTTCACACATTTGTAATTTCACTTTCTGTAAACAGTAAAAGATTGCCAATAATTCACCTGGGTAAAAGTGGGGTCACCATATTACCTCTTTTTCCATGACACACCCTGACCTTAATGATTTGTAAATCTGTATACAAATACTAATATAGATAACCTCCTCTCTGAAGTGTCCAATTTTTAAAATTCATGTATGCAGGGTTACCATATTTCAATGTAAATATCATGATTTACTGATATGCTATATGAGCGAATCGACATGGCTAACTGCTCTGGGTTTGATCATTCAGGTCAGTTCATTTTTGAAATGACTTAAGGCTAGGTTCTTTTCTGTTCAAGATGCTTAAATGCTGTGAGTTGTTTGTTTTTTGAGATATTTTTTCTATTATAGTAGCAGCAGCCATTATGAGGACAGTTCAGCATCATTTGTACTTAATTTGAGATTTTTCTGGCTTATGGTTTCTGTTAAATTTTGCCAATACAATTTTGAGAATTCAGGGAGGATTTTTGTACTGTTAGCAATGGCCTTCAAATCTGATTGAACCTCAGCACCAGTTTTTCACATACATGAAAAAGCAATCCTGGCTGGCTGCTTGCTGTCAAATTTAGTTAAATTCAGTTTAGCTATTTTCGAAAAGTTTTTTTTTTAAAATAAAGATTCTCAACTATTAGTAATAGTGGATCAGAATTATCTGAATAAACTTATAGCCAGTCAGACCAAATTTAATTCGGTTAAATTCTGTTTCGGTGTTTTTAAAACTTGAAGTCATGTAAAGTGTTTTGTTTCTGTTTCGTTCAAGATGACCATACTGAATGTCACAGACTGACATCATCTGTATAAATTTGAAAGCCCACCATGCCAAGATGAATTCTACTAAACTTTGCTGAATTTTCTTGAGTAATTTTATAGAAAAGTTATTTATTAACATTTTAGCAATGACAGCCATATTTAATGGATACCATTTTTTTAAAATACAAATCTTGATGCCCAGAAGATGTAATGTTAGATTGAAATTGGTTTATGATTTATGGTTGGAAGATGAAAACTGCATAGTGACAGATTCACAATGGACAGTGCCATGAACATATGTTCACTTTGCTTATTGGTCATATGAGTTAAAAATTAAATTTAGGACCAACAAACTATTTCTGAAGGTCCCAATTAGTTGCATCCAGCCTCAATCCCATCTGTAGGCACGCCGAGTCTGTACAGTGCCTGGGCCTACTTCTAGCTCTGTAGTGTCAAGGTCATTTAAGATACCACAAAGAGGGTGGTATTACAATAAAGCAGAAATCTGCCCTTTCCACTTGCATTACAAAATTTCAAGGGAAAAACATTATTTGAGACCCAAAAATTTTTACACCAAATATGTGCCAGTTGTCAGAATCAGATGTCATGTCCGGATTTTAGACGTATTGTCCTGTGATCAAAGGCAGACAAGTCTGAACTGAACACAGACAAGTTAACTTTTGCAAAAAGTAGTATAAGTCAGGGGTTGGGAGTAAGAAGTGGCCAGGAGTAAAAAATGATAAATCAATGCCACAATGAAGCAAATACAAGAAAAAATTATTATAAAAAAAGAACTCCACTAATACCCTTCTGCACATGCACAGGTGAAATAGCCAATGAAAAATAATGTTTCTAGTACAACTAGGCATTAGTCTAAGTAAAACACTCTTAGACTCATATAATAATAATAATAATAATAATAATAATAATAATAATGTATACCACCTAATATTTAGAAGCTCTAAACGCTTTACAACATCTACAGTGATATGACTACATGACAGAAAAACAAAAAACAAAACCCATGAAATTGGAAAACATAAAACTCGCTGAAAACATTTAAGGTTCAAAACATTATTAAGTCTCTATGTATTCAATATTAAACTACAAAATGCATTTCCTACCCCCATTTCAGGCAAAACTGACAAATGTTTCCAGGGCTAAATGAGCTAATATTGATTATCTGAGAAAATGCAGCTTTAACAATGAATGGGCACAAATATATGCATGCCTAATTTATTCTTTAAAAAAAAAAATGGGCACAAATATATGCATGCCCAATTTATTTTTTAATAATAAATGGGCACAAATATATGCATGCCCAATTTATTCTATTCAATAACCCATGGGCTTAAGATAGTGACACTGGGACTTAAAACTGAGATTGGGACTTAAGACAGTGAGATTGAGATGGCATGAAACTCATCCAGCCCATACCTCCTAAGAGCCTACCAAAGAAGTTCAGGTAATGCATTTTAATTATGGTAAGCATTGTCAGGCATAGATTTATCCCAGGAATAAAATCACACCACACAGCATGACTTGGCATGTACCAAGTTTCGTTCCATCCAAGATCTGGTCTTACCTGCAGGATAGAATGAATGAATAAATGAGGATCCCAAGCTTGCTTTGTATAAATAATAATACTAAATTTACACCTGGACCAAAATGTTCATTCAGGTGAATTATGAATGACAATAAAAAGGAAGAGCCCTCTGTGGAGCAGAGACACCCAACATGACATTATTATGAAATCTTGCCAAGTATACAGATATTCCAGTCAGTGAACAAACTCCTCACACAATTTACCATATGAACTCACTTATAAATCCATCTGGAAACTGTACAGACCTGGATCTGCCATTGCATAGTACACAGGCAGATCTGAGTCTATGCAATATGTTAGTACAACAAACAAAATACATGTATATGGCAGATCAGGATCTCTTTTTGTTTCTACTTTGACTCAACTTATAAACGAGTATTATGATATTGATAATGCTGCCAGAGTAATTCTGCAAAATGAATTCCTTCAACATTATTGTCACTTGAATGAATGTAAAGTTTGTTCACTCAATGAAATATCATAATTGGCACGATTTCATAAAGTTATTCAATGATTCAAACCATCAACTGCAGTATTAATTTTCTTACAAAATAAGATGTGAGGGTGTAATTTTCTGTTGATCAATCAAGAGCACATTAGTTTGGGCCAGAGAACAATTAATTAGATTTATGGGAACATGTGCTTGTTAAATCACTATGCTGCAATGATTTCTAAGGTCTGTGTCAGGGATAATAAGTGACTCTTAATTAAACCTTTTTTTTATATAACTGTCTATGACAAGTCTAGAGAAAGGTTAACTCTGATTTTCGATATCAAAAATGTCAAAATTGAAATTCTCTAGAACAATTGTTGGCAATCTAGAATCAGGATGAATGCAAATTTTGGCACCAAGTTATAAAAGATATATTTAATTCTGACTGGTTATGCTATATAAGGAGTGTGTTGTGTTGTTTTAAGTAAGACCCATGGAGAATCTAGTTAGTCCACAATTTTTCCAGTAAAAGTAAAAATAATACTACTTCGAAAGTAAACTTGGAAGAAATCCTCTCATAAAACAGTTGTCCAAGGGACAGACGTCCAAGTCGACAGACACAATCTGGGCAACAGAAGTGAGTCAAAGCATGAACACACAAGGTATTTGCATCAATCTCATGGAAATTCGCCAATATGAATATCATCATTTGCTTGAATTTATTTGTTTATATCTGCATGAATTGTTTTGTTTAAATTCGTAGAACAATTTTCTTGATATGAGGATAACAGTATTGAGTTTATCTGCATCCATACAAGGATTTCCTTTACTATTTTAATGTCTTTGTTTCTATAGGAATTAGGTAATTTTAAGATTTCATATTGATATGGGTTACGAGGCTCAATGTGAATTCACTGATCTTTGATGGTTTTACATATGGTAAAGACTTGAGTGCGTATTGACTGAAATAAACATTGTATGAAGTGAGATTTCATGTAGGTTATTTTGTTAAAGATTTCAATGTGTATTTGCTGAAATTAACGTAGTTAAGCCATGTAATGAATTTCATTCATTAGTGATGGGAATCAGTCAGAAATTCATAATCGATAATTGGTTTCCCTTACTAACTGATCATAGATTATAACTGGTTACTAAGAGCAAATTTTAATTTTTGTTACACAGTTATATCTTTAATTAAGAGTTCAAAATGTTTATAAATGTACAGGAGTAATCTCTTATTGGCATGTATACTTTAACCTGACAATAATATTACATTGTGTGTTATTTTGTTCTACAACATTGTTAAATGAACGCAACTTTTTATGGCTGATCAGTCATATGTAACTGAAATACTGCTACATTCCCTTGAAATTCTTTTGTTCATATGTGATGTGTCTATAATTTAAAGTATAGAAGGACATGATTTTCTTGTTTGTCATTGTTTATAAATACTACAAAAGATGTTGCAATTTAACTGAAACAAATCAACAAAATGTGTTTAAATTTATTAACTCAAGAATTTAACAGCTTGGCCATATAATAATGACTATATGTTCCTAATTATGAATTGTAAGGTGTTTTATTTGTAATTGTGAAGGGATTAATACATTTCAGGTCAATTTTAGTGGCTGGGAGTTTTACTAACTTTTGTGCTAAAAAGTAGTCTCCCTTTACATACAATCGATTGAGTTCACAATCGATTATCTTATTGGTTTGCTCAACCAACTGATGATTGATTATAATCGATAATTGGAACAACACTATCATTCATTCATGTTATTTGGGAATAGAACAGAAGTGTTGTCTCATGTAGTGTTAAGCATCAGTGATGGCGAGTCACTGTTGGATTAGCCTTCATAGGAAGTACATTAATCTTACGACTCTAGGCTTGTTTATGGTGTGCCACATTTGGCTTGACTAAGATAGCCTTAGAATTTGTTGAATTCTGACAGGATGATATCTGACATAACAAGAAGGGAGTAATGATCTATTCCAAGTAAAACATCAGATAGAACACTAAGGTCACTTCTCTGTTTATATTACAATGAGAATAGTTCTACTGAGTAACTACCAAGGTACCTACTGAGTACCTATTGTAGTATATACTTATCTATGTACTCGTACATCCACAAAGTTTGAGGGGCAAAAGGAGGTGATACAAAACGGAGAATTTGGGAGAAGAGAAAAGTAAAAAGGACAGAAGAACAACTGCCATGAAGTTAGAGTGAATCGGAAAGAAATAGGTTATGAAATTGTACAAGGCGTTGATTTTGATCATTCACTTATTCATATGACGAACTAATTCTATCATAATTAGTCGGCTATTTATATAAATACATTTATGTTTGAAATTCAGTGAATGTTTTTTTTTTCAAAAAGAAGTATATTTTCCTAATGTATTGTATTCTTGAGCAATGCCATTTTCATTTTTTAAACCCAACTAGTCAATGGGATAAATGTGTTTGTAAAATTTCCTGGCAATCCTACGAGAATTTAAAAAACAAATTTGCAGAAACAGACCGAAGAAAGACAAAAGATCATTCCATTAGTGCTTCTTATGATCTAGACCAGCAGAGCTAAGTAAAATAATGTTATTTGCATGAAAACCATTTTTATTAAGTTAATGAGTTACTGACCTGTGGCATATTGAACCCCAAAATGATTTGTTTCTTACTTTCACCCCATACAAGTCAACCACATGGTTTGGTGATTACACATTGCCAAAAACTTTTAATTTTGGTGAAGCAAACCGCTAACAAATGAACAGATGAACATCATTCATAATGCATGACACTCCGCTTTATTGATCGAGAAGACTAAAAACAATATTTGATTATAATCAATTATGAAAAATCATAACCAAATGATTGGTTGTTCAACCAATTTTGACTTAAGTAGATTAATTAATCTTCACCCAACTAGTTTAAGATATCACAGCTGGACAATTATTTCATTCATCGGCAAACAAAGTATTTCACATAGTCAAATCATAAAGGTTGGAAAAAAAACAATATAACCTGGAGAGCACTTTCCAAAGCATATTCATTTTCACAAGTCCAAGCCGTTATAGAAGTGTACTTTTTGTATTTTGCAGTGCCTTGCTTTCAAAAGGACAAAGATACCATTTTCATGGTAAAACTCCCCCACCGCGCCTATTCTGGGCTCAGATTATAGGTACAAAGTGATCAGCCATGTAATTACCATATATGTGAACTTGTAAGGCAAGTCAAACACCAAACTGCCAGACCCAGATCTGCCAGTGTATAATGCAGCAGCAGAACTGGATCCATGCAGACTGTAAGGAGAAGAAAACAACACAGACCTTGATCTGCTCATTATGTTATGGCAGATCAGGATCTTTGTTATTTGCCGCTTGACTCTACTTATATGCAAGTATATACTGTATGTAAGAATTGTTCCTTTCTTTATTCTTCCAGAGTGAGAAAAAAAAATGTTTTCTTGCTGCAAAGTAAATTGTGAATGCCCAAGACAGAGGGACTGTTTAGAGAACTACCAATGTGCCTGAAGTTTCTTATTACAAGAACTGCACAAACTAAAACTGATATAAGAGAAATATAAATAATTACTTACTGTAAACAGCACTCCAAGTTTCAAATAAACTGGCTGCTAAAATTTCTGAATTGACAAGTCAAATTTTCACCAGAAGTCAAAAATAAGAATCATAAATGTTTCAAGTAAAAAAAAAAAACTCCAATAGGCTTTGATTACATGTATTCAGAATAATAAATGTTTAAAGTAAAAAAACAACTCCAATAGGCATTGATTACATGTATTTCAGAATAATAAATGTTTCAAGTAAAAAACAACTTCAATAGGCTTTGATTACATGTATTTCAGAATAATAAATGTTTCAGGTAAAAACAAATTCAATAGGCTTTGATTGCATGTATTTCAGAATCATAAATGTTTCAAGTAAAAAACAACTTCAATAGGCTTTGATTACATGTATTTCAGAAAAATAAATGTTTCAAGTAAAAAACAACTTCAATAGGCTTTGATTACATGTATTTCAGAGAACCCTCTTATGACAGACCACCACTTTTTAAAAGTTTAATTTGCATATTTTGAAGGTTCATTTTACACTTTTTAAGCTTAATTTACATTGTGTAAATTTTAATTTACATTTTAATCATAATAACAATTCATATGATACTGTAAATATTAATTAATTCTAAAAGACAAGATTTTATCACAGACTACCTTACTATGAATACAAATTTATAAAATAAAAATTTTGGCACTTCAAATAGCAGTTTAATTATTGTGGTGTGAACATGTGCAAGTTTTTTTCATCTGTATATTGAATGGGATTTCTTTCAAAACAGCTTTCCAATGTGTGTGTGTGTGTGTGTGTGTGTGATATGGATTTTTAACATACCTTTAATAATTTTTCAGTCATATAGTGTGGCAGTCTATAGCGATGTCTAGCAATGGGGCATCATGCCACAGCCATGCAGCATCATGTCCAACTAGTCACATTTATCTTGTCACGAGGCTGACCAGTCCCAACACTTAAACCTCTTAAAGCTGAGCACCAAGTGAAGCAGCTGTGAGAACCATTTGTATAAGTCTCTGGTATGACACGGCCACGGGTCAAACCCAAGACCTCCCACATCCAAGACAGACACTCTAACCATTCTAAAGACCACCAAAGCAGTCTTTGGTCATGATCATTTTTAGTGAAGTTTTAGAAAATTAGTTTTACTTATTGGCAATTACCATAATGTAAGTAAGGCATTCCAATCAGTCAGAATTAATTATAATGTATAGTTTCTGTGCAGTAGTCAGTCATTTAGGGGTCAAATACATTAGGGCCTAACCGAATAGATAATTTTCGCAGAGTAACAAATCCGAGTATTTGGATGTACTATTTGCACGAACCGAGTAGTAGGTGCGACTCCGTAGAGTACCATTTGTTCCATTATTGTATGTAAAGCTGAATTTTTTCGTGTACCGTATACCGTATATATCACCTATAAGATGAAAATTTTTATTATTAACTAAAATTATTATGTATTAAAAAACTTTTTTTTAAAAGTTCGATATTTATTGAATTATTTTACTTGTAACCATTTGTGCGCGTATTATTTGCTGAGGCGAATACTTCTGAATAGTTCCGAAAAACCGGATATTCTGCTGAAGCGAATGTCCAAGGCGATTTCCGGTTAGGCTCTAAAAAACATGTTGTATAAAACCATGTGTGGCCGAATTGCCAGATATTAAAATAGTATACTGTAACTGTTTTGTCCATCTCACCAGTCTACCTCTTTTATAAAGCCCGAGTTTCAAAGTACCATCTTTAGACTCATCAGGATTACAGTCCAAAACATTACCTATTAAATCAACCTCATTGAGATCCAGCAAAATATATAGACATGGAGACAAATACATAATACAGATCCAGCAAAATATATAGACATGGAGACAAATACATAATACAGAGCCAGCAAAATATATAGACATGGAGACAAATACATAATACAGATCCAGCAAAATATATAGACATGGAGACAAATACATAATACAGATCCAGCAAAATATATAGACATGGAGACAAATACATAATACAGAGCCAGCAAAATATATAGACATGGAGACAAATACATAATACAGATCCAGCAAAATATATAGACATGGAGACAAATACATAATACAGAGCCAGCAAAATATATAGACATGGAGACAAATACATAATACAGAGCCAGCAAAATATATAGACATGGAGACAAATACATAATACAGAGCCAGCAAAATATATAGACATGGAGACAAATACATAATACAGAGCCAGCAAAATATATAGACATGGAGACAAATACATAATACAGAGCCAGCAAAATATATAGACATGGAGACAAATACATAATACAGAGCCAGCAATAAAATATCAGTCTTATTTCCATAAATCAGATTTGTCATGTTTTTGAAAGAGCCAGACCAATTGAAATGTCCAGGTCAATCAAAATGGCCAGGTCAATTGAAATGGCTAGAAATGGCCAGGTCAGGTCAATTGAAATGGCCAGGTCAACTGAAATGGCCAGGTCAATTGAAATGGCCAGGTCAATTGGAATGGCCAGGTCAACTGAAGCGGCCAGCTAAAAATTAAGTACATGGTTCAGTCAGTGCAACATTATAAGTTGATAATGAAAAGTAGATAAATGGCTAAGATTTAATAACATAAGCTAGCAGAAAATGAACACATTAGACCTTTATCAATGAATCTGAGACCCAAGGTAATATACAGTGAGGTGATTTAGAAAAACTATACATAGTGAATTTTAATGGTATTAATCCTGTCAGTGAAGCAGACTGTTTAAACTTCTGTCTGAGAGATCCAAGTATATTATTAAAACTTAAGAAACTTTATGCTTTATGCCTTTTTATACTTACCTGTCAGAGAGATCTAGGGAAACATGTATTATTAACAATAACCTTATGCGTTTTTTATAGCCTATCTGTCAAGTCCAACTACAAGCTGCAGATACTCAAATTATCCCTTGCACAATATGACTTATAAGCAAGGGTACATGGTACTCTTTAAAATTTTCTGTAAAGAACCATCTTGTTTGTCATCTCTTCCATTAATTGCCCACTCAATGTATTGCTTTGCTCCCAATGTCCAAGACACCAAATCAGACATTTGTATAGCTGTAAATTAAAAGTTGTATAGTTGAAGCACTGCACTAAATCAAACAATGATTTCATGCACATAAAAGCATTTGCTAATAATAAGCACACAGTCATTTTTCATGAAACTTTTCACACATATCAGGAACAGCATTATAAAATGTATATGCCCTATGTCTCCACACACAAAAATGTCTCACCAATTTCCTTCATTGTAAATAATGCGAGTTACTAAACACTCTGGGATCCCCAGACAGCCAAGTAGTCTAAAGCTCTTGCTCTCATCATTACCATCTCACCCATGTCTGCATGGGTTTGAGGCGCAGACACAATCAATGTGGATATGTGAGAAAGCTGCCAGGAGAACAGGGTTTTCCCAGGTTCCCAGTACAAACAATTATACTAGCTGCCATGTAGAGCTAAGAAATGACATCAAACCCAAAAGAACAACAACTAAGCATTCTTGTTACGTTTAACCCATTTTTCTTCAAGAAAAGTTTTGCATATATAGTGGAGCCTTGTTAATCCAGACTCTTTTATCTGGAAACCTTGCTATCCAGACATAATTTAACAGGAATGGTATTCCTAAATGTTAATTTGCTCTGTTAATCAAGAAATCCACGTTCCAATTCTGGAAATTAAAATCGGGGAACAAAGTGTAAAATTACATTAAAACTTGTCTCAATAAACCAGAAATAATCTGTCCAAAAATAAGAAAATTTTAAAAAATCATATGAAAATACAGTCAGTAGAATAATACATAAAACTCAATAGTGAATCCCTTGAGAATCTATGGCCACTATCAATAACTAAGTAGCATGATCATATTGTAACCAGCGATTGTATAAACAATATCTATTTTAGCTAGTCGCCAACAGGGGTG
Organism: Unio delphinus; assembly: GCA_029339505.1. Taxonomy (NCBI): domain Eukaryota; kingdom Metazoa; phylum Mollusca; class Bivalvia; order Unionida; family Unionidae; genus Unio; species Unio delphinus. The sequence goes on from JAQISU010000083.1 coordinate 3,263,836, forward strand.
TTAATAATTAAAGAAACACACTGCGATCAAATATGGTAAATATTTTTTAAAGTGTCATTAAGCCTCTTTGTTGATTACCAATTGTATGTAACAGAGTTTATTGATGGCTGTACAAATACAGTTGACAGATTTTAGCTATGGACTGTATCGGACGTCATTTGTGAGGTACATAGTGTGATGTGTTCGATGAGTTTTGATTCCAACATTTGTTTTTTTACTTACCGGTAGTCTGACCCCCAGTTTTCACACCAAGGAGACTTCTTTTGACTCTCAGTCTTGCACCCCTAGGTGATACACTGGTTAAATGTCTAAACTTATATTTACTGTATATATATATATATATATATGTGTGTGTGTGTGTGTGTGTGTGTGTGTGTGTGTGTGTGTGTGTGTGTGTGTGTGTGTGTGTGTACAAGCGCATTTTATAATAATGTGAAATAAACACAAATTTAAAAGTAGATGTCTTCATTAATTTATTTCAACCATTATTGAATATACAGTACATCACATTTAAAGCTAGCATATACATATACATATATACACTGTATAAAGTGTGATGATATCGTAGAATAAAAAATGTGCATGATTCAATTATCTGGAAAACTTGTTATTTTGGACAAATTCACTGGGAACATATGTGTCCTGATTAACGAGGCTCCACTGTGCACTGGATCCTGTGACTGGTTTTTGGACAAGCTGAAGACTTGATGTTCTGTAACAGATCTTTAGGAGGACTGCTATTTTGCATTTCACACCACTGACAACAACAAAGAACATTTAACCAAGCAGAAAAACTAATAACGTCCACAAATCAAAGTCAGGCAAATACCTAGAGACAAGTGCCACCTAAATAGAAGTGGTTTCATGTTCCATCCAGAAAACATGTTTTAAACTAGACTTTTTTAATGACCCAGTCTGGCTTTGTCAAGTGATAGCTCTATCCAGCTGTCAATGCACTTGCCATTGTTCTTTGTCATTCAGGTAAGGGCATTCTAATCAAATTAGTGTGGCCTGACATTCAGTGACAAAGTCACAAAACTATAATAGGATATGCAATAAAGGAAATAGCTTACTGTTGGAATGGCCTATATTAATGTATGTAGAATATGTTACAAAGTTCTTTTTTCCTTTCTGTTTAGTGATTCATGTTTTCACAACCATAAATATGAATGTTGTCTGAATTTCCTCTGTTGTGGAAAACATTTAATTATTTAACTGTTTACTGCCAATTATAATAATAATAATACAGAAGAACTTTTCTTAAAAGACCACCCCTTTTACCCAAAAATAACATTCTCTCAATATAGGTGGTCTCTCACAACAGGTCATAAAGCCTATAATACAATCAACAGATCACTGTAAAAAAGATAGTCTCTCAGGACAGGTCATCTCTCACAGCACTGGACATTTTAGACTGGACTTTTAAGATAATACTGAGGAAACCCAATCTAACAAATGTGGTGAGGAAGAAACGATTAGTGTTAGCAGTTGAAATGACTCTAAATACCAATTAAAATATAAACATTGATGTTCTTAATTAACTAGAATATACAATCATGTAAATGCGTGATTTCCAGAACCTACTAAATGACCCTTGCAATACCAGTTGTAAATAATTAGAAACTGAGACCTGTTGACTCTCTTTCCAGTAAGCATTTATTAGACTGGTCAACATATGTTCTTGTAGACAAAAAATATGGACTTAAGCATTTATTAGACTGGTCAACATATGTTCTTGTAGACAAAAAATATGGACTTAAGCATTTATTAGACTGGTCAACATATGTTCTTGTAGACAAAAAATATGGACTTCCATTCAAACATATGGGGATAGTCTCAAAAGCACACCCTTCAGAACTCTGTATAAGTTTTATATCTGCATCTTTTATGCAAACAAATTGTATCAAGAAATTGTTTAATTTTTAAAAATTTATCAGCTTGTTAATATAAAACTAACTAGTCACAGTCTGGATGGGCCCTGCAAGTTTAAAATGACAGTACTTTATAGCTGTGAGAAAAAAGTGCTAAATGACCCTAAGTAGCTGATTTATCAAAGCACTTAAATTCAATTATCCATGGAGTTGTGAGAACACTCAAGCATAAACTGCATAATCAAACCCATCTTATAATCAGTCTAATCAATAAGCCATTTGGCACACTCAAAAATGTTACATTAGCATCCTAATAATAAAGACATGGTCTGAGATTGGAAATTTGTGCTTTCGTGTTTTAAAAACATCATACAAAAGTTAAAAAGACAAATTAGTTCTGAACCATGGAATCAAATTTATTATTTCTTATCTATATAACTCAGATCATTTCATGCATATAGAGAAACAATGGTAATTTTCTGAAGCAGCAAAATCATTTACCAAATTGTTCATGGAACCTATATTTTGTATGTTCAAGGTTTACGTTGTTTCAGGTTTTTGAATATTAGTGCACTCACCTAACAGACAGCTTCATTCAACATATTGACAATTATGCTAGCTCCCCTTCATAAGCTTTCAGTGTGTTATTTTTTATTGTAACTTTAAAGCATTTTCATTCATATCACTACGATGTCTGCAGTGTGGCAGTTTATAGTGATGTGAAATAATTAAACTTGGCACTGGGGCATCATGATGCAGACATGTAGCATGATGTCCCATATGGTCACATTACCCTGATACCAACCCAGTGACCAGCTCTAACACAAACTTCTTAATGCTGAGCACCTAGCTAGGCAGCTGTTAGTACAATTTTTATATGTCTTAGGTATGACTCAGTTGGTTTTTGAACCTGCGACCTCCCACATCCAAGACAGATGCTACAACCACTAGGCCACAAGAGCTTTCAGTAGTTTTCAAACAACATTGCAAAGAAAAATGAATGAATTAATTAATAAACATTAATAATTAATGTCAAAAAATATTGCAGAACAAAGTAATCTTCCGAATGAACTGCTGACCTCTGTCCCAAAGAAATAAAACATTAAAAAGGTACTTTAGTACTATTTCTAGTTGACATATAACAAGCTAGTAAAATACCGAGATTTTTTAAAAAATATTCCTCTCAAAATGGAAAACTGAAACTATTATCTCTGTCATCCCCAAATGTCCAAGATTACTGGATACCTGTAAAAGTCTCATGCTTTCATTAACCTTGGTAATATAGTATGACCTCCATTAGAAGTTCATGCATCAGTTATTACCTTGCTTGTCCACCATAACCAAGTCTCCCATGAAATGAATGCAGCCCACCAATACTCACTCACATGTCCAATACAGTCAATCTGTTCAGTCATTATATCACAATATATAACATTCAATCATTCATTTGCAAAGTTTACTTGAATAAATTGTATTTCTTCTTCCAACTACTGCATTGGTCTTGTGTGAAGGCATGGAAGGAAATAAATGAAAAGTGGTCGCCTTAATTGATCATTATTATCTCACCACTGTCCATGTGGGTTCCAGCATGAGTATGTGAGAAAGCTTCTCAGTAACTTCCCATGGGTGATTGGTTCTTAATGGAGTCATTTCTCCACCAATGATACTGGCTGCCATATATAGCCTATCGTATGCAGAAAAATAGCACTAAACCCACTAGAATAAACTTTTTCCTTTTATTTCTAGCAAAGCCAAAGACAGAAAAATAAAACCGCTTTAGAAATCATGATCCACAAATGATGAAATATTTTTATATCAGGCAATGCATTAAACTGTGGTGTGAGAGTCACCAAATTCTCATTCTTGATACTTCAGGGGCATTTTTTTTTAAAAGTCAATCTTTAGTTTTTAAGCTTAGCATCATGGAAAATAAATTAGATTTTTATATATTTTTTCATGATACACAGTAATGTACACTTTTCTATGCCAAGTATAACTGCAGTACATAAGTTTTCCTCATACTTCAGTGCAGCAAGCCCATGACACATGATGACACTGTGAAACCAATCATAACACATGATGACACTGTGAAACCAATCATAACACATGATGACACTGTGAAACCAATCATACTGACAAGTACACACTGCTCATGTCTTTGCCATTAATATTGGCTGAACCAGAGACTGACCCATGCAGGTAGAGGTGAGATGGCAGTGAACCATAATAGCATGTGCTTTAGACCACGCGGTGGCCCCTATGTAAGTAAGATAATCATCTTGTTGATCAAACCACACAGGCTGCCTATGCAGTTTGAGCTTACGCCTCAGATGCAGGTTCGAACCCGAGCCGAGTCATACTAAAGCCTAATAACAAGGGCATGGAATCAAGAAAATGTGACAGGCTGGGACATGATGTTACATGTCTTCAGCATGATACCCTAGTGTTAGACTCATTATAAACTGCCACACTTAAGTTCAGACATCATAGCGCTATGACTGAAAATGGTTAAAAGCTACATTGAAAATTCAATATCATACAACACACATCTTTTGTGCTATACGGTAATTGCAACTCCTGAAATTGAAAAAAACAATTCAATCCAGAGACTGCAAAATTCATTCAAATCTTAAGGAGAGCTCTAAGGACTCTGTGTAAACAGCCAAAAATACTTTTAAACGTTATCCAGTAACAAGAACTCTGAGCAATAAAATTATATTGATATGTTATAAGAGTATGAAAAAAATAAGTGATTTAATAGTGTCTGATGCAATTTTGCATTGCAATTAGTTGCTAATATTCTATACCTCTAAATGAAATGGGTGGATCTTTTTAAATTCTTTTTTTAATATAAAAATGAATCTTTAAAGGCCATACAAATATGAACTAAAAACAAAATTTGCAATAATGTGTACCACAGATCCACTAAGATACATTACAGAAGTTCATGTTACACCCTGAGGATTGATTCTTCTGTGTACATAATTTTACCTTAAACAAATTCACATACCCTATAAATTAACTTTTACTCCTTTGGGGAAAAATGATATTGAAACATCTTTCATAGGTAAAGCTTGTATATCAAATTGCAGATGAATGCCTGTGTTTATTTGCTAACTCTGGTCCACTTCTGTCATCTAGATGAACAAGACCAATAGTTACCATTACAATGGTTGAACCTGGTAGCACATCAAATACCATATACACCCACATAACTATCACCACAAGCAAACAATGTAGACCCAGTCCGGTGACTCTATGAAGCCTTAGTAGGTCAGTCTATAACAGTCACTTGAAACAAAAACTTCAACAAGCAGCACCAACCCTGATCTGCCACAATTTATAGGCTTTGTCTATGTTTTTTAATGTTGGAAGCATGCTTTACAAAGGTAAATACTGGATTAGGAATTCAGTCCAATACATCTGTTTGTAACCTCTCACAGGACACGCTTCCTGTAGCCATCGCCCAATTAAAATTGGCTTTCACAACAAAACTTGTCCTACTTTTTTCTAATTTCTTCCCCAAAGTGATGCAAATTAAATCCACAAGGTCCAATGAGATATCCTGCTGCTTACATTACTTGAACTGAATTATCGTAACCTGTAATCTATTCATCATGGCTCATCGCGGGAGTCATTTATAAACCATCGGATTGGCAATACCAGCAGTGACACAGCATAAAACTGGTTGAATAAGCTGTTTCTCCAAGCGTGACCATTTTCTCCCCCCCCCCCCCCCCCCCCATAACAAGAATATCTCTCATGATTTCAAGAAGCTCTAATTGTGTGATTTCCTCCCCCAGAGGTAAAACTGAACAAAGAAAGTAATGTTTCCACTCGACCAAAACAATATATATGATTTATTTGAAATCAGGAAACAAAGAGTTGTTGATTAACTTGATGACAGACTGGCAGGTGTTATAGTGTGAAACATGAAACTGCAAACTTTGACTTCAATATATTTATAACTGGGCCAATATAGTATTTTGCTAACATGAAGAAGTACCTTTTATGCATAAACCAAATTAAACCACATACCTGGATTAAATATGTACTGATTTAGGGTTTCATGTTGAGTGGGGTGGAGGGCCCCCTCAAAGGCAATAAAGGGACTTATACCTCAATGAAAACTATGAAAATTTCAAAAATCCTATAGATCCCAAATTTGTACAATTTACTCCAATAAAATATCTTTCCAATAAGTCTCCTTTTCCCCTGCCAAATGCAAGGACAGACTACAATGTACAAAACATCATTAAAATTAAACAAATAAAAAACAGCCTTTGTGGAAAATTGGTTACATGTGCAATATCTATTTATGTCCCAAAACAATGACATATGACTTTTAAACCACAGCCAGATGTAAGACTAAGTGTAATGAACAATCTTCAAAAACAGTTGTATAATATATGAACACACATATGGATAATATATTAGGATGGATAGACTCTACACAGTATGCTTTTACACTGTAAGGACTTGGTGCAACACTAAATCCCCTACGAAAATAAATTCATGACTTCATGAACAATCACGAACTGTTCATGAATGTTCATGAATGTTCTTGAAGTGTTCATGATCAATTCATCATTTTAGTTCATGAACAAATATTCGTGAACGAACACTTCAAGAACTTTGATGAATCACGTACTTGAAGTTTATGAACACACTGATGAAATTTTATGAACTATTTTAACATCTTTTAAGTCCTGAAAAATTTTGTTGATCAACAAAGTACTTTGATGCACCAGCAAGAAATTATTAAAACATGTATATTGAAATTTCTATATAATTATATTCATACAAAATTCATGAAAATTCATGATACAAACTTCTCACAATATTACTGAATATAAATAAATGTAAATATTTTTTTCATTTTTAAATATGATAAAATGTTCATAATTGTGTTCTTAACCTGAATAGTTCTGTATTAATAAGGGAAAATATTTTCTGGCCAGCATGCACAAAATGTATTTGCTATAAAAACTTTTAATTACTTTGTTCTAATGTTTTTGGCCATTACTGTCATAAACTGCATAATTTATTATATTGACTGGGTCGCTGGTTTACCAACGTGCCATAAAAACCGAACTATGTAAACAACGATTGTTCTGATTAGATGATTGTGAAAGAAGAAGTGATGTGATTGGTTAATATACACACGAGATTTCAGCTGCTGAGACGACTTTTCCCCACTAACGTAAACGCACGCCGTCGACTCTAACATGTTAAAACCTCAAACAAAACACCATGGATGAGAATATTTTCAATAACATTTTCTTAAATATGTAGAAGTGCTGAGAAGCGATTATGAAGGGAATGATTCAGGGAGAGCAAAATTAGTCGGAAAAGCGTACCCAGCTAGGATCGTTAACATTACAGTAATTTTTTTCTTGATCTTTTGTGTTTATTTCAGTGAAAATTATATAAATATAAATTGTATTGGCTTTTATGTCATATTAGTTTTAACCAAACTGATGATACATGATTTTATTCAGACCTAGTTTAAACGTGATCTTCTAAGTTTGAAAATCACTAAACCCCCCACCCCCCATTCGATCTCGATACTAGACCCGGTATCGATATCGTTTTCTTTTTCCTGACATTACTATTTCTATGACCTGATGTAATTTGGTAATTTAAAACAAGAAAACTAAAATAGTTAATGTGTCACATTATACACAATAATGACAACGGGATGAAACCGGAAGCAGATATAAGCTACACGTGAATTTGGAGTGGATGCATACAAGAACCTGTGACACAAGTCTGACGTTTTATCCATAGAAAATGGCGAAAAGCTTGAAAGCATGAAATAATATAAGGATATTTAGCGTAACAATGTTGTCAAAACAGTCTGTCATATTCTATTGATTAAAACATGATTCCAACTAAAGTTAAAATATTAAAACTAAGTGACAAAATTTTCCAATAAAAATGCTCAAATGTTGTGTTAAGACTTAGTGTCAGGGATGAAATAGTTTTGAGTTGGATCATAATTATTCCAGTAAATAAAGTGGTGTACAAAAATAATGTGCTAGTAAAAGCTCAAGACAAAAGTTACTCATAGGTTATCTGTAATTAACTAACTTTATCTTTCAGATCAGACAGCAGAAAAGTAAAATTATTAGAGGAAGAAGTTTGTGAGCTATGGAGGAAAATTTGAAAACGGGATGGTTCTATGGCAAGGTGGAAGAAAAATTAAATAGTGAATGCAGCAGAAATGTTAAAGATCCAAATATTTAAAAAAGAATATAGCATGCCAATTTACAATACATGTTCTTTGTTAAATATTAGAAATTTATTTGAAGTTAAATATCATTTTGTTAGATAATATATTGCATATTATTTTTACTGTTTTATAACCCCCACATTTAAGGTGATGATTCAGGATGAAATAGTTGTTTGTTAGTTTGTCAGATAATCAACTGTTTGTAAATAGGAATCGTTTATGAAGACATGAATCATTCAAGTTAAAATTTGTTCATCATAGTTCATGAATATGTTTATAAATGATGATGAACCAATTTGACTTTTATTAACAGTTCATGAATATTCATGAACTGTTCAAGAACAGTTGTGATGTATTGGTTCATGAACTATTCAAGAACAGCTGTGATGTATTGGTTCATGAACTGTTCAAGAACAGTTGTGATGTATTGGTTCATGAACTGTTCAAGAACACGATGTATATGTTCATGAACTCATAATTTCATGAACTGACCATTTTCAGTTCATGCACGTTCATGAACCTTTTGATGAACTTTCATGGATGGTTCATGAACCGCTCAAGATCAGCTCATGCCACCAGTTCATGAATTATCATGATCATTTCGTAGGGGATAGTATGCTTTTATACTGCAAGGACTTGGAACAACCCTACAAAGTATGCTTTTATACTGCAAGGACTTGGAACAAACCCATACACTGATACAGTATGCTTATACACTGCAAGGACTTGGAACATACCCATACACTGATACAGTATGCTTATACACTGCAAGGACTTGGAACAAACCTACACAGTATACAATTCGCACCATTTAGACTGGAAACAACCCTACACAGTTTGCTTATGAACAGGCTTATTACAACCCTACAGTGCATGCTTGTATTCTAAATGGACTAAAAACAACCCTACATAGCAATTGTCACGTTTCCTCAGCAGCAGTTAGTAAGTCGTGTATAAACTAAGGTATTATTACAAGCCATGGCTAGTGTTAATCTCTTAGGCAAGGTTACTGTTACCTGTGAGAAGACCCGGCCTCATGAATTAGCACAAGCATTAGATGGCGCAACTTCCCACCTGTGTTACAGCTTTATAATTCCTAAGATCTGAGGAACCGATGATGGGGAACGGGGTGTGTTCTAAATCTGCTTCCTTGTCTCAACATGGACAGACAGCAAGAAGAACAATGTTTGCAAAGTTTGATTAGATCTGGTTACAGGGACATCCAGTTGGAATTGAGACAGAGAGTGTGATGACAGTTTAGATTCAAATTATAACTGCTATGAAGTGAAAATTGAGTCTCGCCTAGGAAGATCGATGAACAATATATGGTTACTTCAAGGAATCCACTCGTAATTTGGCGATAAAACTTAGGCAATTCTAAGGAAGACAAAGCTTCATAAAGGTCAGTAGGTTGTTTGCTCAATGTTTGCAGAACATTACAGCATTGTAATTGTAATTATGTGTAGTATTGTATACTTAATAGGATCATAGTATGTAACAACCCAGCATGCTTATGCACTTTATGAACATGGTACAAACTTGTACAGTATGCTTCTCAGAATGGACTTAATACAACCCTACATAGCATACTTATACACTTTATGAACATGGTACAAACTTGTACAGTATGCTTCTCAGAATGGACTTAATACAACCCTACATAGCATACTTATACACTGTATTAACTGGTACAATCCTACCGTTTGCTTATGAATGGGCTTAATACAACCCTACATTATAAAATAAGCTTATGAATGGAATTAATACAACCATACATAGTATGCTTATACAATATAGACTTGATACAACCCTATTGTATATGCTTATATCCTCTACGGATTTGGTACAAACCTCAGTATGTGAATACACATCACTGACTTTATGGAACCATACAAAGTGTACTATAAACTATATAGCAGGTACAGCACTCTGTAATATGCATATACACAATAAGAACTTCATATGTGTACCTGGTAACCATATTGTTCCAAAGGGCCCTTGATATACATTACAAACATCTTATTAAAGTTCTGGCCTTCAGCAACAACTAAAACAGGCACCAAAAAAGACTCCAGGAAAGATTTATTGAACTTCATGTTCGACTGAACAGTAGTTGATTGCATAGCCACACAACTCAATAACAGTTGATTGTATAACCAGACAAATGAAAAGGTTTATTGCATGCATTGAACAAGTCTGAGCTATTCAAGGAGTCGTGTTTATTTGATGTGGAAATCTTAAAGTGTGTGTGTGTGCGTGCACCTAGGCACAAAATATATTAGAATAAAACTGAACATGTTTTTTTTTTAAAACTCCAACTGGTATTTTAAAAAAAGAAGGGAATATCCATAGGTTTCGTTTATTTATTAAGCATACCATCAAAGGATTATCCCTAATTCTAAACATTGTGCCTATTGACCACCTGGGTAGAGATAACCAGACCATTCTCATTAGCATAACACATCATATAAAATCAAAGTATTGTATGTGGATAGTGAATTAGTGTTAATATTTTCATGCTTCATTAACAATTTCCTTAAAAATACTTGGAAAATGTTCAAGTTGTAATGACTTGAATTTGTACATAATACATACCATCTCTGCTCATTTATGTCAGGTTAAACTAAAACCAACATAGACCATGTTGCATCTACAGGGTCTATGCTGTTGTTCTACTGATTACCAAATTGACAGGCCCAGATCGGTTCACACATTATGCAATGGTATGTGTAGATATATGCAGTTGGTCCAAACTTTAATGAGTTTATGATATATGGCAATGGTTACACATTATGCAATAGTTTGTTTGTTTGTTTGATTTGGATTTTTAACGTAGCTTTAACAATTTTTCAGTCATATCGCTACGATGTCTGCAGTGAGGCAGTTTATAGTGATGTCTAACACTGAGACATCATGCCGCAGACATGTAGCATGATGTCTCACCCAGTCACATTATCCTGACACCTGAGGCCGACCAGTCCTAACAATAACCTCTTAATGCTGAGCGTCAAGCGAGGCAGCTGTTAGTACCGTTTTTGTAAGTCTTTGGTATGACTCGGCCGGGGATCGAACCGAAGACCTCCCGCTTCCGGGGCGGACACTCTAACCACTAGGCCACCGGAGCGGTCCTCATTATGCAATAGTAGATATAGATATATGCAGAGGGTCCAAACTTGAATGAGTTTATGATATATGGCAATGGTTACACATTATGCAATAGTAGATATAGATATATGCAGTTGGTCCAAACTTGAATGAGTTTATGATATATGGCAATGGTTACACACTATGCAATACTAGATATAGATATATGCAGTGGGTCCAAACTTGTATGCAGGTATATATGGCAAAATATCCTGAATACAACAAATCTTTGATGCAGTAAGACATCAAGTACACATGGATGCACATACCATGGGAAAATATATACAGAATATGAGGATGAGGTCATGGTCATGGTTACATTCATACTCACTAGATTTGTAAACAAGTAAATAAACATTTTAAGCATATTTATACATACAATAATTTTCCCATGCTTTATTTATACGTGCTACAAATATCATATATAATAAATAAATTACAGATTCATTTCTAAAAGAATTCAAGAATGTAAACGCACTTTCAATAAATGCTCAGTACATGATCTGACTGTTTAACATTATTTTCATCACATTATGTTATGTTTCACACCATCTAGCCCGTATTTCAGAATTTAGAATACTGATATAATTTGTTCCACAATTTATAACACAATTTATAACAGATCATTTGTTCCACAATGTAGAATACTGTGATCATCTGTTACACAATTTATAACACTGAAATCATTTGTTATACAACTTATAACACTGGAATCATTTGTTACACAATTTATAACCCTAAGATAATTTGTTACACAATTTATAACACTGAGATCATCTGTTACACAATTTATAACACTCTGATCATATGTTACATAATTTATAACACTGAGATCATCTGTGAGGGACACCCAAGTGACCGAGTGGTCTAAAGCGCTCTCCGTTACTGATCACTGCCATCTGACCTGTCTGCATGAGTTCAAGTCTCAGATTCGACCAACGTGGGTATGCGAGAAAGCTTGCCAGTAGCTTTCGTGAGTTGGTGGTTCTTTCCGGGGGTTTTAACTAGGGCCTAACAGAGTAGATAATTTTCGCCGAGTACCGAATCCAAGTATTTGGATGCATTATTTGCTGGATCCGGACACAAACCGAGTAGCAGGTGCGACTCTGCATGTAGAGTACTCTTTGTTTCATTATCGTTTGCAAAGCTTAAACTTTTCATGTACTGTATACCGTATATATCACCTATAAGATGAAAATTTTTATTATTAACTAAAATTATTATGTACTAATTTACTTGTTTTTAAAAGTTCGATATTTATTAAATTATTTTACTTGTAACCATTTGTGTGCATATTATTTGCAGAGGCGAATAGTTCCGAAAAACCAGATATTCGGCTGAAGCGAATGTCTGAGGAGATTTCCAGTTAGGCCCTAGTTTTAACGGTTTCTTCCTCCACCATTAATACTGGCCACCCTGTATATCCTACCATGTGCTGAAGAGTGGCATTAAACCCTACAAGAACAACAACAATTTATAACACTGAGATTGTATGTTACACATCACTTTCTAATTTTTTTATTTCACTAATGCGATTACTACTCCTGATTGTAACTGATTGGATGGGATAGGAAAGAGATTGAACATTTGAACATTTATGGTTCTCTTAATGTTGATTGATTTGTGTCAGGCAAATGCTTTATGTAATGCCAAGTGAGAAAAGTAACATAATGAATTATACAAGTTTGAAAATGAACTAATAAAACCCATGTAGATATATCAACATGTAGATATATCAATGGCTATGTAATAACCATATGTTCAAGTATGGCACTGGATTATCTCTCAAAAACTTGCAATAAAATGGAATATATAGAGGATATTTGCTTGAAACGAGTGAATAGTGGATATATTTCATCGAGTGGATGAAAATACTAGAGTTTTTTATCCAAGAGATGAAATGTATCCGTTATTCACTCGTTTCAAGCAAATATTCTTTTTATTTTATGCTCACATACGTTGGCTACCTCAAATCTGCTCTTTCACTCGTTTATTCACTCGTTTCAAGCAAATATTTTGACCCAAAAATGTAGTTCCTGTAGTGAAAAAATATTGTTATTTTTTCACTGTTATTTTTTCACTGTTATTTTTTCACCGCAGTGAAATATCAATATTATTTTAACTAGAAAATCAAGTAATTCACTGCTGAGCATAAAATAAATATATATATATATATATATATATATATATATACAGTATATATATAGATATACAGTATATATATAGATATAGATATAGATATATATATAGAATTACTGAAATTATTTTTGATGGTACATTAATAATGAAATTATTGACGGTACATTAATACTGAAGTTATTGATGGTACATTAATACTGAAGTTATTGATGGCAGATTCTACAAAAAAAACTGTTAATTTATGATTTTTTACCTTAAGAAAAACAAAACCATTGTACCAAGACATACTTAATTTCCAGGAGGACCCAATGGCAATGTGGTCTAAAGCATTCTCCATTACGGATCACTGCCATGTCACCTCTGTCTGCATGGGTTTGAGTCTCGGATTTGGACAGTGTGTGTGTGTGTGTGTGTGTGCAATATAATGTCTACAGTTTATAATGAGTCAAGCACTAGGGGCATCAGCCGCAGACATGTTCCACCCAGTCACATTATCCTGACCCCAGGCCGAGCAGTCCTAACAGTAACCTCTTAATGTTGAACGTCAAGCAAGGTAGCTGTTAGTAAAATTTTTGTAAGTCTTTGGTATGATTTGGCCGGGGCTCGACCCACAACCTCCTGCTTCCGAGGCGACGCTCTAACCACTAGGCCACTGGTGGGGGTATGTGAGAAAGCCTGCCAGTAGCTTCTTGTGAGTTGGTGGTTCTTTCCAGGGTTTCCCCCCCCCCCCCCCCCCCCCCCCCGAGTTAATCCTCCACCATTAATACTGGCCGCCATGTATATTGTGGCTGAAAAATGGCATTAAACCCTACAACAACAACTTAATTTCCATGCCAGTACATTTACATCAAAATTTGCAAATACACACACCAATGCAAAGTTTTGGGCACGCTAATTTAGTGCAACCTCCCTCTAATTACAAATAAGATTTTACATAACTGCAGATAGCTTGTCATATTGTAGGGAACATTTTTCTTGCCTTTCAATTAATTGTGTCACTTTTGATAAATAAGAGATAGGGATTTGTCAAACTAGTTATGTAAATATTATCTAAGCTCACCTTGGGTGCAATACTGGATTTTATATCTCTATACATTGTATTTATATCTCTATACATTGTACTCATTTCCTAGTTGTTCACTCATACTAATGTGACAATCAAGTGAAAGATACTAGCTTTCCTTCGAGCAGTTGGTCCATTTCACCTCATCAGTATTATGTTTTATCTGTGATGTGCATTGCGTGTGCTTATTAGGGGATTGACGGGAAAATCCCCTACCCCCTACCTGGGCTTAATATAATCTCCAGCAAACCAGAGAGAGTCAAGATCCTTTCGATTTTAGTTTTCCAGGTGGCGTCATTTTTTAACCATGGGGAGAAAAGTGAACAGTGATCTGAATTTGACATATTCAATGCCCTAGATACCTCAGAAAATAATAAAAATAATAATAATAATAACAATAGTAATTGAGTACATAATAATTACTGTAGGGAATCTAATTACTTCAGGGAATTTTCTAAATACACTTATAATTCACTTCTGTATTCCTTGATAGAAGAGACAATTTGACTCAGAATTTGGAACTTTGTAAAATCCAGCAGGAAATACATATTGGTTCATGTGACCAACAGCAAAAACTTAAAACAATCAAAACTTGTTGCAAATTTAAAGGCATTTTCACAGCACTTAATCTATATATAGATCAGTTATTAGTGAAGAAGATAGCAGTCACATGCAGCGACAGGAATAGTTTATTTTCCAATAAAATAGTTCTGGACAATGTTGTGACATACATGCACAAATATTTGTCCATAGTTATGATGGCACTATATAGCACAAACTGTGCTTATGTGCCATCATATCACACACACACATAACTACATAATAGGACTCAGGAGTTAGGTTATATGAATACATGTAGATATTATTCCTTTCAAGTTTTTCCAGATTAATCATTTTCCAGTTTACAAGATTCCTATGACCATGCATCTTTTAAATCGTGTGTAATATAAAGTGCATTGTGAAAGACAAATTTATGTGTGTGTGTGTGTGTGTGTGTGTATTGTATATATATATATATATATATATATATATATATATATATATATATATATATATATATATATATGATATAACACATATCATTTTAAATCTTTATTTGCATTTTAAGAAAGTTATATATTAAAAATATATCAGCTGAATCAAGAATTGTCTAAATTACATGTCAGAATAATGAGTCTTTCCTTCCTTCCCTCCTTTTCTCCATACATGATTCATGGTACATGTACTGTAGTAGCATTTCTACAACAGATTTAAAAACCACCACCAACAGATATTTCATAATGTTCAACACATATTAGTATTCGGTTATTCTACCAAGCTGTTCTTATCATTATAGGGTATAACGCCACTTTTTTGGCCAAACTGACAAAACCTTGGCTAGGAAGCTAATAATTTTGTTACATGACATACTGGATTACATGTACATGTATAAGGAAAAATATCCGCCAGAAACATTTTCACAATACATGTATGTCAATGACCACTGCCTGAAAACAAGGTCATAACTGGTTCTCAGTGACAAACAAATTGTAGCCAGTATTATAGGATCTGTAACCTTCATTCACTGCTTACTGTGTGAAATGTAGCCAATATTATAGGATCTGTAACCTTCATTAACTGCTTACTGTGTGAAATTAAGAGTTTGAACCTTGTTTACTTATGATTCCTTTTACATTTTGCAATGTCATGTGATCTCAATAACAGTTTCAACTCACATTATCAAGTCTTTATGTCTGAATTTCATTATTTTAGCATTTAGTAAGCAATCATAAAACATCCAAAGATGCTTTTCCAGGACCTTGCCAATGCAAGCCTTAAGTGAAAATTTGATATTCTGACCAGTCCTGACACCAACCTAATAATACTGAGTGCCTAGCAAGGGAGCTGTTAATACAATTTTTAAAAATCTTTGGTATGACTCGGTCAAGGTTCTAACCCATGACCTCTCACATCTGCGGCAGACACTAACCACAAGACCACCAGTGAGGCTGCTTTAGTACATCTTCACAGTTAATAATAAAAGAATTAAGTAAATATGTTATGAGATTCAATCTCAGAAGAATTAAGTTAATTCCTATTGCACGAGTCAGGTCACATTAATAGGTATTTTGAATTATACCGAGTAGTAAGAAATGCCACTTGGGGATCATAGTCATAATAGACTATTACAGGTGTACATGAGTGAAATGAGTAATCAGATTCATTCTTATGCTTTTCTTTGTTCCTGTTGTAGCTACAGGTCTGCAGTCATGGTTTTATGTTGTACTTAGTATTGGAGTGGAAAAACAATTGTTTGGCCTGTTCAGATGAAATAGAAAGTGCAAATTGGACTAGATTCTTATTTTTTTGACAATGTCACGATTCTTGGTGGACCAGTACCTTTCCAGTTCTGAAATGTATACAAAGCTTCTCCATCTTTTGGACTTAAAATATACATTTTTCAGGATTATTTGGAATTCACTTTATAATACTCAAAGTGTCTCTCACATTTTCATGTATAACTTTGATATTGAAAATTACCGATAAGTTAATAAGTTTTGCAAAACTTACTGGTTTTGCCTCTTTCTTTTAGGTTATGACAATAGTCATAAAAAGTGTACATCTAGTTGGTAACCTTACTTATAGCAGTTCCTTGTCTTCTTGTTCATAGCCAATATGAAAAGGCTTTTGATGAATGTGGGGGAAGAAGAATTATATTAAAATATGAAAATGCTTTCAACAAACTGACTGAAATATATGATTCATTTCATGACTTTTTTTTAGTTCTAATGCCATATTTTTTTTTTCTGCTTAAATTTGAAAGCTATTTTGCTTCCAGTGGAAGAGAAATGTCTGTACAACTTCATCATTTTTACTAAATTATGAAAGACTTTCTCATAAATAAGTGTATGCAGATTAGAGACAAGTTTCTGCAATACCTTGATAATTTCGTGAACATATTATCCATCTGACTGATTTTTCAAACAGTGTCTAGATAATATATGTAAAATGTATATCACAATTTATGGAAATTTGGGTGGCCATCAAAAATCGGCTTTGCAAATTTGTTTTTAAAACAATTTTTAAAAAATACTTCTTAATGCTTTTTGAGCTTATTATCATTTGTCTTGTCTGCTCGTGGGACTACATGTTTACATTCATCTATTTGAAACAAATTAGGGCAGTATATTTTTTTTTCTTTTAATTTTGGAACCAGAGTTTTATACTGCACTAGAAATGTGTGGATGTTTTCTTAAACCATATTTGTAATGTGTCGAATTTAGGGTAAGTATTGACTATTAAAATTGAATACATTGTACATTAAAATTTTATTACAGTTGAGCCAGCAAGGTTTTATGTGAACTGTTACTTCGGCCATGCAAATTCCCATGAAAGTTGTTAAATTTCATGAGGTTGAGGCCAGCATCAATGGCTAAATTTTAGAATTGATCCGGGCATCACAAAGCCTGAAAATAAGGATGATTCTGGGAAAGTAAACATTAAAATGGACACCATATCCACTTAATGGGAACGCTATGTCGAATAGTCATTTAACAAAGGAAGCTGGTATTTGTCCAGTTTCTCCAATTCTAGGCTATCAAAATCTGATGGAAGAAATAATTATCTTAGAGGAAAAAATTAGGAATCACTGATTATAATTGGTCGTTTAACTTAAAGCATACACCCTGGCAGAAACTTTGAATTTAAAGTAACAACTTGGGGCAAATTTGTTCAGTCCAAGCTTTCCTGCAAGAGGGGCAAGACTTGTTTCACTCCGGGAAACTAAAAAGTTGTTTTTCCTCATTAAGACAAATAAGGGGAACAGGTGGCTGTCTTGTAGGCAAAGACAGGTGTTTAGTGTTATGATGCACATTTTCTTGGAAAGAACAGCATTAATTTAAAGTACGCAAATATTTTTTTTCTTTTTCTGCAAATGTATTTATTTCATATGCCTAGGATCCATAATATATATTGTTTATTTGATTTCATGGAAATGTCTTGATTTGCTAGAGTTGTTTATGCAAATTATTTCTTTAATTTTAAAGTTACTAGTTCATTGATAAAATTGACTGGTTGCATGGAATCCAAATTTTCAGATGCGTAGGATTTCATAGGGTTATATGAATTAATTTCTTTTGTCTGTAAAGACAACTGATTATCTTGAGTAACAATAATTGCATATTCATATCTGACTTTTATATACATAAAGAATCCTGTAGGTTAGGGATTGCTGTGAGCTTGAAGTGAGTGAGTTTTGTGTAATAGTAATGAATAGCATGTATCTTGTTTAGTAGAACTGACTAGGTTGGATGTCTAAGGAGTCATGTGGTAGCGTATGCAGAGAGATACGGGAATGTCTGTTTATATGCACCGCTCATATGTTAATTTATGGTCAGTTGCTGCAAATCGAGGGTGATGACCTATCAAATTAGGTCAGCGTTAGTACGTACATTACTGGGGTCATTTGTAACTAAAGAATAGAGATAGCAATTGTACCTTACTGAAAATATAGTCTAAATTTGCAAGGACCATTAACCATTATGGTCACCTTATGTCAGAATTTATGCAGTGTTTGGATAGCTAGTTTATGCTTTCTGAGTAATAAAAAGTTAAAAAGTGAGATAATTGTATATACATATAGAAGATATATAGAAGGTGATACAAATTGAGACTGAGTGGTAAACGTGTCATTCAGGAAAACAGCTCCCTGAATCAGTCTGGGAAAGTCTGAAAGACAGAAGTCCAGATAAGAGATCAAGCGGTTAGGATAGAAGGATTAAGAAAGATCAAATGTACACATGTGAAGGTGGGAAGATATGGGATACAAGGAGACAAAGACAAAAGTGATGATATGTGATGCAAATCAGGCGTGGATATTGTGTTCATTTCACCACTCTCATTATCATGATGAAATGAATCAATAACAGAACACTGCCATTGAAATTCTGTAAAAAGAAATTGGTTTGAATTGAAATTGACACTATTAGTTTATGTCATTGATTAAATTTGTATTCCCTTGTCAAAAGGGGGCTTGTATTGTATTATTCTCCTCAATAGTAATGCTCACTTATCTGTTGATGTTCTATCCACTCAAACCGGGCAATAAAATCAAGGGTGGTCATCCTCTTGATAACGACAGCCAAATTTTTAATCAACCACCCCTCTTTTGAGTATAGGGAACAGCTTGCAATATACATGTACTTTAAGGCCAGACAAAAATATATGCATGTTTCCGGTCCATTAATCTCCCTTGTCACTCATTGCTGACCCTAGCACTTCCCACACCCACATGATTAATAAAAATCACATTTACGTTTTTAAAAATAAACAACTGCCAACCTTATTTTGAACCTAGTGCAACCAGAAACACGTATAATTTTGTTTGGTTTAAATACTATGCACGCGCACAGATGTTGTAATTAAGATGTACGCAAATTGGGCAGTACAATCAGATGAACAGACAAGCGAAATAGGTGTAAGGATAGAAGGACGGATGGATATATAGATCCCGCAGTACACATTAAGCATGCGAACAAACAAAAAAAAAACACTGATGAGCAAAATCTGACACGACTACCATCGACGTGAACACATGCAGGTCAGACAGGATCGAGTCATTAAGTACTTTACATTCCTGAATAGAAAGCTCCCAGTGGTACTTGTAAAGTGATTTAAAGACATAAAATGTACCTGTACTATGTTCTAAGCCCCAAATACAAGAGCTCTTGTGAGAGTTTTGTCATCCTCCTTCATTGCAATCCCCCACGAACATCAACCGTCCTCAATATAGCGACTTCATGGCGACTTTAAGAACCGTGGCACGTTTAACCAACTGTACACAAAAAAACGCTGAACCCAGTTTGAAATATAATTTACCTGACGAGTGTGAAAACTTTTACTTTCTGCTAAAAAAATCAGTGTATAATTAAAAGTTAAAAGTCGCTGTAATCGATATCAAGGAAAGAGTATTTGAATTTTGGGACATGATGATGCAGTAAACAGTGGCACTCTTGGTGATGCACTCTAAACTTTGCACTCAAATCGAAAGTTAGACTCAGTTTGAACAGGTCACACAAATCAACAATGCCAAACCGCAAATATGTACGCTTGTGTATATTTAATCAAAACCCAGTTTGCAGCACACGTTTCACAAACTTTTAAGTTCCGCTTTGATGTCGACGGCTTGTTTTACCTGTGGTAGTTTTATAACTTAGCCAACACGTTCAAGTACTGCAGGGCTGTAGGCCTATATTCGGATGAAAAATTGTTAAAGATGGATGACTGTTTAGATTTGCTTCACGCCTTGCATTTGTTATCATTAAAGGTACATTTCATATAGTCTTGCCCAGAATGCAAATACTAGTTAATTGTTTTTGCGTTTTCAATTCCACAAACGCTACGCTGTTTGTTGTGAAAGTTTTAATAGTTTTAAAATTATTTATGAGCATAATAGGAAAATGTAGAATTTCTATTTATTTATATTATTACTGAATTAATTAATATTCAGGCCTAATATTCGCATGTCTGTATTCAGTCCTAATTTAATTCGCCTGTCAACAAACTTGTGGTTTACCCCGTACTGGTCATATACCACTCACCGTCCGCAAGCCCTACGGCGACAAATGTAAGAAAGACATGGAATCATTTACTCACCCCGCTTAAATCATCCTTATGTTCTGTCAAACATCTTGATGCGCACCTGGCACTTAATAAACCATTCTTCCCTGCTACAACAGTAACTCCAAAACTCAGAACCACTAAAACAACAATCCAAAAGACCGTCCTACGAGGTTCCATGCTTACTCCATTTCTAAACACCACACTTGCGTGCCGACTGTCCAAATAGCTTGACACAACACTGACTAAATATAGACACTGTGTCCCTGATTGGTGAGTTGTGTAAACTAAAATTTCATTCATAGAGCACAGAACACAGTCTAAAATCGCAATACCGATAGTTGACTGCATTACCGTAAAGCATGTGTTTCTTTTACCATTAAGGTATTAGTATCGTTTAGGTTGACTACGGACTGTTTTAATCTGACGTGCTGATAACATGGAATAAACAGCACAAAACAAATTAATGAACTGCAAACGTTTGACTAAAACTAAGATATGATGTCCCTTCGTTTTAGCAATACTCTTTTAAAAAGTCCCTTAAACTCAACAATTTCACATACAGAACATGTTTTAGTTGCTGAATTTTATTTTTAAAAAATTAAACAATTTTGTTGAAGCATGGTTTATCTTCTGTAACGTGTATTTCAGTGACATGTTTAAATTATATTAGTGTCGTTTGTTCCGTTTTCTTTTCTTTCTCTGTACTTTATGGTTTTAATTTTATTTTTTTTTTAATTTTGGTGGTAATAGGAGAGTGCTAGTTCTTTTGGTTGTTTTTTTGTTTTTTTGTTTTTGTGGGGTGGGGGGGGGCGGTTTTGCTGTTATTCTTGCATTTAAATTTCGAGTTTGGTTGAAATTCCGCCAGAGGCGTAGCGATGATATGTTGCGCCCGGGGACGAACTATAAAATTGGCGCCCCAGCGATCTTGTGACCAATTTATTACCCTTGTTTACTTATTATAATGTAACGTTGCAAGCCTCATTTTGGCGCCCCTGTACCTTGGCGCCCGTGGACATATGTACCCCCCTGCCCCCCCCCCCCCAGCTATGCCTCTGAATTCCGCTTTGCGTACAAATAATATAGGCATAAATTACATATGAAAATAAATCGAGAAGAAATTATAAAGAATATTTCACATCTGTTTGGAAGCAAAATAATGAATGGTTGAATACGCCAGACGGCCAGCCAACTTCAGTAAACGATGGGTCTAAAACAAAAGCTGTACGTTTTATTTATTGCCCTTCTTTAGCTTTGTTTCAGTATTTAAATAAATAAATAAAAGAGTTCAGGGCTAAATTTATTGTACGAGTAGATATTTGTACGACGAGTAGCATTGATATATCTTACATAAAAACAGAATATTCTGAGGTGGAAAGTTTTACCGGACAGAAGAAGAGAGAATTATTGGTTTTTCATGATTTCGACATACATGTAAGAAACAAGATAGTGATGGTTCACCGATATATAATCTATGTCAAGACCAATCAGATATGTAAAGAGAAAGTCACACCGTTGAAATAGAAGCTAAATTATGCAAGAAAGGATAGTTAACTCGATCTGACTTGCCCTAGTCACTATGGGCTACTCTTGCGCGTCCTTAGATATAAGAAAATGTCAAATTAAACTAAGGAATAGTAAGGCTCCATGTTTAGACTTAAGATATTTTCTTGGTTCTCCTCTGGACCCTCATTTCTAATATGTATTATATACCTAGGCATACCTTACTATTAACCCTAGGACTCTTATAGTCCTACAATGGAAGACGCCTACCCTGATATTTATATGGTTTGAGTAAATCCCGCCCCCCCCCCCCCCCCTTATAGCTTAAATCCGTCCTGGTAATGAAGCGCACCACCTGCATCGTTCAAAGCAGAAAATTTAAACACAGGGATTGATTGAAAAAGAATCACACACACACACACACATATATATATATATATATATATATATATATATATATATATATATATATATATATATATATATATATATATATATATATATATATTTATTTATTTATTTATTTTATGCTCAGTAGTGAATTACTTGATTTTCTAGTTAAGATAATATTGATATTTCACTGCAGTGAAAAAATAACAGTGAAAAAATAACAATATTTTTTCACTACAGGAACTACATTTTTGGGTCAGAACATACTTACAAAGAAATCTGCTCTTTCATTGTGTCACAAACTTGAGGTAGCCAACGTATGTGAGCATAAAATAAAAATAACATTTGCTTGAAACGAGTGAATAACGGATATATTTCATCTCTTAGATAAAAAACTCTAGTATTTTCACTCGTGGCTTCGCCACTCGTGAAAATACTGCGTTTTTCATCCACTCGATGAAATAGATCCGTTATTCACTCGTTTCAAGCAAATATCCTCTATATAGGAGTGAAGGTAGAGGTAATCATAAATGAGAAAAGAGCTACTATGGACAGTTATCCAAACAAAACGTTAGTTCTCCGTGTTGGATCCATAATTATATCATTCCTTGTATTATTTATTGCAATTTCCAAGAAAAGCTCACCAAGTGGTGATCCGTATTCATGTTTATAAGCAGACCAACAGCTTATTATCCACAAGTTGTTGTTATTGTCTGCGAATGGGTGGCTGTCTTGTCATAATGAAATGTTTTGTACTTTCTGGAAAATGGAAGATTAGGTAAACATCAGTCCTTCTGTCTAGAATTACAATATTTCACACTGGCTTGCCATACCATACAGGTGGAAAGTAAAAGCAAGGTGTACGTGCCTCTGGTGCAATTTTTGCAGAAACAATCTCAGATATGATCATCATATTTGAAAGAAATTCCTTTAAGCAAATAAACGAGCGTCCACTTTGAATTTTGTAGGACGCGGGTTCGAACCCCGGACGATTTTTAGACTGTTTAGAGGTTAGTATTTGGGTTGGTCCGCATGGTGTCAATATATTGTGGCCGGGTGCAATATGATGCAACATGTCTACGGCATGATGCACGTGTGCTAGACATTAGAATAAACTGCCAAACTGTGGAAATTGTATTGATATGACTGAAAAATTGTTAAAACTATGTTAAAAATCCAGATTACACACACACACACACACACGGAGAATGCGCCTATAAACGAAAAAGGAATCCGAAAAAAATCTCCCTGAGCACAACACTGGTTGAAATTGCATTTTAATGAATGCATCACATGCTCGTCAAGAAAAATACGTTTCTTCAACAAAAGAAACGGCTATAATAACAATTCTGCTGAGAACGTCCCACACGTTTAGCGAAATACATGTATGTGTTTACACGTGACGATGTTACAGCTTCTGTTTCTTATGAAACCAAACACTGCGCCTGTCCGTCCTTCATCATCATCATCAGTCTCTTGATTTAGTGTTGTCGTTGAAGCACAGTGCTGCTGAGCATCTGACCACTTCCCTCCACTTGTCTCGTTCCTGTGCCAATGCCTGTGTCTCCGCAAAACCTTTCCGCGTCCATTTTGAGAGGTTATCACTCAACTTTTTTCTCTGTCTACCTCTCTTTCTGCCACCTTGGACACTGCCATGCAGTACTGTTGTGGATAGACTGTTGGCTGTAGTGACATGGCCATACCATTTCAGCTTTCTCTTTTTGACAGTGGTGAGGAGGTCTTCATAATAGCCTACTTTGTGCCTGATGGTGTTACGCACTTCTTCATTTGTGATGTAGTCCATGTAAGAGATGCCAAGGATGGTTCTGTAGCATCTCATTTCAAGTATCTGGATTCTTCGTTGTAATTCTGCTGTCAGGGTCCAGGCCTCATATGAATACAGAAAGATTGAGATGTAGTCTAATTTTAGTTTTCAGACAGATATTCTTGTCTCTCCAGATGGGTCTTAGCTTTGACATGGCTGCCGTTGTTTGTGCTGCTCGTGACAAAATTTATGCTTGATCCCTCTTCGCTGATTATGGAACCAAGATATTTGAATTGGCCCACTGTTTCCAGTTCCTGTCTTCTGACTTTAATCTTGGTTGAGATCTGTTTGCCACTATTTGTCATCAACTTTGTCTTCTCGCCACTTATCTCAATGTCAAATCTGGAAGATGTTTCATCCAAGCACTAAGATGGCAAGCTCATCTTCACTGCCTGGCTGCCCATCAATGTCGTCTGCAAAGCGTATGTTGGTGATGTTACGCCATTCAATGCTGACTGTCTTACAGTGGTTTTCCAGGGCTTTGCCCATGAAGCGCTCTAAACAGAATTTGAAAAGCGTAGGTGACAGGAGACAGCCTTGCCGTACTACAACTGTTGTCTTGAACCAGTCCCACACATAACCTTGAGCAATTACTGCACTGGTAGACTTGGTGTACAGCTGCTTGATGGCATTGGTTAACTTTTGACCACAATGCCTTATGACACACCTTGTTAAAAGACTTTCTGAAATCTAAGAACACATGATAGATGTCTTGTTGATGTTGTGAGTACTTTTCACACAGAACCCTAAGATTGAATATTTGTTCTGTTGTGCATCGTACACTCCGGAACCCTGCCTGTTCTTCAGCAATAATTTATTCTGCTTGTGGGTTCAATCTGTTTAAGACGATCTTCAGTATTACCATACTAGCATGGCTGATGAAACTGATAGTTCTCTAATTTTGGCACAGCTGGAGATTGCCTATTTTGGGGAGTGTTATTATCAGTGACTGTGTTCGCCATTCTCCTGTCTGCCAGATCTTATTGCAGATTTTTGTTAGTAGCTCTATCACTTATTCCCCACGATTCTTGATAAGTTTAGCTGGGATGTTGTCTACTCCAGCTGCCTTCCTATTCTTCAGTGCTCTTATTGCTGACTCCACCTCTTCTTTGAGAATGAGGAAATCAACATCATTTGTGGAGTTTGGAACTTCAATCCAATCTGGGTTTCGTGTGGACGGATGGTCGTAGACTTATATACAATACTAAGTTCATCTTTCTGCATTGTCACTTGCTTCTGTGAGGCATTTTCCAATTTCGTTTTGAATGGCATTGACTATTGTTGTTTCTGTCTGGTGAAGTCTTTCACAATTTTGAATGCTTTTTTGCTGTTATTCTTTATCAGACTGCTCCTTATTTCTGTGCACTTTTGTCCAATCCAATCTTATGTTGCTTTCTTCAATGTTTTTCTGATATTCTTGTTTATTTCTTAGTACTCCACTGCCCCTGTTGTGTGTCTGGTGTTTTTTAGGTCTCTTCGGACATCACACAAATTCAGAATCTCTTCTGTAACCCAGGGTTTTTTCTTTGGCCGATGGAGGCCAATGATGTCCTTGACTGTGTTGAAAGTGTCTGTCATCACTTTAACATCAACATCCATCACAAGAAGTGGAGCAAATTTGCCTCCAATTGTGGCTAGGAATGAGATGCAGATGCTAGAGTCTTACACTTGTTCAATGTTGAATTTGAGCCTGATTTTCTTTGGCTTGTTAATTTTCTTCAGCCTCACTCGGAAGTTCATAATGACGAAGTCGTGATCACTCCCAACATCAGCACCTGGGAACGTTCTTGTATTTGTTCTGTTAATGCCAGATCGGCACCGGTTTTGAACCAGTATGTAGTCAATCTGGTTATAGTGCGTTCCATTTGGTCCGTGCTATATCCCGAATCGTGAAGCTTTATGTTGGCCCAGTGTGTTGGCTAGTACCAAATTGTTGTATTTTGCGAACTCGAGTAAACATCTCCCTCTTTCATTGGTAAGCTCATTGCAAGAAGGTCCACTATGATCATCCCATTCTTTTAGAGCATCTTTGCCAACTTTGGCATTCAAATCTCCTTGGATGATGAGGATGTCTATTTTACTTACCATATTTATTATACCCTGGAGTTTGTTTTAAAACTCCTGTGTTTCTTCTTCATCATGATCAGTAGTTGGAGCATAAACTTGGATAATTATGATGTTAAAGGGAGATGCCTTCAGACGAATGGAGATGATTCTGTAATAGATGGGGCGACATTCAAGCATATATCCATTGATGGCTTTATTTACAAGGAAGCCTACTTCATTTATGCACTTGCCCAACTCTCGACTATAGTATAATATATGTCCATCTTCAGTTTTGTGTTCTCCTAGGACTTTCCATCTTACATCCTGAGTCTCAAATGTGCCATGTGTAGTGTTCCATCTCATGTGTCAACTCTTATAATCTTCTAGTTTGCGCTAGAGTTCTAGTGTTCCAGGTGGCGATGGTGATGCTGTCTCTAAACTCTGATTTATGCAAAGTACAAGAAGCACACTTCTCACCTCAGTCCGGTGGATAACGGCAGGCGCGGTCCTTGTTCACCCGGGCGACGACCGATCCGGTATAGTAACTTCAGATTTGTCCAGCATTATCAGTGTGTCTTGGGCAAAAGTCATCTGGCGTAGCCCATCCCTCTACAGACCAAGGAGTTGCCAGAAGGGGATGTAGTACATCGTCTAACTGCCTTAGGGTCTCAACTCCGGATTTTCTTTTAGGGTTTACTCTCTTTACCTTTGGCTAACCAAAGCCGACCTGCAATGCAGCAGGAGACTTGTGTGTATGGGCTGTCCGTCCTTAAACATTCAATATTCACCTAAGAAATAGAAAGAAAGACAAGAAATAATAAGATGCAAATGCCCAGAAAGCTGTTGTCTGATTGACATTGGGTGCCATCTGGTCTTGCTCAAATGCTGCACGCAGTCAATGCTTCCTCTTAATTCCAAATATCTTCAGATAATAGGACGTTTGAGAAACGTTCGGCATCCCTAAAAGAAAAAAGAAAGCAAGGGTTAAATAAGCGTTTTCTCGGTTTTATATTATTGGCAGATTTCCTACATTGTAGTAAAAATCATATACGTCCAAATTCGAGTCCTTGCATACACCCCGACCACCCATGTAGACCATCGACATCGAATATGCCCTTTTAGATAACACACTCACATTTACCTAGACACGCTTGTACTCACATACCCACGCACGTTCATACCTTCGACTTAAGTCACTTCAGGAATGTATCTAAAATCTTGGAGTTTCTAGTATTTATCAGTTATACAGATGTTATTTTCATACATCATATTGTTGTTAGCAAAAACAAAGAAAAAAGCCAAACACATTCTTGTAGTGTGTAATTGATTCTTGGAAGTGCAATAGAACGAATATTTCGTTTATGCGGAGGAGGAGAGAAGAAGGGTTCTGAGACGTACTAACTCTTTGCTGTTGCGGAGCCATAACTAACAAATTTGCGTAGAATGTTTGGTTACAAGTAGTTTCAACTGCTCCTTCACGGATTATGTGGTCATAATTAGTTACAACCGCTCTCTTGAGAATGTTTGGTCATCAGTAGGTACAATGGTTCAATTAATGACGGTTGGTCATTAGTAACTACAACTGCCCTGTTGATGATATTTGGTTATTAGTAGATACAACGGCTTTATTGAGTCTGAATAAAAGTAGTTATAACATCCCTGTTGAGGTGGTTCGGTCATTACTAGATACAACGGCTCCGTTGAGGATGTTAGGTCATTAGTAGGTACAACAGCTCCGTTGAGGATGTTTGGTCATTAGTAGGTACAACGGCTCCGTTGAGGCTGTTTGGTCATTAGTGGGTATAATGGCTCCGTTGAGGATGTTAGGTCATTAGTAGGTACAACGGCTCCGTTGAGGATGTTTGGTCATTAGTAGGTACAACGGCTCCGTTGAGGATTGTTGGTCATTAGTAGGTACAACGGCTCCGTTGAGGATGTTTAGTCATTAGATACACCGGCGCTTTTGATGATCAGTTTTGGATGGTGGAAATATAATAACCAGATACAAGTACCATCCCCAAAACAGGCGATTAATTAACGCCAATTTGCTTTGAATAATTTGCATTGAATCATAGGTTCACTTGCAAATTCAGACATGAAAAATCCTTAAAGCATCAGATTCACTTTTGTACTTACTGTGCGCATAATAGAGATCACAGTTTGATTTTCTCGTAGAGGTTGAGCGCTGTTTTGTGTACAGGATATGCTAATAATGGCAGCAGAATATGTTGTGTAGGAAGAACCCGGAAACCCCTGGGAACAAGAACATGCATACAATTTCAAAATTCGAAGAGCAAAATCCCAGATTTTACTTTTAAAAAGGGGCCTATGTAAAGTGTCGAATTCTGAATATGAATTGGACATTCGTTATATTATTTGTTTACTCTATATAAAAATATCGAATAATCAAGTTAAATATTTAATATGTGGTAATACTAGTCCAAAAATATTAAAGTCTGTAAACACACACACACAATCCCAAAACATATTTAATGATAATTTGAATATTTAGTAATTTAGTATTAGACTGATAGTAATACGATGCTGTCAGAATATTGTCAAGTCAGTTTCAAATTTCACTAATGACTAAATCAGTATACTCGGGGTTAATTTATCTTACCCAATTACTGGGTCACTTTAGCGGCTGTTTTTAAATAAATGATAATATGATAATAGCATAATTAGACTCCATTAATTCGAAGAATATTAGTGGTGTTTGTGCCCCATTTTTGAATCAATTTTGCAGAGACAGGCAGAATATCACATTAGAAATAAGATACAGGTTTTTATATGCTAAAATCTATTGAATTGTAGAGTTAAATTTATGATGATAGCTTTTACTACTTAACACAAAATATGGCATCCAACGGCATGTGATATCGTTCCGAATTCGATAGCACATTATAATTACAGATATGATTAAATTTCAGGTCCTTGTATTCTCTTTGTACAGAGATTTACACTTGCCGGTAACATGGTGTTTGTAGGACCTAATGTATAGTTTTCAGTAACATGCTGTTCGTAAGCCCTAGGCATGGTGCCTAATGAGCCCCACCCCACCCTGCTATATGTTCCCCAACCCTTCATCCTCCCCACCCCCTCTGTTAAGTAGTCTGTGTAAAGTATGCAAACCTTTTACTCAACAGCTAGGAAAGGTCCCATGAAAAAATAGAAAAGTTCAAAACGGTACAAGCATTTATCTCTTCTTTTTACTGCTTCAACCAAAAGAAAGCATGCCAAAGTAATGTCCACCAGCTGGTTTGTCCCTCCGTTAATGTTTTAATTATTTATCTTTTATAGGTTTTTAGTTAGTAACTTTTATCTTTCTATCACTTAATGTTTACGTTTATTTTCAAGGCTTCTTTTCCCTACAGTTAATTTTATGCAAATAGTTATATTAACATTTTTAGAACTTTTTGTTTATTTTTACAATACAACCCAGGGTTCCCCGAGTGGGTCTAAACCGCTCTCCGTTATGGATCAATGCCATCTCACCTCTCTTTGCGTGGGTTCGAGTCTCAGAATCGGCTGATATAGGTATGTGAGAAAGCTTGCTAATACGGTAGCTTCACGATAGTCGGTGGTTCCCTGGAATTTCCCGGGTTCTTTCTCCACCATTAATACTGGCCGCCATGTATAGCTTATCATGTGCTGAAAAATGGCGTTAAACCCTACAACAACAACACCAACAACAATACAACCATAACACAACCGTTCATCTTTCTTGTTTAACCATCTCTATCAGCAGCAGATCTTTGATGTTTGCTTTATAAGCATCTCTTTGATTTTGTTATCTGCAATCTGTAGGCGAGACAGCTGGTTAAAGTTCTATATCTTGTAGATAAATACCGTTGTATCAGAAATTTGCATGAAATATGTACGAAAAATTGTCCCCCATGAAACACTCCTCAGTAAGTTGGACCACTATGGCATCAGGGGTAACACCCAGAAATGAATCAGAGATTTCCTATCAGAAAGATCGCAGAGAGTTATAGTAGATGGAGCAACATCAGATCCAGTACCAGTCGTCAGTGGGGTACCTCAGGGGAGTGTTTTGGGTCCAATCCTCTTCCTGGTGTTCACCAATGATCTACCTGCATGCGTCAAATCAAACACAAAAGACTTTTTACAGATTACTGTATAGTCTACAGGGAAATAAATGACTCCAAGGACTGCAACATCCTTCACGAAGACCTGAACCAACTGGTCCTCTGGGAAAAAACTTTGGGTATGTCATTCCACCCAGTAAAACGTAGGATCCTAAGAGTTTACAGAAGAAAATAAATGTCCAATCTTGTCCGAATACACTTTAAAGGGGTACAAGTTATCCAATGAGCAAGCAACACAATATCTCGGGGTTGAATTGTCTAGAGACCTCTCTTGGAAAAGGCACATAGACAAGATAGTACAAAAATGGAACAGTAACCTTGGTTTCCTGCGCTGCAATCTCAACAATCTCAACAATCTCAACAATGAAGAAGTAAAAAGTGCAGCATATTTCACTCTGGTTCGACCAGGTCTTGAGTATTGGTCGACTGTGTGGAAACCACATAATAAAGATCCAATAAATAAGACAGAGATGGTTCAGAGGAGAGCTGCTAGATTCACCACAAATAAATATCGTAACACTAGCAGTGTCAGTGTAATGTTGAACCATCTCCAGTAGGACTCACTCGAATCCAGGCGAATCAAGGCCCAGCTGATCATGATGTACAAGATTGTGAACAACCTAGTGAACATATCAGCGGACAAATACCTGACCCTGGCAGGGCCGGCGCTTCCGCTAGGTGAACTAGGCAATAGCCTAGGGCGCTGGGTTAAAGGTTTATTTCATGATGGGCGGGTGGGGGAGGGCGTGAGTGGAAGGGGGGGGGGGGGCGCCAGATATCTGATCTCGCCTAGGGCACCAAAATGCGTTGCACCGGCGCTGGACCCTGGCATATAAACAAACTAGGTCAAACCACAAGAAAAAGTTCCAGTTAAAGTCAGCATCGACAAATTGTTTCAAGTTCAGCTTCTTCTCAAATACAATAGGGACTTGGGACAAATTACCGTCAACAACTTGGTATCTCACAGGCAGGAGCTTTCCAAAATCACAGTCTAATGAAATAGTCAGCTAAAAGTAAGACCTAGTGATTCTCAGGGCTATGCCGGTTGATGTTTCCATATCTCATTGCCACTACGATAGCCGGATTGGTCTGAGTATGAAGGGACGAAAACGTACATTGACACTCTTTTACTTATTTCTGCCTTTCCTATCATTACTCTTCTGACTGTCCTATTACTTCCGTCTTTATTTTTTCTATGACCACGCACCGCCCGTTGCTTAACAGTCAAGTGTGACTGCGTCAACGTACTGATAGATAGATAGATAGATAGATAGATAGATAGATAGATAGATAGATAGATAGATAGACAGACAGTCTCGTCTCTGACCTTAACCTGCAACCGTTTGCCATCTCTCTCTCTCTCTCTCTCTCTCTCTCTCTCTCTCTCTCTCTCTCTCTCTCTCTCGTAGCCATGGGATTAATTAATGTTAATAATTAATACAGTTCCAACATGTTATATAAAGGGTAACAATTAGAGTAGACTTGGACATTACCTGAACGAGTTACTTACCTTGTTCCATTTCTGTGTTGCAAGAACTTAATGTAAGGGACCGCATTGGATAGACAAACTTTATTGCAGCATCCACCTAACGAATAAAAAAATAATCGTAAAAATGAAATACATAATTGAAGGTAAAGAAAGATTCATATGTTGGGAAAGCTTGGATAAAACAAGGCATACAAAAAGTATTTGATGTTTGCTTTGTAAGCATTTCTTTCATTGTGCTTGACCTGACAAGCATGTACAATTATCAATATATCATAAACAAATTCCTATAGTCATAAATTCCACATGTTTGATGATATTTTCAGTATATATGAAACAAAAGTTAACACTAATTTAAATTTAATTAGCTACAGAGTTTACAGTTTGGCCTTGCCTTAGATCAGCATCTTACAAAAAGCTGCTTATTCTGTTTGGACATTGTTACCTTCTGGATTTCATGTGCCTGTGTGATTTGCAATTTAAGATTTTTAATGTAGCTTTAACAGTTTTAGTCACATCGCTACGATGTCTGCAGTGTGGCAGTTTATAGTAATTTCTAACAAAGAGGCACCATGCAAAAGATATGAAGCATAATGTCCCACCCATTCCCTTTACAGTATCCAGACAAATAGTGCAGAACTAGTCCAAATAGAAATCTCTTAATGCTGAACGCCGAGCGAGGCAACTGCTTAGTACCATTTTTATAAGTCTTTGGGTACGACTCAGCCTGGGTTCCAACCCGCGACCTCCCGCTTCTGAGACACATGCTTTAATCACCTAGTTCACTGAAGCGGTCCCCTTGATTTAAAAGGTGAAATGTTAAAAGAAAGAACTGATAACTTCTTTGACTTTTCATGTATTTCGTAATTTATTCATAAGTGGGTATAGCCTACTCAGCAAAAATTCATTTTCTCTATTTCAACACATTCTAATTTTTAAGGTTATTGTACTCTGAACTAGTCCAGGATGATCTTTTGAGGACATGAGGGAAGCTAGTTTGGCAAGATGTGTGATTAGACCAAGTAACCACTTCCACAACTAGAACATGTAAAGACATTTAGATTTATAATACATGAAAGAAGTATTGACTTATTCCAATATTCTCTGAATTGTGCATGTTGCACATGCAGACAGATAATTATCTGTCACTGTCTGACGTACACCTTTCTGATATTAAATTTATGTATAGGTTAAGAACTTTATTTTTTCATGCATCTAATAATGTGCAATTCGAACACCTCCTATTAATAAGAGATTAAAATGAAGCTCATAATCTGCTAAATTAGACCTACACTTCCTAGTTACAACAATCAAGTCAAGCTTTTAAGATTTAACCGTCTAACTTTAAAGATGCCACAAACCATTTGGTATAAATTTCACCCTTTAGCAGCTAAAACTATTCTAAGTTTATGAATAGAAAACAGAGCAAAGAAAATATTTAAATATAAGCACTTATGCACAAGGACACAAAAACAAAACAAGTGATATGTGTGATAGATTTTTGTCCTTCTCAGTTATGTTGGAATACAAGTGTAATAATAATAATAATAATAATAATAATAATAATAATAATAATAATAATAATAATAATGAGGACTTTGTATGGCGCCTAATCTTTAGAAGCTCTAAGTGCTTTACAACATCTATACTGATATGACTACAGAAAAACAAAAGCAAAACCATGAAATTGAAAAACATAACAAATGCTGGACATATTTAACTTTAAGGTACAAAATATTATTAGGTCTTTAAGTTTGTTCTTGCAGTCAAAAAAGGTGAGTTTTAAGAGCACTCTTGAAGGGGATCAATTTGTCTTTGGGTCTAATTTCAATGGGCAATTCGTTCCACATTGCTGGGCCATGGTATCCAAAAGAACGTTGTCCATATGACTTTGTTATTCATAATGGGAATAATGAGTATCCGATTGTCAGAAGAGGAACGTACGTATTTTGCTGGTGTGTACACATGGATGAGGCCGGATAGGTATGCTGGACTGGAGTCAATTAGTGAAACTTAGCACAGAGAACAAATATTGTGTTTGATTCTGCATCGAATGGATAGCCAGTGTAGGGTACTGAGCAATGTGGAGGTGTGCTCTGATCGTAGTACTCTATTGATGATCCGAGCAGCTGTGTTTTGAACTTTTTACATTTCTGGAGTAGATACTGATATGAACCAGACAAAATTGAGTTACAGTAGTCCAGTCTTGAAAGTACTAATAAACACACAAGTGTTTAGTGGCATCACCTGAAAGATATTTGCGATTGGTGCTGATGTGTCTCAGTTCAAAATATGCAGCCTTGCATATGTTCATGACATGTTGGTGCAGTGTGAGAGTACTGTCTAGAGTAACACCTAGGTTTCATACTGACTATGTGAAATTTAATATTGGTGTTGCTGATATTTATTGTTTGAGGTAAAGGATGTAAATGAGAAAGTCTTTGTGCTGTGATCAGAATGGCTTCAGTAATACAGGCACTTTCGTATTCAGCGAGCGAAGTTTGCAAAGCTATGAGTTCTACTGGACAGTTATAGACAGTTTGGTAGGATTAATGCAAGATTAAAAGCTAGTTAATACAATCTCAAAATATTTGCTGTAATGGAGACGTTTCGAAAAGCATCATGATTCCATAATAACTGAATGGATAATACTTACGTCTGTGTATACTGAAATGCTATGTCAAAGTTTAGATCCATCTGGAGAGACAAAACTATCTGTCTGAAAACTAAAACATTTTTGAGAGCACTAGTCATCTTTTTGTATTCATGGGAAGCCTGGACTCTGACAGCAGAATTACAATGAAGAATTCAGGCACTGGAAATGAGATGCTACAGAACCATCCTTGGCATCTCTTACATGGAACACATCACAAATGAAGTGTGAAACACCATCATGCACAAAGTAGGCTATTATGAAAACCTCCTCACCACTGTCAAAAAGAGAAAGCTGAAATGGTATGACCATGTCACTACAGCTAACTCTCTATCCACAACAGTACTGCTGGTCAGCATCTGGGGTGGCAGAAGGAGAGGTAGAGAAAAAATTGGACTGACATCATATAATGGACCAGGAAAGGTTTTGCGGAGACACATGATCAAGACAAGTGGAGGAAACTGGTCAGATGTTCAGCAGCACAGTTTCTCAATGACCACATTAGGTCAAGAGACTGCTGCTGCTGATGATGATACTAAAATGATCTTCGTTTAGCCGAGGTGAAAACTCTGTGTTTGTCATTCATAAGCAAAACTCGTTGGGTCTATGATCTTATTTTGAAGTACTGATCTTATGTGTAAAATATAGTTTTAAGATATTATTGCAGGACTTCGTTTTAACTCAATTTAGAGTATGTAAGAAGGCCATCTAGTGATTTGAATTTTACTTCTAATCAATATTTCTCCTAGCAAAGATCACTCAATCATCAACCGCACTGAACTAAGTTCCATCCATGTAAGTTAAACAACAAACAACGACTGATTTTCAATCGGAACAGCACTTGGACATCAAAAGTAACATCAGTAGGAATACACATACATGTTTCATGTGTCTTGTGATTCGATTCTGTCGGAGTACTCTACTTATGTTACAACAGCAAAGAGCAATAAACAATTTATTTCACGTGAGAGAAAGTAGTGCATATATATCAGAATATAGTTCTCAGTGGTGACAAATTACATCAAATGTTATTATCTATGTTATGTTATTATACACACGTTATGGAAAAGGCAAAGTTAGTTCCTATTTACCGATTATCTGTCAAAAAGCACCCATTGCTAACAGTTTTCCTTACATTTCACCATTCTTCTATTCTAACTAAAGTTTGGAAGGACAGAAGTAATTTGTCAGCAAAAAAAAAAAAAAAAACGAAAAAAAAGGAAGAAACACTGACATAAACCTTTCTTTGAAATAATTAAGATGCGTGCTCCAAAAGTAGCCATGTGATACATTCGACGAATTTGAATTTCTTATTCTATTACCACAACGGCATGAATGAAACCAAATATGTTTTAATTCCTGACTATTTCTGTAACCTTGAAATGCACATGAATAAAAGTAAAAATGGTCTGGTTGCTGAAATGACAATAAAAACAATATTAATATCTAATGTCGTGAAACACATTTTAAAATTCTCGTCATTCTGAACAGTATATATATATATATATATATATATATATATATATATATATATATATATATATATATATATTACAAACTGCAACAAAATTGTTATAATTCAATAGTTCACACAGTAATCTTTTAAATTGGAAATAGCTTGTGGATTCTTGAAACCTACATTTTTTTCATTTTTTAAACATTTACCTCCATCAGGGTAATAACACCAAACATTACTCTAAAAATTACTCACATTGGTTCATAAAATAAAGAGACTGAATGTTGGTATTACGATGAAAACAAGAGTCATAAATTAACTGAAGCCTGTTAACATGTAGGTAGACAGATTACTTTAAAAGTTCGTAGTGACCTTATCTGCAATTCCACGGAGAAACAGAAAGAAAGATATAACACTAGATCAATTAGTGAAAAAACAATTTGTTCAATAACCACAGTATTGCAAATTTAAGTGATACAATAAAATCAGTTGATGTCAGTGCTAATCAGTCTCTCTCTCTCTCTCTCTCTCTCTCTCTCTCTCTATATATATATATATATATATATATATATATACACACATATATATACACCTGATAATTTTCTGCAATCCACCCTTGTATCCCACGAACTTGCATCAGATCACCGCTGCGTTATATGCCATCTCGATGTATCAGTCCCTAACCCTCCACCTTTATTTGCTACTAAGAGAAATTTCCGTATGATAAATAAAACCAAACTAATGCATGACAGACAAAAAAAAAAAAAACCTAACAACTTGTTTACCACCCATAGCAGAACAATTTGACAACTGCCTGCGTTCATTGCTTGAAAAACGTGCCCCCAGCCACCAAATGCAGAGTATCAAGGAAAAAAGGTTCTCCGTGGTATAGCAGAGTTAGGGACCAGCTTCGCACTGCTAAAAGACATCGCCGTAAAGCAGAGAGGCGTTCCACTAGACTCACTATTCATAAACAAATCTATGAAGCCGCTAAGAAGAATGTCAAAAACATAGTCCTTTTAGAAAATTTATCCCACTACAGTACTAGGATCACCGAGAGTTCCAGCTTCAAAGAGCTCTTCCAGATAACTAACAAACTAATGTCAAGGTACAAATGTACACCACTTCCAACTACCTTCTCTCCAGTAGACCTTCCGGACCTATTTGCAAATTTCTTCCACGACTGAGTACAAACACCATTAGAGATACGCTTGGTAACACAATTTCAACTGACTCGTCATCATACAGTTATGATACAGAATTTCAGCTACAACCATTAGGAGCATTTGAAAATGTCTCTATGGATTTAGTACGCAAAATAGTGATTTTAGAGTGCACCAAAGTCATGTGAACTTGATCCAATTCCAACATCACTGCTGCTTCAGTGCTTAGACCCAATATTGCCTTCACTAATGTTATTAGTATCTCTCTCTCATCTGGGGAATACCCATCATTTTTCAAAACTGCCACTGTAAAGCCTCTGCTGAAGAAACTAACACTTTACCATAATGATTTAAAGAACTACCGCCCAGTTTCTAATCTCACGTTCAAATAAAAAATCTTAGAAAAAGTTGTTCTAATCCATCTTGTTTCTCATTTGAATTCAAACAGTCTTTTTTTTTTCTTAGCAATGTACAGTCTGCATATCGCCCTTGCCACAGTACTGAAACTACTCTTCTGAAAGTATTTAATGACATTCTCTCTGTTTTGGATAGTGGAAAGATTAGTCCTTACCCTCCTTGACTTGTCTGCAGCATTTGATACAATAGACCATGATATATTACTTCACCATCTCCAGCATGTATTTGGCATACAGAATACAGAATTACAGTGGTTCAAGTCCTACTTAGTCAACAGGACACAAATTGTATCTCCAAATGGAATAAACTTCAACCCAGTTGATCTATATTGTGGTGTTCAACAAGAGTCTGTTCTTGGACCTTTTCTCTTCATTCAATACACTCAGCCGCTCTCAAGTGTCATAGATCATCACCCAGTGTCTCACCAATTGTAAGCTGATGACACCCAAATATACAAGTCTAGCCACCCAAATGAAGTTGATGCTACCATCCAAGGAGTAGAGAGGTGCATATTTGATGATAAATCATGGATGACATGTAACAATCTGCTGATTAATGATGATAAAACTGGGGCCATTCTGATCACAACACAGAGACTTTCTCATTCCCATCTTTTACCTCAGACAATAAATATCAGCAACACCAACATTACATTCACACAGTCAGTACGAAACCTAGGTGTTACTCTAGACAGTACTCTCACACTGCACCAACATGTCATGAACATATGCAAGGCTGCATATCTTGAGCTGAGACGCATCGACTCCATTCACAAATATCTTTCAGTTGATGCCACTAAAACACTTGTGTGTGACTACTGTAACTCAATTCTATCTGGTTCATCACAATATCTACTCTGGAAACTTCAAAACACAGCTGCTCAGAACATTTTTAGAGTACCTCGATCAGAGCACACCTCACTACTGCTCTGTGTTCTACACTGGCTCTCCATTCAATACAAAATCAAACACAAAATTTGTTCTCCGTGCTACGTTTCACTGACAATACAGTCCAACATACCCATCTGACCTCAACAATGTGTATAGACCATCAATACTTACACTCCTCTTCTGACAATCGTATATTCAATGTTCCCACTATGAAAACATAGTCATATGGGCAACATTCTTTTGCATACTAGGGCCCAGAAATGTAGAACAAATTGCCCACTGAAATTAGACCCAAAGAGACAGTGATCCCTTTTAAGAGTGCTCTTAAAACTTAACTCTTTTGAGTGCAAGAACAAACTTAAGACCTAATATGTTTCATATCTTAAATATTTATTAAACATATTGATGCTCAAATACCTGAGTTTTAGTGATAATATTTTAAAAGAAACAAGGAGATAATAAATAGATAATTTATAATTAAAATAACAATACATGAGCTGCTACTGAACATAAGGCAGTGAAAGATAAAATACAGGACTTGTTTGAACTGAGATTTAATTATGAGAGAAATGGCAGGAGAAATACCAGATGGCCAGTACTACTTGTATTAAACAAAGGATAAACTCAGAAGCATCAATAACAAAAAACTTGAAGACTATGACACTATGCAACCCAAATTTGGACAATTACAGAATGATATAAATAACAAAATCAAAGCTGTCCTGAGATTCAACAGTCAATGAATGTTTATAGTACCAGCATTACTAACTTGAATACCAAATAAAAGGACAAACACTAATACTTTACCAAAGTTGCAAAATTAAACTTTAAAATGAGATGGCTGAATTGTTAGATGAAAATAGACGTGAAAAACAACATGCCTATTAGAGCAGCATATTAATTATCTATAAAGGATCCGATTAAAAAAATCAAATAGAAACATGCAGTTTTTTTATCCCGTTTGCAGAGATAACATAATCAATGGCATACAAAACTGTATTTGGAACTAATTAACAAACTTGTGTGTTGTAGTATTGAATAATTATATAAAAGGATAAGTAATAGCATTATAACCGAAATAATTGAAGAAAAAAATAGTGGCATTCAGTACTGAATAAAAACATGGATAAGAGCATAAATAATAGTTTTATATGATAGAATTATGTTGTTTAGAAGCAAGGAGAAGGAGAATCATAATGGTGCTATGGCTGTACACGACACAGAAGTTTTGTAAATTAACAACCCCATGACGATGATGGAAAACATAACGTAGATACAGGAAATTTCCATAAACCAAATTGGCCTTGACTCGAGTAAGCTTAATAGGCCCAATGGACTGATATCACTCAAATCACCTCATTCATGAGTGTGTATCTCACTCATTATTTAACGCATGTGCAATCATGATCATTTAAATATATCATTCTGTAATTGTCCAAATTTGTACTGTAACTAAACCAATCTGGCTGAAGATTACCTCATTAATCTGATTATCTGGCTCACCATGGAACTTGCCCAATAGCTTGTTATATACTGATAAGTACCGGTACATATTCCAAATCTGATCCAAATCAGGTAAGAAATATGGACTCCAGAGTGGAAAGAAATTTCGCCAAGATAATGTAATTAATGTGGATCTCAGTAAAGACAGGCATGTGATTGAAGTTTCATAAAAATTGGATCCAAACTGGTAGCAAATATTGATGGGTGGATGATGGAAACATGGCCATACCATAAGCTAACTAGGCATTAAACAATTGGTCACCAAAACAAAAATTAAAAATAAATTGATGACTCAGAGGAATTTTTTTTTTTTAAGGTTTATTGGTGTGCAAGATTTAATAAAGTACAGAGAGAACC
This sequence comes from Unio delphinus, assembly GCA_029339505.1. NCBI lineage: Eukaryota > Metazoa > Mollusca > Bivalvia > Unionida > Unionidae > Unio > Unio delphinus. The sequence goes on from JAQISU010000083.1 coordinate 3,304,683, forward strand.
AAAAGATGAGACATCAAACATTTAAAATCACAAGTATATAATTTACTTCATAACAAGAGACCCAAGTGGGCCTGATAGTGCTCAAATTGCTTATATAACAATAAACTACTCCACTACACTGGCTTATGTAATAGTTGTAAGAACACATCATTTGTAGATTATATCCTTTAACTTAATATCATGTTGATTCTACCTATTTTACTAATACTTTTAATAAATATAAAGGCATAATTAATACACAGTCTCTTTTTGTTGCGCATCATCATTATCATCATCATCATCATCCAAGATTTTAAGTACCAGTATATAAATCAATTTACTAAGTTTTAACGAAACTGGATGAGAAATATAACCTAATGATCCAGAAACAGAAAAAGCTCAGTCATATGCAGGATGTCTCATTAATGTGTGTTGATCTCGACTATTATAAAACCTGTAAATGACAGTGATAACATAAGCTTAAGGTGGATCAAGATCAGAGGGGAATTTGATCTTCAGAGTGGCAACAAACTCAGTAAAACTCATCCAAAATGTTGATAGGAAAAAACCCATTTAACAAATTTGATCAGAAATATATAGTTGCTTTTTACTGACAATCTCAGTTAATCAGATGCAATGTATCTACACTAATGTGCATCAGTGTTGCTCATAATCATACTAAACCAATATCTTAATGATATAAGCACACATTTCAAGTCTCATCAAAATCAGACAAGAAATATGGCTCTCACAGTGGAAGAAGCTGAGTAAATCAGATGCAAGATAACCTAATTGAGATGCATGCATTTTGCTTATTATCAAACTTGTCCCAGACAACAGTCCAGAGTGGTAACACGTTCATCCTATCAGATACAAGATTATCTCATTAATATAAGTATTTCACACTCAGATACAAGATTATCTCATTAGTATAAGTATTTCACACTCTTTATTTAAACAAAAATCTTGTTATTTTAATATGTATCCATAGTTCCAAACTGGATCAGAAATTACTTATACGGTGGTAATGAGCGTAACCTATCAGATGCAAAATCACTTCATTAGTACTGATGGCCTTTGTTCGTAATTGATCCCATACAAGATCTTAATGACATAAACATATATTCCATGCTGATCCTAATCACATCAGAGACAGAATCCAAAGAGTTAAGTGAAAAACAATCTGATGCAAATCTACCTCATTAGCATGCAGGAGTCTCACTCACTTTCTCATACAAGATTTTAAGGATATGAGCACATACATATTCCAAATTTAATCAACATCAAATCAAAGTCTGGCAATTTAAGACTTTGACAATATATGGGGCTACTCCAAGTCTTACAGAAATTTGATTGGAAATATGGTATCTGGAGCAGTAACAAGCAAATTCTGATGGATGAACAAAGCACAACACTGGACTATACCATAAGCTTACTTGACCCTGTGGCAAAGTGAGCTAAAATGAGACTACCACAAATGGCAATTAATATACTCTTTTCCTACCAATTATTTTAACCTCTGAGCTACAAATTCATTCACTGGACATCAAATATCTATACGGGCTAAAACGTTGTAGCCTGGATAAGACAGCCAACAACTTATGTTACCACTTATTGTGGTTTTGACCTGGGAAAAAGAATACATAATGCACTAATAAATTTTTTAAAAAAAATGCTCAAGTGCCATTAAAATATATGTCACTGGTTTAAAAGTTTTACATGTACATTGATAGAATTCACTGTTTTATATCTTCCTGTACCATGAAATATCTCAAACAGTTCAAAAGTTTACTATAGACAAGGAAACATGTCAGTTCTCTTAACGAACCATGAAATATCTCAAACAGTTCAAAAGTTTACTATAGACAAGGAAACGTGTCAGTTCTCTTAACAGGACTTTAACCTTGAGGGAACAGAATGGCTTTCGTATGGGCCACAATAAACCATTAAAATATATTCAGAGGTTCAAAAAGCAATACTCTTGGAAAAATTATAAGTCAAACATTTATATTCATACTTGCTTTGCCCTTGAGGCAGTAGACTTGGTTTTATTATGGGACACAATCTATACCTATCTATACATGATTTATAATAAGTTTTCATTACTCTATCTTCTGTGGTTCAAAAGGTATACTCTAGATACATGGTTAAAGGTTTCTGAATTAAATTCTCTTGGCATTTATTTGACTGATGGATAGACAATACACTAGGCAAAATATAAGACAGGTATACAAAGTAGTTTTTGGTCTTTCTGTCATGGATAATTAATACTCATACACTGCTCTTTTACAATTTTTTTCTCTTCAAATCAGGATTAGTGATTGCATAAATATGTTTTATCTTTAGATTATTAAACATGAATGAGGTTAAATTTGCATGTAGCATATTTACAAGGTATTCTAAGATCTTATTGTCACTGAACAAAATGAATTGAATAAAATTGTGTTAAAGTAATAACAATGTTCAATACATAATTTAAATGAACAAATGTTAGAAAGTAAGTGTAAACTGCACAACTAGATACAGTCACAGCCAGTCCCGGATTACCCATTAGGCAGAGTAGGCAACTGCCTATAGGCCCCGCGACTCTTATGGGCCCCCATGAGACCGTGACCGTGGGTCTGGGGCCCCAAAAGTTTGACTGCCTATGGGCCTCCACGGTGCTTAATCTGGCACTGGTCACAGCCAATTCTCACATTCACCCTCCTTGCTCACGGGTTAAATAGCAACAAGCAATTTTCAAATTCAGTTGAAAAAGTAACACTTCCATCCAATTCAGTCAAGACAATACACTACATGAGGTCTTAAACGGAGTCGTATGTGACACATTGTCAAATATGATGCCACTGCATGTGAAAGGGTGTGTGGAAATGATCAGCTGAATGTCACGTGGCATGTACCAACTTGATCAAGTAGTTCTTACCGGACAAGCAAAACCTGTAAACTGGTATGTACCCCATGAGTGTTGAGAAGATGTTGCATTTATTTAGTTTTAATTGCTGACCAATTTAATTCTTTCACTGATGATGGATAGTAACAAAATCACATTTTAAATCTTAGAAAAATTTAGTTAATTCCCTTGATTGTAAAATGGATTCAACTTACCTTAAAATACAGTTATCAGGCAATTACCTGTCCTAAAGAGCCACTTCTCTGAGCTACCTCAAAGCAGGTTATTGTAAAAATAACTCCTTTCTTAAGAAGCCATCTGTTTTTCATATACACTTCTGCAACTTATTGGAGATGGTTGCTTAAGAAAGGTTCGAGTGTATCTGAAAGATTTTCAAGTAACTAACAACAATCAAGGAATAGTGTCTTTGCCAGTAACAAAAATGGTGTAATTCTCTACTGACATATCAATTTTATTCAAGAACTATGAAGTGATAATGTGTATATAGAAAGAAACAAAAAATAAAATATATTCAATAACACCTGATTATTTTCATATACTGACACTTTCATTCAATAAAGACCACATACCATACATTTGTATTTTAATCATTTTAATTACAGTTCAATACCAGGAATGGCAAACTCTGTTAATGACAAATACTATTTGCCAACATTATTCCACCATAATTTTATTTTAAAAAATTACTATTGAAACTCCATCTTGTCATATAAATCAAAAGAACTCCTCACAATATAATGAAAGCAGGTAAATATTTGTCAAAAATTTCTTTTTCTTTCTTTCTTTTATTTAACAAATCTAGGCTAAAACAAAACGAAGACAGAACAAGTTGCATAATTTAGACATTTCTGGAAAAAGACTTTAATTTATTCATATGACTGGGAACTGTATTCATTATTAAACAACAAGAGTGAACATGTGGTAGATGGGAAGCTGCAGTGGACATGTTCATTCAAAATCTATACCATTTTAATTCAAACACTGAAATGACAAAAATGCATGTTCTGTTATGCAATGGATTTGATGTATAATTGTTATTTCTACTTAGTTTATGTATTCTATCTTCTACCTTCTTTCTTAAACTTAGATTCTGTGGTGGATGTAATGGATGTCACCTTAGCACCATTTTCATTTTGGACCAACAAGACATCAAATAGCCCCTGTTGCAACTGTCCTGGATGTCTGAACAGCATGATTTCATTTAAAAACTAAACATCACAAGAAATATTTTAGTGAAAATGATTGATTTTACATTCCAGAGAAAAAGGGATAAAATTTCCAAGTTGACTGCAGCAGCTAGATTGAAGGTCTGATCGGCACCATATTTATTTATGACCAGCTATACATCATAATAAGGTTTCCATGAAATCTCCTGTGCCAATATGACCATCCATTTTGGAGTAGTAGTGATATAGAGATTGTCCAAATAACCACTGCAATATCCATAGTTGATATCATATCAGCACCATATTCATTTCTGACCAGATAGACATCATAACAAACTTCAGATATGGCCATTAATTCTAAAGAAGTAGCAAAAATGATTTTCAAAATATCTGTGCAGCTCCATTTTCATTAAATCAACAACATATAACAAGAAATCTGATGAAAACACCATGTCAATATGTCTTTCCAGTCAAGAGGAGTAATAACAAATATTTTTCGAGGGCTTCTGTAGTGTCCACATTGGAGCTAAACACAGCATCATTTTCAAGTAAGATCAACTAACCCATGGGACGAATAAGTGCATAAATTGTCTGGGATATCCAGCAACTAGTTGATTTGTTGTTGTAGGGTTTAACGCCGTTTTTCAGTACACGATAGGCTATACATGGTGGCCAGTATTATTGGTGCAGGAAGAACCCATGAAAATCCCCAGAAAGAACCATCAACCCATGAGAAGCTACTGGCAAGCTTTCTCACATAACTACATTAGCCGAATCTTAGACTCGAACCCACGCAAACAGAGGTGAGATGACAGTGATCCGTAACGGAAAGCGCATTAGACCACTTAGCCACTCAGGCCCCTCCAACCAGTTGAAGAAGCAGAGCAAAAACAAACTTGTTCTCCAAGGAGACTAAAAATAAAACTTCTCCTTTATGTATGTAATTCTCTATAAATTTTAATCTGACTGTAATGTTTATTAAAAAAATATCATGGGTATATTGCAATTATATTACAAAGAACATGCCACAATTCCAGAAGTTTTTCTGAGTTTTGATGAAACAATAGAACAGATGGTGACACAATATTAGCCAGTCCTCAGAATACAAATATAAACATGGTAAGCGAGACAGATATCAGGCCATACCAACTTGAAACACTTATGGATGACTATTCCATTCTTAACATTGATGATGATGTGAAATCTATGCAGTAATGATCAAGATAACACTGAGTTGGTGGAAGAATGGCAAACACCAATTGGGTTTTAGATCCACCTTCACTAGATTATAAATGTATACTTAATGTCTAATAATAGTACCATTATGCCTGTATACTTATTGTACACCAAAAGTACTCTTATGCATGCATACATATTGTCTAATAATAGTACCATTATACATGTATAGTCTAACAAAAGTACTCTTATGCATGCATACATATTGTCTAATAATAGTACCATTATACACATATAGTCTAACAAAAGTACTGTTATGCATGCATACATATTGTCTAATAATAGTACCATTATACATGTATAGTCTAACAAAAGTACTCTTATGCATGCATATATATTTTCTAATAATAGTACCATTATACATGCATAGTCTACCAAAAGTACTCTTATGCATGCATACATATTGTCTAATAATAGTACCAATATACATGAATAGTCTACCAAAAGTACTCTTATGCATGCACACATATTGTCTAATAATAGTACCATTATACATGCATAGTCTACCAAAAGTACTCTTATGCATGCATACATATTGTCTAATAATAGTACCATTATACATGCAGTCTACCAAAAGTACTCTTATGCATGCATACATATTGTCTAATAATAGTACCATTATACATGCATAGTCTACCAAAAGTAATCTGATGCATGCATATATATTGTCTAATAATAGTACCATTATGCATACTTATCTTCTAATAATAGTACCATTATACATGTATATTTATGTCAACCAAAAGTACTCTTATGTATGTATAAATATTGTCTAATAATAGTACCATTATATACATGTATACTTATTGTCTAACAAAAGTACCCTTATGCACATATATACTTATTGTTTAATAAAAGTAGCATTATGCACATTTATCTTCTAATAATAGGACCCTTATATACATGTATACTTATTGTCTACCACAAGTACTTCATACATGTATTGTCTAATAATAATACCATTATGCATTTATCTTTAATAATATATATACATAGACACAAACACACACTTATTGTCTAATAATAGTACCTCTAATAAGTTTTATTTAGAGTATGTCCAATGTAGTATGATCCATGGAAACCAATGCCCTATTTAGGCATTTCCAGATAATTAAAACATGCTCATGATTAGCAAATTGTGATATGCTGGTTATTTAGGGTGGACTAAGGCTGCTGAATAGCAAGTCTGTGCCAAAATTTAATCTTAACCAAGTATTTGCATATCCCACAGAAGCCACTTTTTCAGGATCCCTCTCAAAACATTACTTTGAGAAATATAATGAGCACAGAGTGCTGTATGGTGTTTAATTTGATGTCAACTCGTCTGCAATAATGTATCCATACTTTCTTAATGCCTTTGTCTTGTGGAAAAGAATACGAGGTCATGGAAATTCAGCTCCCAGATAGTGTTAATAATTAAATATTGGCATTTTAAGATTGGAGAATTAGCTTTAAAATAGTCCCCCCCCCCCCCGCCTACATTGCTTTAATTATAATTGCATATTTCCATTAATTTCTAGTCTCCTTCAACGATGGATGATGGAAAACAGAGCATTCCATAAGCTCTCCTGGACTAACACAAGTAGAGAAAAACAAAAATCTTATTGCACGTAACTGAAAAAAAGTTTTCAAATGCACACAAAATAAATACATGTAAAGCTATTTCATAATTTCTCATCTAAAATGCTTGTATAGTAAAATATACATTTGTTTCAGGGGATCCACTTTAAAAGTGAACTTTCACCCATATAATGCAATCTAGAATATGTAAATCATAGAACCCATACAGTCAGACATGCATACAAATGCATAAATTATTAATAAGTTATGCTTATGCCAATGAAATTCTACACAAGCATTTCTGATTTCACAGCATTTACAACTGAGCCACATTTGTTTCTTTTTTAAAGAAAAATAAGGTAATGTTTATGTTTTTCTTCAAGCAACTTTTATTGATGATGTTCAGATTTTCATGAATATGATGGCTACTCAAAACTTTAAGACCTGACAAACAACTTTTTATCATAAGTCAATGTGCTATCATACACATATTAGGTATCTATACATTGTTGTTTCTCTCTCTCGAACAACAAGAAATGTATACCCCTCAAAATAAGCCAACTCACAGTATCAAGTACGTCTGAACTTAGAGTCCAACTCCAAACTGCACAGAGCCAGATCTGTCACAACTTAATGTTATGGCAGATCTGGATCTATGCAGTTTGCTAGAAGTAATAAGTAGAAGAAAAACAATGATATACTGGTGCATTATGGGATGACAGATCAGGGTCTGTGTTGGCTGCAGTTGGACTCAACTTATAAGCATCATGCACAATAGTTCAAACAAATATTTAAAATGAAAAACCTCTTTCCAATAACATTATTCTTACACTCTTGGATATGTTTTCCCCCTATCCCACCAACAAAGTCTCAAAAATAAAGAAAACAATGATGTAAACACTATACTAACATATTCAAAAATATGCATTGCACAAATAAAATGAACATAGTTGATAAATAATTACATAAAAGTCTATTTATGAAAAATACATTTGATTTTCAGCTTACTTTAAAAATGTATATATAACTTGTGAATAAGAATAGAATCTAGTTGCATCAACATGCAAATTTCTTTATAATGTTAATTCCACTAAAAAATCATTAAGATTTATATCCTACAGAATAAATGAATGTTTTACAATCAGAAAATACTCATTTTCACTGAAGGAGAAAAATGTGACAGTTAAGAATGTGAAATCGGCAGATTTTATTTTACATGATAAAATCAACAAAGTAAGTAAAAGATTTCTGCACACTTCTATAATGAAATATGTTCATAAAGGTATGTGTAGTGGGTAACATATTAAGCATGCACACTCAAGAAGTTTACTGTAGTTAGCATTATATGCCCCATGCTGATATAAATCTGCTATTTTATTTAATAAATATGATTTATTGCTTATGGAGGTTTTCATTACAACTTGTGTGAGAAGTTTGTTGAAACTTTGTTTTCCAAAATTAGAGCCATTAAGTAAAACAACAAAAAAGAAACACTGTAATCATATTAGGGCTGTCTCATATTTAGTGGAAAGTAATGTAACCCAATACACATTTTTCTAAATGTAGAACAAGGTCATCTTGACTTAAATACAAATTGGCCTACTAAATATTTCTTAGCTTGCCTTAATTTTGCTCAACTGTGCAAAAACAAAAAATTAGATACAAAATTTAAATAAGTCCAAATAGGTTTTAAAAAAGTGCAAAATGTTGATTAACTCTTTAACATCTAATCAGATCATTTGGATACAAATTTTCAAGCAAAGTTTGCCTACACATTGTGATTTTTGTTCAGTCTGCTAAATGATAGGTGTAGTTGTTTATCTTACATGTACAATAACTAACATGTATAATTAAAGCTGAAAATAAGACAAAATGTCAGACTGAACCATGTGCAGACCCTAATCCCATGATTGCCATCTTAAGACCATACATGTATATATACATGTACTAATCACCAAATGACAATCATTACATCATTGTTTAAACTTAATGTGCATGGAAAGATAAATGCAAACATCTAACCGATGTTTGCATATTTGGGTAGCCCTTAACCACAGATATCTACCTAAGAGAGACAATCTCTGGTCGAATGGGGAACTGAGGAGATAAATATTTTACAAAAACAAAATCAGTGATTGTTATTAATGTCAAATAACACGCTTCACAAAAACACAAATTTGGATATATCACTGTCAAGACATAGCTCCTGAAATGTTGCAATAACTTCACCTATTTCTACAGTACTACAAAACTTTGGTGCTAGAATATCCAAGATTTTGACTCAATAATCCCACAAGATGCATTGCATTTATAAATTTGATAAAGATGTCAGTTCCTCATAATGCAGACAACTGTTAATTCAATTAGTATGAACCATGAACAGAAAAGCCATTAACTCCTTAAGGTTTTTGTGGTTTTCGCATGAAATGTGAGTAGAAATCAATTTTGGGGACTATTTCTGAATACATCCTAATATATCGACTTCCAAACAATTTTCCATTAGCCAAATACTTAGTTGTGCTAAAAACGTTTTCTATTGATTTCTTGGTTGCACATGAGCAGAAGGTGAAAAGTTATTTGTAGTTTTTGTTTTTTTCCTGAATGAACCCATCATTTCCGCATGTAGAAGACTCTTTACTAAAAATGTCCACCTTATCCTACTTTTTGCACAGGTTCACCTGTCTGTGTCCACTTCAGACCAGTCTGCCTTAGATCTGAGGCCATAAAGTCTAAAATCTGGACACAAAATCAAATTCTGATCATAGGCGAATTTTGGGTGAAAAAAAAAGATCGGGTCCCAAAAATTTGGTTTTTCACTCTGTATTTTATAGTACAACTAAAATGTCCAATGTTGTTTAATTTAGTGAGGGTGTGAATTATTAGCAATAAATTAATAATTTGGATTTGAATAATATCTAGCAGTATAATACTAAAAGTTATGCTTCTATGTGCACATTTTCAATAGAATTACATTATGGATACCATGAGATGAGACACACATACAATGTACATTACCTATTTTGCACTACAGGATCAAATTTTCTTATACATGTGTATATATTTTCCTATGAGTGGTTCTCTACCAAAAAAATAAATAAAATTAAATGAGCAGTAAGTATTTTAAGTATTTCTCATTTAATATACACCAAGGTTAGTAAAGTGGCAATTAAGTCTAGTTTTGCACACATACCCGTCTTGCATAGTAAAATGAATATGTATGCAATATTTTTTCAGTTAACCAATTTGATCAGATATTACACAATACAGCACAAAACACAATGACACTTTGTGTTATAGCTGAGTTTTTACTGTCTTACTATGAATCACCTAAAAAGTCCAACTCACATGGTAGCTTAAGGACCCCATTAAAAGAACATGAGGCAACAGCTGGGTAGCAAGTTGAAAGACTTTGACTAGCTGCTGAGTGGGAATATATGCTGATATTTACAATGACTGAATTCAGAGGAAGAAAGAGCCAGAGATGTACATGTGGTCAGTACAAGAGTACATTAAATGAACAACTTTAGCTTTCATTGTTGTGCTCTAATAAATTATTCCTTTTTGGAAAATGAAAAGAAACAGGGAGCACTTATTAGGGAGTATACAGTATAATCCTATCTTTGGGCAGAAATTTCATAATAACATAAAAACATGTCGATCCCAAAATTATTGGGTTGCATATATTTACAAAACTTAAAGAGTACAGTTAATTCAATGTATAACTAACTAACAATAAAGGATCAACTTAAAAGCTTCTGTTATTAACAGCTCCTCTTCCAATATATAGGCAATTTTGTACCTATTTATATATAAATATGGCATTAACTTTTACATACATGTGGTCTTGATATGCCAGTTTCACTGTATCACTTTTAAAAAAATCTGAAAACTGTGGTACACACTAAAATCACACAAAATCTTTAAAATGTTGACATAGTTTCATAAAATGATAACAAGGAAACCAGATTTGTTTGTAAAAGATAAATGCCCCAAATGATTTTCATTTGGTGCTGAAATGGCATGAAAATCAAGTTGTTCTTACAGTAAAACCTGTCTTTAGAGACCACCTGTATTGAGAGACCAGAATCTCCATGCACAGATTAATAAATTATATAATGTTATAATCTGTTATGAGAGACCACCTGTCTTTTGTGCCTAATCAGGTCAGCAAGGTTTGCATTAATGTTTTAAGATCCTGTAATGGCTTAGGAACCTAACAAGATCATACATGTATGGATACAAATATGCTCCAAATTTCATTTGCCTATGCAACGGTTTTTTGCATAATGTACCAACGAGCTTCTTGGGATGGATAAATAAACAGCTGGACATATACACTTACATACTTAATCTATCAAATCAAGATGCCCTTGATGCAAGCAGCAGGGACTGAGTTAGTGTTTTGAAACAACGTTAAACAATGTAAAAGTTTAACTTGATAAACCATCTTCAACCTTATAAAATTTACTTTCATGAACAAGAAAAAAATACTCCATACAAAAAAAAGCACAAAAGAAATTACAAAATGTGCGCAGGATGATTAAATTGACTAGATTAGAAATAAGAGATGTTTAAACATTGAAATATGCTTAGTATGTAGGAAACATTTACTCCTATGACAGCAAAAAAGCTACACTGATGGTAGTCAGCATAATATTTCAATTACAAATTTATCAGCAATTTTTTAAACAATCAATGTGGCATATGTTCAAAGGGTGAGATAATGTTTTTATGGTGGATGTCAAAGTTTTTTTTCGTTGTCAGCATACAGCATCTGGGTACTAAAATCAGAATATTTTCAAGAGATCTGAAATTATTTATTAGTTTTGTTAACCTATGTCACCTTACAAACAGGTGGAATCTTGTTTTGTGTTTTTTTTTTTGTTTTTTTTTTTTTGGGGGGGGCTACCAATCTTATCGAGATCGCAGGAACTTTAAGGAATAGCATAGAAACCCAATAAGACATTCTACTCCTAGCAAACAACGTTTGTTAGCCCAAAATTCTACTGCAAACTTTGTAGTTGTCTTAAAAGGAGAGTTACTCTAGTACACTGGCAAACTTGTCTCCAATTATGTCCCATGATGGCATAAACTAATGCTTTGCCACATATGGCCTGCCTTTCACAGTGGTTAAGATAAGTAAAACATTGAGAAAAAAGGGAGATCAACAATAACTTGTACCAATTATCATAAACCAAAGCATACTCATGAACACAATGGAATATCACCTCGTTGCATCTCTGTTAACATTTCCATATATTCATTGCTGAAAGTATCTTCTGAGACCAATATATTGCCAAATTATTTGACTATTATGAAAACAACTATACAGTATATGTAAACAAAAGTGATACAATAGTCAATATTTAAATTTGGTTGTTTGGAGCTAGAAATATGCACCATTCTACTACAAGTCATACAAATGCAAGATTTTAACTACTACTGTTTCATCATTAGAAATCTCATGATAAAGAACAACACTGAACAATCTGAATAATTTTAAATTGGGGAAAAAAACCCACTAATATTCTTTTACTTCACTATACAAAGTATCACATGATGTATGATTAATGCTACTGCTTCCATTTAATATTACAAATGAACAATGATGCAAACTTGCTTAAATAAAAACATATTGCATGCATTTTTCTATCCTCCTTCATTTTCTTTTACAAAAAAACCTAGTCTGATAAGTTGCTAACAATAAATACGAAGTCTACCAAGTGCTGCATTTTTCTTGCTCCACTGTAGCATAATACAAAAATCTTGCATAGTGAACTGAGCAAGAAAAGCAAATCTCTCGGTCACTAACAACAGGTCAATGAGGTGATTCATGTCTGTAATAAAAAAACACCCATCACACTTCAAGACAGTACACACAACAGTGTCTAAAGCACTGTGCTAAATGAAAATGTAACAGAATCACTGGACTTTAAAAAGTGAACCACTGTGACCTACTTTTTCTTATTATGAATAGAACTCTACAAGACAAAGACACCTATCAATTTTCACTAATGTGCAAAAAAGCATCAGAGAAACTAAACTAAATGCAAACAGTTCATGGAATTTCGAGTGGGACAAATATGTCACTGTGAACTACTTTTGTCAATGTCGGATAGTGTCCTCAAGATGAATATACCCTAAAAGATTCATGACTACACAAGATCTCAGCTAAATGCAAAACCCAAAGGTAATCACTGACATGTGAAAAGTAGTTCATAATAACCTAGTTTTGTCATTAGTGTCAGAGAAACTGAGCTAAATACAAAATGTTTAAGGTCATTAAAACCCACTTTTGCCTATGCTGAATAGGACCTTCCAATATATATATATCCATCATGACTGCACATAGAACAGTGCCAGAGTAACTGAGCTAACTGCAAAAACTGAATGTTAATGCATACAACAACAATAATAACACTGTTGGAAAACTGATCTCTATGTCTCACTTAAGTTTTACAGGTGAGACACCCCCCCCCCCAAAAAAAAACCCTATAAACAAGAACCCACCAAAAATAAAAAAATAAAAAAAAATAGTTTACGTTCTCTTTAGATGTCCATTATTAATATTGCACATAGTTTCCATAACTGACTCTTTCTCATTTGGAATGTTTCCATTTTCTTCATTCTGCAGACTTGCATTTGATAATTCTTCCCTTGTAATTTTTCTCTCTCTGACTCCATTCATCAACTTGTCATCTTTTCTTCTGAACTGTGACAATTTGTCTTCCTCTTCAATGAGGTTGCCACAACTGCTTTCTTGTGCTGGCTTGTCTCCCCTTTGGTGAGCCTGATTACTTCCCTTAAAAGCTTGTATTTCATTGACATGACTGTCTGGTTTAATGCCAGCTGTCTGTGATATAAAGGCAATGAACTTGCCAAGAAGTGGAAGTGCTAACATTTGGTGGACAAATGCAAAGAGTCTGTAATAAGGCCCATAAAAAGGATCTGAAACCGCTGGACATAGCATGTTGTTGAGATTAACCTGAGTCAACTGAAACAGAAATTTTTTTATGTTTAATGTGAGAGGTTGTGATAGCACTTTGCATGGCTAACTAATGCCCAATAAGCAATTTCTGTGAATTTATGTTCCCCACCTAAACTACAAAGACCGCTGACATTTTCCTTCAAAATAAAAACATGCATATAAAACTTATTTTCTGATATTGATACTCTGAAGTATATGTATCAGATTTTGTGTCTGTATGTGAAAGGGCTTCATAATTATCATGATGAAAGGAAAAAAGTCTGTACCTGATCTGTATATTAGACCTTAAAAAAGTCAACACTGAACTTAATGAAAATTATTGTCCCAAGTTTTATCCCACTGTCTCAAACAGCTGTTTAGTTAGCAGGTACAAAGGAAAAACCTTGAAAATGCTGATCTTTGATTTTAATAATCTAATATTGAACAGACTTCTAGTAATGCTATCTAAACAAACTGAGTTTCATCAATTTATCTCAAACAGAATAAAAGTTCAACAGTGGCAAAAAAAGTTAGATGAAAGAACAGTCCGAAAAACATAAATTGCCAAACAGAAATGCAAATGCTACATATCACATAAATATTAAGGAACAAAAGAAGTCTTGAGTTTGGGTCTGAATGTGGTCATTTCTGTTGTGCCCTTGTTAAATGTACTTACTTCATCTTGTACAAATTAGGTTAAGCCTCTCAGCAAATGGGCTGCCTGCATACTTGTGAGGTCTTAAAATCTATACAGAACTCACCTGTGATGGATTGTTGTCCCATCCAGCAAGAGTAATGCATTATCACCAAATTCATGTTATACAAACTAGGTATGCTACCTATCACCAAACAAGTCACTAATAGTTTTGGGAAGTCTTTAAATCATATACAGGATGGACAGTGTGTCCCATGCCAAGAAATGTTTGGACAAGTGGCAGCCTAAAGATAAAAGTTACTGATCACAACAATATAAACCAATCAACAAAAGAGAGAGCTTGTTGCACATTTTAGGTATTCAATATGATGATTTAAATGATGACCACATTCATGCCTTGATATCAAAGACAAACTTGTACTGAATGTTTGGAATTGGAAAAAATGACATAACGTATATCATTGTCTATGGAAACCACAACAGTTACTGACTTTCTTCATAAATAAAATGAGATTAGATCCATTTCTTTCAGCAACATCAAATCTAACAGTTGACTGGTAGTTACTGCTTCTGATGGCTACATGTACAAACGGTCAATTTGGAACTAAGTGGACGGACCACCTTTTATTACCAAAGATGAATTTAGTGTTTCAGATGGGAATCTGTCCTCAGATGATGGGCAATATTTTAATACACTTCTTCTGTTTGGACAGACTGACCATATATCAAACTTTTATTTAATCACTATGATTCAAGTGTTACTTAATGCAATTAATACTAATGCAGAGAACTTCTTAAAATCGTGATGATTTGAGAAAACTTGCATCAGATTTGACGACTCATCCCCTGCTGACCAATGGCAGTACACTTTACAAATAAGGTATAACATGTTAACAAAATGGTGTTGCACTTGACATATGCATTGCACGATGTTATCACTCAAATTAAAGTTCAAGAATTATTTATTGTTTGAAATATTGAAGACAGTGATACATTGATAAGTAGGATATTTAATATGTAGATGGTACAATTATCATAATCGGTTTCAATATGACACAACTCAAATAACGTCAAACTACACTTGCAGTATTGATAAATTGCAATTATCTTTAAACATGAACTGCATGTTGGTTAATTCATTACATCAAAGAACCAATTAGCTTCATAACATTATAAGTTTGCTTTGTGTCCATTGTAATGTTTCTGACACAAGTTTATTGACATTAATACATTTCAAATGATTTTCTACTTTTCAGTACATTCTGCATCAGATTTGTTTGTTATCTTCGAGTGTTCCTACCACTTCCTTTACTGCCTCTTCAATAACAGCTGTTACTGAAAAAGGCATTGTAGGTACAGTATGAACACAAGCTGAATTAGAAGACAGCATGTGGAAAAAATGATGCAGTGTATCCCCTAAGGGTGCAAGGCTGAGAGTCAAAAGTCTCCTTGGTGTAAAAACTGGAGGTCAGACTGAGTAAAAAACAAATGTTGGTATCAAAACTGAGGGTCAATTTAAAAATTTGGGGGTCACTGAAGCGCAAATGAGGGTAAAGGGAAACACTGATGATGTGTGATTAAAATGATGACTTTGTACATGTCAAATATTTTCAATTTATCATTGATCTAACTACATAAGCAACAGCCATATATTGCACATGGACGTGGAATTTAAGTGAAGTGGTGGAAAGTAGCAATATGTATAAAGTATGGCAGTCTGTTTGATCTATATTTATCACTGCATACTGTGCCTGCACAATATATCTATGCAGTTAGAGCTTCTTATGACTAAGAAAACAAGGTACTCCATTATCTGCCATTAAAAAAGTCCCTTTCAATACGGTACCATACATGCCAACCCCTGACGAGGAAAAAGTGTAATCCAAGTGGTCAAAAAGAGGAATCCAAGCAGAAAAAGAGTAATCCACATATAACATACTACCATTACAATTAACAATGATTTATTTGCTTTTCTCATCTTTTATCATTCATTAATGGTTCAAGTGTTCATATGTAGCACTTTTAGCTTTAGAAAGCAACAGATTGTCATGTTGCATTTCAAAACATTTTGTACCAGCTGAGGCCATGAATGTTTTGCATACCAGTAGAGCACCCAGTACCGGGTTACTTAGCCTGGACCTGAATTCAGTTTTATTTTTGTTAACAACACTGAACAATCTCTCACAGTCAGCATTAGAATGGTAAAGAACCAATATTCCTTTCATAACCTGACAAAGAAGAGGAAATTTTTTTCTTCCAGTGATAGAGTCTTTTAGCTGGGAAATAAGGTGCCATTGCACATCAACTCTATCTGCATTAAGTATATTGTCAGGTAGAATCCCAACTTGATACTTCAGGAATTCTTCTTCCAGATGATCCAAGTTAGACAAGGGTGGCAATAGAAAGGGATATCTCTTGACAAAGAATCTAACACTTTTGAAGCTTTTTGACTGTCTCTCATTTTCATAAGCAACTGAAGCATTTAAAAGCAGTTCATCTCCATATGGGAATTTATGGAGCATGTAATCATAGATATCTATTAATAAATGGCCAATATCTACTTCTAATTTATCAGCAGCAAGGTGCATTAAATGACAGGGGCAACCTGTTATGAACACTGATGGAGACATTTTCAAAATATAGGATGCAACTCCTTTATGAATTCCAGTCATCACTGATGCATTATCAGCTGCAAACCCCATACAGTTCTGCCAACTTATGTCATGTTTCTTCAAAACATTGTCAAGCAAATCAAAAATGTTTTGTCCAGTGGAATCTACTGTTAATTCTG
Organism: Unio delphinus; assembly: GCA_029339505.1. NCBI lineage: Eukaryota > Metazoa > Mollusca > Bivalvia > Unionida > Unionidae > Unio > Unio delphinus. The sequence continues at coordinate 3,321,948 of JAQISU010000083.1, forward strand.
GTAAAGAAAGAAGAACACTCATGACTTTGCCTTTTTCACTGTCAAAGTATCTAATACATACTGGGTACAACTTTTTATCATCATAATCACAACTCCCGTCTGTGGCAATACTAAACGGCCCAATTTTCATTGCTTCTGCAATTTTAAGTGAAGTATCTTCTGCTAGGCACCGAACAATGTGAGATGATTTTGTTCTTGCACAAGCATATTTTTCCGCAATTTTCGAAATCAGGAAACATCCGCTTGAACAAGGGACCAACGTGGTCTGCTACCGCTAAGGGTAGTCCGTGTTCTATTAAAAACTCGGTAAATAACACCTCAGCATTTATAGTATTCAAGTCTGCACTTGAGCTCTGCTGTAAATAAGAAGTTACCTTAGTATTAGAGTTCGTAAGGCAAGCTAATTCGATGTGTTTCCTTGTTTTCATGTGTTTTTCCACATCAAATTTACCACCATGACCCATGCTAAAATCGTTTCCGCACAGCCTGCAATGAGCATGATGCTGTCCTAGAATGGAACGCTGTATTATGCCATTCATATATTCATCTTTGAATCTTTGGAGGACTCGTTGTTTTGCTTTTTTCTGATCCATCTGCGAAATTCTTGGGGAAAAAAATGTGCTCTAACATACACAAAGACTAGAATCCATCTTAACATCTGAAGCCATTTAGCGCCAACGATTAGACGTCACGTGATGATGCCCTCGTCGTGTTTGGAGGATTGATTACATTTTGCTTTGTTTATTATTGACTTTTTCTAACCCATCTGTGAAATTATTTAAGAGATATTTTTTGCACTCATAAACGCATTGAGAATTTTTTAATACTTTTTAGCGCAAAAAAACTTTTAGACTGGTTCTGCACTATACAAAATTAGAACAAAGAGTATGTGCATAATGATTTAAACAAAATAGAAACCAGTCTGTTCTCTCCTCACTAAGCCGCTATAAATAGAATATGAGGTCGAAAGTTTGAAAGTATCTTAGTAACATGATAGTTGCTATAAATAGAACATGAATATTAGGAAAGTCCACGGACAAGTATACTCGTATATCGTAGTTATGTAGAAGCGGGGTATTTTTTATTTAAAAATAAAACAGTATGTAAAAAATAAAGTAATGCTAATAAAAACGAAAAAAAAAAATTTCTTTTTTTTGCAAGATGGATATATCGAAAAAGCGTAATCTATAAACGTTAACGCGTAACGCGGAATTTAGTGGGAAAAAGCGTAATGATTACGCCAAAAGCGTAATGGTTGGCATGTATGCGGTACATCGCATAGTTTTATTATTAAACCTGCCTCAGTATGGCAAGGTCCCTCATATAAATGGAATGATGACATGAATCCAGTTTCAGGATGCATGTAGTTTTGACATTAGACCTGCCTCACTGGCTGAGGGTGGCCAAGTTGCCTTTACAGATCACAGATATCTCACCTGTCTGCATGAATTTGAGTCTCAGGCTTGGCTGATGTGGCCATGTTATAAAGCCTGCCATTAGCTTCCCATGTGTTGGTGGTCCTTCCTGAGGTTTTTCCTCCACCAGTTATACAGTAATAAAAAAAGGTTAAACCCATAACAACAACAAACTTGCCTCACTAAAGCATGGTGTTTTATAGAAGTGGAGTGAGGTTCTGGATCTTACTTTAGAGTTTTGATATTAAACATGCCTCATTACAGCACAATGGAGTGAGGTCATGGATTGTACATCTGAATGCACAAAGTTTTTATATTAAACCCAACTCAATATGGTATGGTCCCTCACCTGGAGTGAGGTCATATATCACATTTCTGGATGCATGTAATATTGATATGAAATCCACCTCAATATAGTATGGTTGCTCATGTAATTAGAATGAGGTGATATATCCCATTTTTGAATGCATGTAGTTTTTATATTAAACCCACCTCAATATGGTATGGTCCCACATGTAACTTGAGTGAGGTCATATATCCCATTTTTTGATGCATGTAGTTTTAACCTTAAACCCACTTCATTATGGTATGGAAGAGAACAATATGTTCAACAAGGGGCATAACTATCTGAAATGGTAACAGAACCCTTAATTCATTAACCTCAGAGAATTTTGTCATTTTTGGCTGGAAATGCGAGTAGGAAAAACATTTTGGAGACTGCTTCTGAATATATCCAAATAAATCTTCTTCCAAGAGATTTATGATTAGATAAATGATTAGCTGTGTTAGCTGTTGGCTAATTGGCTACTCATATGCAAAAAGGGTAACAGTAAGAGTTCTTTTTTTTTGCTTGTCGGACCCATCTTTTTCATGTCTTTGCGTCTGTTTACTCAAAATCCCCAACTTATCCTACTGCTTGCAAAGGTTCGCCTGTCTGTGTACAGTTCTGACTGGTCTGCCTTAAATCAAAGGCTAAAAAGCTTCAAATCCGGACATAAAATACAAACAAGATAATGGGTGAAATTCTGATATAAAAAAACAGGTCTCAGAAGAATTGTTCCCTTTGTATTTTGTAATGAGAAAGTTTAGATTATTTGGATCTTTTTTGAGCTACATCTGCTACTTTTCTGTAAAACCAATCATTTTGGTGTATATCAAATGACCTTGATGCCACAGAGCTCAGAAACAGGGTACTACCTCCTGACACTGAAACATGGTTGCAGGTTGGTTGGTTGGTTGTTGTAGGGTTTAACACCATTTTTCAGCACACGATAGGCTTTACATGGCAGCCAGTATTAATGATGGATGACAAACCCGGGATAAACCCCGGAAAGAACAGTAGACTCACGAAAAGCTACTGGCAAGCTTTCTCACATACCCGCATTGGCCGAATCAGAGTCTCGAACCCATGCAGACAGAGGTGAGATGGCAGTGATCTGTAACAGATAGCGCTTTAGACCACTCAGCCACTCGAGGCTCCCCCAGGAGTTAATGAGTTAAAAGGCACATCTAGATCAATTAAAAAACTGTTCATACTAAATAATGCTTAGTGATTCCTGAGTTATGCTGGCTATCAGGAAGATCAAATGTGAAGATGTGAAATTAAAAATCAATCACCACAACTATTTCCAAAAACCAAGCTGACAAGATAAAACCAGTAAAAGTCATTCAGCTCTAGAAGCCAATGTACAAACCAAATGAATTGAAATTTATTGAGAAATGTTGGTTATAACGATCTGCTGAATCCATGATGGACAACTGTGTGAAGAAGGGCAACAAATTCATCAAAACAGTTCTAAAGAGACCTTTAACACATGATTTACCTACAGAATGAAATCCAGTTATGTAAGCGGTGCAAAGCTTTTGTGATTAAAGTGTGAATAGGACAGAAAAATGGCTTGTGTATCAAAAATACTATAGCTTCCCCACATCTTGATGTGTGACCCTGACATATGAGTTGATTTGCATTGCATCAAGAGAAAGAAGCACTTGAATGCATACTTACCACAGCTAAATACTGCATAGGCATGAAGTGGTACAGATATAGACAGCCTATGGATAGGACAGACCAGCTCAAATCCCAAATAGGCTCTGCCGTGTACACTCCTGAAATGTGGAGAATTAACTGAACATTATTTTTGTCATGGCATGTCTCTTAAAACTTTTAAAATGCAGTCCTGATTACCTGTATTGTTTGCAAACTTTCTGAAGAATTTATATTAATCGTTTTTTTTGTTGGTTAACTGTAAAAAAATACTACTGACTACAATTTTAAGCTTTTCAATAATTTAATTTAAAAATGCTCACTGTAACATAACTACATTTAAGATTTTTAAAAAAATAGGATTTTTACAAAGTCATAATAACTGAAAAATCAATCGGTAAAGAAGTTTGCATTTCTGTGCTGTAATACCTAAACTGCGAATTTTTATATTTTAGGTTCAAAATATAATCTATGTGTAATATAGTAACTTTCTCAAGAAAGATTCTGGTGTCTGGTGTTTCATCTTATAAAATATATAACTGTGTTGGGTTAGTCACTTTGTGACAAAATTTGACACACATTTTGAACACTAAACCAAGTAAAGATATGATAACCCTATCTACACTTTGGCAGATTGAACAGATATATTGGTGCTTGACCTAGTGACATCTATTGGATTTCAGTTGCCTCCCTTAGTATGTAGTGTCAACCAACCAACCAATAGCGTAATGCATTGTACATTGGCTGAAAATTGAGGGGGCAACTGACCTAGAATGGATATTTTAGAAGTTTAGCATCAAAAGTATGATTATGTACCAGAATGGAGCCATTACATGTGTATTTTGAGTAAAAGGTATTTGTGTAAACACTGACCAACATTGGACAATTGCTTATTTATTAGTCCATTCAGCTTCTGTACGCTCCTTGTCTCCATCATGTAGGAACAGTTTAAATTTGAACATCTTAATTTGGATTAAATGTGATGGCTTGCCACCAAATCAATCAAAATTCACAGACCCAAAGCACAGAAATATCGACTCAATACACCAAGGTGTAGATAGGGTTATCATATCAGAGTTGGATAGATGTGAATGGGTTTATTTTGAGACAAAACGGCATAAAAGTTTAGCGATATGGCTGCATTTGATGAAGTTTAAATTTGTAAAGACTTTAAATACTTTCATGATTTTATGATTACAGTGAAATGTACCACAAAAAAAAATTGGGGTAGCTTTTGAGATTGAATCAAAGTGTTTTTTGTTTTTAGAAACTTTTAGCAATGGTGCCTTATATGATGACAGATCAGCATTACTTGTAAAATAATTCAAAGCGCAATAAGTCAAAAGGCCTTATGTCAAATTTTGCTTTGGGAGTCATTTGAGAAAAAAATATGTCCATATCTGGTTTTAAAAAGTCAAGAATTTAACGAACAAGAAGGTTTTTATATTTTTAGTCTTAATGGAAACTTTCACGCCCAGATGTTTTCAATCATTCTATTAAGCAGTTTATGCGAAGTCAATTAAAGGTTTTCTGCTATGATTACTATATTTGATCATGGATTAGCATCACTTAGACAAACTTTAAAGCACTTAATGCCAGGATTCCCTCATTCAAATTTGGTCTAATTTGGCTAAACAAGTCTCAAGAAATTGTCATGTAAAGAGTTATTATTAGTAATGGTTTGCATTTCCCTTTCGCTTGATAAAAAAGCTGAAGCAATGGTTTTCTTTAAGTGTATCAGCTCACAAAAGACTGAACATTATTTCAGTTTTAAAGCTTCAAAATGTTAAAGCCATTATAGCTTTCACTCATATTGATTTAAGTTCATAGTTAAGAAACACTTGACAATACTGTAGCTACTTATACGGTACTTTCTCTAGAAACAGGCCTTCTCTCGTACCATTGTGATTAAAACAATTTCCCTTACACAGTCCCTGTGGTTAAGGCCAAATGTTTCAAACTGATTAGGTTAGAAAAGGTATGAAGTTTATGGTACACCTGAGCAGAATTTGGTTAAGTAGATGAGTCAGTTTTATCTACCTGCATCAAACAAGGTGTGGAAAAAGAAAAACAAGTCTTGGTTGATCTAATGATGTAGGTAATTGAAGGGCTACTTATCTGTACTCTATACTGCCAACTGAATTTGATATGTGATGAGGTACTAGACTGTCAATCACTGTGTCAGATGGGTGTCTAAGGCCTACCAACCAATCATATTTTATTAGTAACAAGCAATTTTCAAAACAGTCAATAACAGACTGACCAAGGGGAAAAACAGTTGACTTTTAAACTGGGGTCTTGGACTTTGAATCCATGCAAAACTATTCAAAAGTGAATGATAATGATACTAGATTCTTGCCTGCCAGAAATACAATGTCTGACATTGTGGACACAAAGGGCTCTCAACAGAATATCAGGATGAGTCATGGACTCTTCACTCATGGAACTCCCCAGCCTATATATGCTTACAGTCAAACAAAAACTGAAGTTCAGTTGGCAAAATCATGAAAATGGTACTCAAGACATGCTAGAATAAGAAAGTCTCACCAATTAACACAAGCTGGAACTCAATGAATTATGCAGGTTCTAAGAGTGTTTAATTACCTCCAATCTTTATCAAGTAAAATGGAATGACCATCATCAACAGGTGCTGGAGGTAGTACACTTCTGTCTCAAAGGGTAACTGAAGAAAAATAACATCAGTCAATAATTATACAATGATCACCTTACATCCATCTCTCTTATAACATGGAATATTCCAATGAATGGTTTACATATTTAAATATGCTTCTTTCTTTTTATTTTTTGTTTTTATGCATTTTTACACAGGACACAGACTGGCTAAAAGTTGCATATTTCACATTGTCATATTTAATGAATGACACAATATCTTGATGTTGACATAAACTATGGCAACACAATTTTCACATTTAAAAAAGTAAAACCTACATGGTATGTCACATAGTTTTGGTAATTAAAGTGACACTTAAGATTTAACAATATTAAACTTAATTTTGTGACTTACACCTAGATATTTTTCAAGTTTTTGCATGTAACTAGCTACTACTTACTCCTATGTGCAACATTTTTTAAGCTGACTAAATCATTTTTAACATAACTGGAGCTAAATATATCTCTGCCCCTCAAAACACGAGTCAAATGATCTAACAATCTGCTGGCCAAAAGAACTGCAAGGAATGTGTGTTTATGATGTTTAATGCAGGTTTTAAAAAATTTCAGTCATATTGCTACGATGTCTGCTGTGATGCAGTTTATAGTGTTATATAGCACTGGGGCATCATGCTGCAGACATGTAGCATGATGTCCCACCCAGTCACATTATCCTCACATCTGGCCGAGCAATCTTAACACTACCCTCTTAATGCTGAGTGCCTAGTCAGGCAGCTGTTAGTACCATTTTTATAAGTCATAGGTACGACTTGGCAAGGTTTTGAACTCTGAACCTCTTACATCTCAGGCAAATGCTCTAACTTACATCTCAGGCAAATGCTGTAACTGCTAACCACTGGAGCAGTTGAACTTCAGAGTGCTGAAATCAACTCTGATGCTGAACATAAGATTGGAACCACTTTCATTAAGGGTAAACTATATACACCAATCCCTTGATGACTCGAGCCCTAATAACTCACAAACCCACTTATAATGCGGGGTTTTTGAACCAGAAAATACCCCCCAAATTCATCCCTATTTGTTGAACTTGAAGAAAATCACGATTAAAATTGGTAACGGAAACTATGATATATTGGTATCGATTGTTTTATCATCGAAAACGGCAGTTAGTACCTGAAAATTGTAATCAACACTATGAAATATCATAATTTAAAATAGGTCATACAATTATTTAGATTTTCTTTCCAACAACACTCCTAGTACACTGCAGTTAACGATCTGCAAGGAAATTTAAATCAATGAAAATGTCACTTAAGCCAAGTGGAGACAGTACTTGAATAGTAAATACGAATAAAATAATTTTTTATCAACTGAAATTGGTGTTCTAGTTTTATCTTTCAGTTCCTTTTTTGTGTAACTGTCATATGGCTATGGTATAGGATAAAATGTCAAGGCACAATATATATTTGGGCCAAGTTTCAATACATACCAAGCTGTGTATGTTGGAAACCAAAAGCCATGGTTTCATCTGATGAATTTCAATAGCTTTTGTAATCTATCAACATTTGATACATGTTTACTAGTACCTTTGTGTGAAAAGAAGGAGCTTGGAGAACTGTATATTGCCTTTGTACTACTGGCATGTCTGTTAACAAAAGATAATACCCAACAGAAAGAAAATATAACATGTTTTCAAATGTGTCTAATCAATACCTTATTTGCATAAGCAGCAACACTAACTCTGTAGTTTTGTATAATATTAAGATCGATTGACCATTGTATGAGATTTCATATTTGTTTCTCTCCTTAGAGACTTCAATTATTGACTGGTATGATATAAATGAAACTTATTTGCATGAGATTCATTCATGTATGCTTTAAGTTTAATCAAGGCTTAGAGTATCTACATTGGTTTCTACATAAAACCAATTACCATACAACTACTGTTGAATTTTTTAAAACTAGCTAGTAGCTGAGTTAAGTTAATACTGAATGTCAGAATCATTTAATATCTGCCACTTACAACCATTTGGCACTGAACTAAAAATTGGTGTTGTTCATGTAGTTACTGGTTTGATGGGCAAACAAACGGTGCAGTTCCTCAAGTTAATAATACATGAACCAAGCAGAATCCATCAAGTTAATAAGGCATATCATTCATGGATAGGTGTCTTGGTAACTTAGTGATTATAAAGTGCTTGCCCTGACTTATCACTGCCATCACATCTCTGTGTGGTTTCGAGCCTCAAACTCAGCAAATGCTGCAATGTGAGAAAGCCTGCCAGTAGCTTTCCATGCATTTGTGGTTCTCCCAGGGATTTTCCTCCATAAGATATACTGTCTGCCATATATTGCCTATTATACGATGAAAAAGAGCATTAAGCTAACAACAACATCAATCAATATTATATTCCAAGTAAGATTCCTACACTTTTATACAAGTTTTTAAGACCTGTCCCTGGACTTTATATAGGTGAAATATGGAGTATTCTGTGGATATTGGAACCACTTTACAGAAGCAGGATGCCACACAAACAGAAAATACATGTTACCATTGATGGTAGCTATCAATACCATGTAATATAGTTTCTATAAACAAATAGAACCTTGAATCAATAATGCAAATAGTCTTGTAAACATTTACTACTCAGTCTGTTGACTTTGCTTGTATAAAACCAAAGTATGTGACCCTTCCAATTACCCATTGAAAATATGAATTCTTTTTTGCAAGTGATATACTGGATCGGCAGTACAAATTCAAAGAAGAGACAAAATATTATACAACAGTTGTTAAATGACTGTTTTTTCAAGCTGAAAATTAATAAAGTTATATCAGATGATATCTTTGGCAGCTGAACATGAAAATGTTCAACTGTATGTCTGTCTGTATGTCTGTCTGTATGTCTGTCTGTCTGTCTGCATGTATGTATGTATGTATGTATGTATGTATGTATGTATGTATGTATGCATGAGGTTTAACAGCTTATCAGCACAATCATAGCTATAAAATACAAATTGAAATGAAACTCAAATTTTGACTTGCAAAGTGAAAAGCTGAGAAAAAAAATTGGGAGAAAAACCTACCCAAAATAAGCAAAAGCAAACATGAGAAATACTTTTTAACTTACATGTATCTAAAATAAAAGGTAAAAAAAAATATGAAATCCTCCATATACTGGGTCAGAACATTTGTTATATAAACTGGATTTGTTTAGAAAGTTGATTACTTTATCATTCAATTAATAAGTTATGAACTTTAACTGTTTGTATAAAAGACTTTCTGGAATGGACTGATGCTCTCTTGGCCAACAAGAATTTCCAGGAACCCAATGCTTCTTCTTTTCACCTACTAAGTGTTAAAAGCATCTCTCATATATCCAAGTAATAATAAGATAGTCATAATGACTAATAAAGCAGCCATGTTTGGCTGCAATATTTTCATTCAGGAACAACTTACACCATATACAGGATGCATTCTTCTTGTGTAATGTATGTAAATATTATTTTGTCTATGATTGTTGATTGTACTTTAAGATAAGGGAACCTGAGTGGCAGAGTGGTCTAAAATGCTCTCCATTATGGATTACTGTCATCTCACCTCTGTCTGCATGGGTTAGAGTCTTGGATTTGGTCAATCTGGGTATATGAGAAAGCTTGCCAGTAGCTTCTTGTGGGTCAGGGGTTCTTTCCAGGGGTTTACCCAGGTTCTTCCTCTTCCGGATTCAACTGATAGTGTTCAAGACTGTTATGTTTGTTGTTTTTCCCCCACCCAATGTCAAGTGATTACATCCCAATCACAAAGCTGTCATCAATTCAAGTTGGTGTGAAACTGGGCCTTGGACACTGGTCTTTTTGTACAAACCAGCTATGAGAGACCACCTGTCATTAGAGACCACTTTTTATTGGCAGAAGCCCGAGAATGGGCAGTCTCTCATGACAGGTTTTACTGTATGATAGTTGGATTCATTATATTTTTGGCACTCTTTTGGACTAAAAAATAACAGAATGTAGCACAACATTTCATCTGCTTAAAAACCAAAGTACGTGACCTGACTGATACAGTTTAGCCTGTCTTGATAGATCAACTGTTCTGCCAAAAATGTAATGGTCTCAAGACAAGTGGTCTCTCATAACACTACATAATTAAACTATCTGTGGATGGAGGACAAGGTCAATACAGGTTTTACTGTACATCTTTAATAATACAAAAATGTAATAGGAATCATAAAATTACATTTTTGCAAAACTAGCAAATACAACATATTTAGAACAGAGGTAATTTTACCCAATTATTTTCTTTCCTAAATTGCCTGAAATGTCATGCTTGTAAAAAGATTTTGTGAAATATTCATAAGCAATTCTTATTATTCAAATTCAATCAATCGAAGATATTTTACTGCATTAAAAAAATGTCCAATCAATTAGTGTTAAATTCCTAAAACATCTATCTGTTTTAAAAGCTCCTAATTTAAAGTTTTGATATATGTACATGTAGTATTTGCAATTCATTTTACTCTACTTACCAAACGAGTGTTTATTACAGGAAACAATATTGCAATAGGTGCACCTGACAACATGTGCAGGTGAAGTCGAAACAATGCAGTCAAGAATTTACTTGGAGGAGCTGCCAGCAAGTAAATCTGAAAAAGAAATGCACTAATACAATAATTTCAAATGGCATCCCATGACATAAACCTACAAAGAACATTTAAATGCCAGAAGAATCTAATCAAGTCATATACTTAATTTGCCTATGTCAATCAGTTTCTATGAAATTGTACTGACGAGTTTTTCAACAAAACATCTATAACTAAACATACTACAAGCACATTAGCATATTTTCTCTTTTAAAAAAATGCAAAAATTAAACTACATGAGAAACTGTTTAAGAAATAAATGCAAGAAATATGAATTTTGAGACATTGATAAGTGAACAAATTTAAAATAATGATAATTGGAATTTGCCACTAATATCTGATTATATCCGAGTATAGGAAGTGATAGTTCAGTAATCAAACACACATTCAGTGTACCAAAAATTAGAACAATCACTGTTTATATCCCAAAATAAAAAGGATGACTTCAAAATGACTAAAATAAAAATCCAGTGTAATCAATATTTACATTGCTCACCTCTGTGAAGTTTTAAGTGGTTTCAAGTAGCCATTATTATAAACATTAAGTAAAAAGTAGAAAATCAATTCCTACTAAAATGATCTTGACAAATACATGCTGACAACTTTCCAAAGTATAAACTTTCAATCATTATAAAATTTAAACTTTTATTAGACCATATGCATATTTACAGTAAAAATGACATCATATAAAATCTTTTGCTGAAGACTACATGTACCAAGTAGTGGTTAAAAAAAAAGGTCATCATGCTGGGCATATTGATTGTTATATTAGCACAAGTATCTATCATTTAGGACGAATCAGATACTGTAAGAATGTTTCAGGTGAAAACCCCATGAGTATGATCATCCATTAAGAAGACTTGTGGTAAAATGTTTAACATGAACACCATATATATTGGCCATAGTGAATGTCAGTTTAGCATCAAGTTCATTTACCAGCATGGTAAGGTGAAATCCCCATGTCAACATGACTTTCTGTTTAGGAGGTATAGCAATATTATGATTTTCACTAGGTCTGTCATTATGGCTAAAACAGAGTTCAGGCTGGCACCATTTTCATTTAGAACCAACTAGTCATCAGATGTCTTTTAGCAAAACCCCAGATTGTTAGAAACAGCAATATGAAGGAGCAAGAGTTTCAAGACGACAGTGAATGTCTAAGTGATGCCATGCTAATTTAGGACCAAAGAGACCATGTTTATGTGTGTAATGTTTCTTGACTGTCATCAAAGAAATTCAAGTAGTGATACTAAATGTGTGCCAATGGATGAATAACATTAGATCATCCATGATCTATTCCTGTATATGATCAGCAGAACAATAAAGAATATTCCTTTCTATGATATCAAATTTGAGGTACAACATTTTCATATCAAGATCCCAAGTGTTGACACTGCAGCACTTTACACTTACACAGCCAGTTAGCATCTAAAGTTCACAATTAAAGCTGGATGAAACAGAGGCTGAGTATGTCATTTTGACCCATCAAACTATGTAGAAAAATCACCAAGTGGACTTAAATGCCAATAAATAAAACCCTGACAAGAGAATATATGCAACTGGGGTCAAAACTACATAGTCAATTAATTTACATAATGCACCTGCAGATCTGGGTTTATGCTGTTTGTTCTATTGATTACCACACTCCTAACAAACTAGCATTATGCACCAGAAGATCTGGGTCTGTGGAGTTTGCAGTTGGACTCATCTTATAAGCGAGTACATGTATATACAGCTCTACCTTACCTCTAGCATTAATACAAACGCTAAATCACACAACTGTCACACACACTGATAATTATCATTTATATTACCATTTATATCAATCACTGTATATCACTAGAAGTGCTGATCAATGGCACTATAGTAATGTTATGTATGCCAACATTTCTTCAAAATATACTGTCTACTCTCTTCATGTCACAGCTTTGAATGAAACGATGGATGCCATACATCCATGATCTTGCTAGACACATTGTGTCTCTGTCTAACCACTCCAATAATCTTTAAATAAAACCCTACACAATAGTCTGTAATCAACACATGCTAAAACAAAATCTGTCCAATGTATGTGTCCAGTGTAAGGTCTGATAATGGCAATCTTCTCCAGATTCTTTGGTAGTACCATCCCAGTGAATGTAAATGTTCAAATAACCACTGCAGATCCAACCAGTACTACTCAAGTCAAGATTTATAATGCATCTGCACCAAGTTCTATACATTCAAGATCGAAAAACAAAATGAATTTTACAACAGGTTTCAACACAGTACTCCATATTTTCCCCAACAATTTAAAGAATACTTCTGGTTAATAACTCAGAATGTATGCCATATATCCAGGCCAAATATACAATAATTATAAAACATCTATATATCACTTCTGGTTTTATAATAAATTTAATGGCAAATTCCAATTAATTACAGATGGTATTCACAAATTACAGAACAATCGTTATACAAGCACACATCAGAACAGTAAATACATGAACTTGTCATACAAATGTTAGGATTTTTATAGGTATATTTCAAAATCAAGTTGTAATACAATATTGTTCTTAAAGTTTATTAATAATACACACACATAAACAAAATACTCAGACTCATTTTGTCACTTCCCATGTAAAACTTTTTACGCCAACAATATTCCACATCAGCTATTAGTCTCTATTTCTATCTGTTCTTCTGTGTGTGTCTATATTTTGTGTATTGATGTCAAATTTTAAGCAGGGGGATCAGGTTGGAAACGATATTACTTTTTTACTGACAAAAGATAATGGAATAATCATATGGATACAAACTAACTGCTCATTATTTTACAAATAAGCATGTGATCAAAACAAAACTGATCACATAACTTGTATAATATGTACATGTATTAGACTTGTCTGTTATCAACATGAAAATATATGTAAATCAGTAGTCCGGACGGTGATGAATCGGCCAAGTAACTTTCCACCAGTCCATGAATGTATTAAAATCTTAGTCATTTGTATGTCTAAAAGAACTTCATAACTTTACTTTGAATGCTGACCTCCCTCTCAGATACATGTCCCTTTTACTAAAATATTTAGATACTTTAAGGAATCTTCAAAACCTTTCATCAGCTACTATAGGTTGAATCACTTGTTTGATGAGGACTTGGGTTGTATGTTCATGCAGGAGAATCCGTTCAATAAACAGTTATGTACCAGAAACCCATTACTTGTATTCACATATGCCATAAAAAAAAATGATGCTAAGTAATAAAATATTAGCAATATGGCAAATGTTATGAATTTTTTAAAAGTAAAATTCATAATATTATAAAAGTTTCACATTTTCTCGCCTGAGTTTATCATGGAATACACTGCCAGTTGCCAAATGCTTACATAATGCTCTTCAGCATTATTTGCTTTGTAGATATTATCATTGTTCATCCTTGATGCCTGATTTTATTGGGTAAAATCCTTAGGTTTTGACTAACTTGCATTGACAGAAAGTAATTCAAGCAGGCTTCATGCACTAATAATTACTCTGATTAGATACAATTATTATTTATTATATGACTTTACAAAATGCATCATGCTGCAAAATTGATAGTACCATAGGGAAATAATATAGGAATTCATACCATACTCTTCCATGTTGTTTGCTTTTAAATTTTAGAGAAATAAATCTATGTTTTGGAAAATTGAATGCTTGTTGGGTTGTACTTTGTTTTGTTACATAGTTCAAGTCCCTTGGACGTAACACTACCAATATCCATTATATGTGATAGAACTGTTAGCTCTCCAGTTACAAAGCACCTGGTTCAGACTCCATCCCAGCTGAAATTTACATGGAAGGGGGCACAGACCTGATAGAACGGCTCCTCAAGCTGTTTTTACTGATGTGGCAGCAAGAGATGATCTCACGGGAGTTCAAAGATACTTCCATAATCCACCTGTATAAGTGCAAAGGGAACCACCATGCCAGTGACAACCGCTGAGGTATAATCTTACTCTCTATTGCAGGAAAGATACTCACCAGAATCCTACTGAACTGCCTTACTATGCACTTTGACCAGGTACTACTGCCAGAAAGCCAGTGTGGATTCCGAAAAGAATGTGGGACCACTGACATGGTGTTTGCTGTGAGGCAGCTACAAGAGACATGTCAAGAGCAAAACACTGACATTTTCTCCATCTATGTCAACTTGACAAATGCCTTTGATACTGTCAGCAGACGAGGCTTGTGGAAGGTAATGGCAAAGTACGGATGCCAAGAAAATTTAAATCCATGGTCCAGCATTTCTATGAATGCATGCAGGCATGCATCTACGAGTCAACGACAATGGAAAGAAATCTGAGGCATTCCCAGTAACCAATAGTGTCAATCATGTTTGTGTTCTGGCACTGACACTGTTCAGTCTATTGTTCTCTGCCATGCTGACTAATGCTTTCATAGATGGAGTGGTTGGAGTTGGCATCAAGTACCATACAGATGAAAAACTATTCAATCCCAAAAGGCTTCAAGTGAAAACCATGGTTATGACAGACAACATCATGGATTTGTTTGTTGTTAATGACTGTGCCTTCAATAATGGTTCAGAAGCCGACATGCAATGCAGCACTGACATATTCTCCTTCACAAGCTTTGGTTTCACCAGCTGTACCAAGAAGACTGAAGCCCTTCATCATTTGGAAAGCCATATTTCGAGCCCAATATGACCATCAATGGCCAAAAACTCATCATAGTGAAACGCTTCATCTATCTTGGCAGCACAGTCATAGAGTGTCACTAGTGACGATGTGAACATTCGCATTGCCAGAGCCAGAACAACTTTTGGCAGATTGTATGCCAACGTCTGGAATAGAAGAGGCATTAGCATCCAGACCAAACTAAGGGTCTACAGGGCAGTCGTGCTCCCCACACTGCTTTACTCATGCAAAGTGTGGATGGTGTACCAATGCCATGCCAGGAAGCTGAACCACTTTCATACCACAAGTTTCATGAAAATCCTCAACATCAAGTGGCAGAACAAGGTTCCAGACACTAAGGTACTCGCCCAAGCAAGTCTCCACACCATCCACACCATCATGATGCAGTACCAGCTATGCTGGGCAGGACATGTTGTATGCATGCCAGACCACTGGATCCCTAAGAGACTCTACTATGGCGAACTATAGCGAGGACATCGATCACATGAAGGTCAGAAAAAATGCTTCAAATATAATCAAAAAGCTGCAATCACACACAACACACAATGTTTGCCTTGCCTGCTACACAATTACTAGGTAGGTGCTAGTACCCATGACCTTCTACATCAAAGGTTGATGCTCTAACCACTTAGACCACCGAAGTGGTCTCTTTGTATTCATTCAGTTAAAGCATATTGTCTCTTTACAACACTAAAACATGAGACAAGTCAGATTAAATCAAGATCTACTGTCAATGAAAGGACAGAAGAAGCTTGGACCAGAAAGGTACATGTAAGTTATGTTGACGTATATATGTATGTTTTACCAATGGTGATATCAAATGTGATCACACCAAAGATTTTTCATGTTTGTATATACAAGCATTTGTGATCACTATCAAATACTCCCCAGGGACAGCAGACCATCTAATGACAACTTGACAGGACTGGTCACTAGTAATTTTGTTCTTGTGATAAAATGGCATGCAGTCTGATGTATTTATGCTCATAACAGCTTCCTGGTATATTCTGTCCCTGTAGTTAGGAATGCTCGATAAATCTAATTAAAATGTGCTTCAAAACTCATCACCCCTTAATTTAGCCATTAATATCCTGAACATTAAATGCAACCAACAATGTCTACAAACCATGGCTCACTCTCAAATTTATACTGTGCCAGATAAATGTGTGAATTCACTATAAAATCCATGTCTGAGTTGAGAAGGCCAAGAGCTGATGAGATGAATTAGCTGAAGCAAATTCATTTTCTTTCCTTATTTCCATCTTGTTTTAAAACTGCAGTTTTGCATAATTCATTGAACTAAACATGCAGAGAATTTTGAAAGGGAGCAAACTTCAATGATAATAATAGATCCTTGTTGGGTACACTGTCCTCTTTACATATTATATACCAGGTAAACAATTCTATAAAAAAAATCTAACTACATGTATAATACTGGTAGTCAACTTTCCTCTTGAACCCACTAATAAAGACTATCCTATATTGTTGGGTACACTGTTTTATTGATACATGTATTATGCATGCAGGGTAATCAATTCTCCTACAGACAAAACTTCTTGTCAAAAGAAAGAAAAATGAGAAAGGGAGTGCAATAAGGAAGTACTCAAAAAATATTAACAGCACATAAATATTTTAAATCTACAAGTAATCAAGATGGCACTCATCAGCTAATGAAATCTGCATTGTTCACTGAATAGGCCAACAAAACTCCTGATTAACCAAGTTTTGACACTAGACCGATATCCAAAACAAGTATAATTTTTTAAAATCTATATTAAAATGAGTACAATGAGCCAGCATACCGGTCTAGTTCAGTGTATGTACTGTTTTAACATGAGCACCCTTTTTCATTCCAGTGGACTGGTGATTAGAGCATCTGCCTTGGATGCAGAATGCCGTGGGTTTGATCCACAGCTAAGTCAAACCAAAGACTTTTTTAAAAAAATGGTGCAAGAAGCTGCCTTGCTAGGCACTCAGCATTAACAGGTTAGTGTTAGGACTGGTCAGCATGGTGTCAGGGTAATGTGACATCATGCTACATGTCTATTGCATGACGACACCAGTGCTAGATATCACTATAAACTGCCACACTGCAGGCATTGTAGTGATATGACTGAAAAATTATTAAGGCTATTAAAAAAAAAACCCAAACCAAATTTATTTCATGTATAAAAACGAAATAGACATTTCTGCCATGGGCATTTATTGTACCTTGGTAGGCACAGATCAATTACCCATTAAAGAATATGCCCCCATATGTTTTATTAAATACATCCGATAGCTACTCCTGGAATATTTTTTATATAGATGCAATGGATTTGTGAGAGCATGGTTTTAATGATTCATCAGCAAATTTACTGACCTCAGACTACCTGATTGTATCTGCATGGACACTATCTGCAGTGCCAGAGGTAGTACAGTAGCCCTACATTATGTCATTCATGATGAAAGTTTTTCATTTTGGCAACAACTGTACAGCAATGTAGGTACTGTCATTTCAATTCTAATGTGTGTGATTGCATTGAAATTCTGCAGATTGTTACGTGCTTAGGCTCGAATAAACAGTAAAATAGAAAGAGTGAAAATAACAAGCTTGTAAAAACTTAATAAACAATTTATTGAGCACAAATATTTTCCAGAAAAGAAAAATAAACTTAGTTTTAAGAATAAATTCCAAAATTAATCCAAAAATAATTCAAAATATTATCCACTAGAGGAATTGCAAATGTTCTAATAATAAAATGTCCAAATAATTCCAAGTTTGAATCCCAGCAAAGTATTCAAGATGGAAGACGATGTCACTTGATGAAGTCAGTTCTTGGTAATAAATATTTATTCTGTAAAGTATAGGTCACCCCACCCCCTTTCAATGAACGAATCTTTAAACTTAAAATGCCTAATTTGAATCTAACAAACAAAGAATAAAAATAAATATAAATGACTTATATCAAATATACGTAACACTTGTAAAAACTTAATAAACAATTTATTGAGCACAAATATTTTCCAGAAACAAAAAAGAAACTTACGGTTTTAAGAATCAATTCCAAAATTAATCCAAAAATAATTCAAAATATTATCCACTAGAGAATTTGCAAAAGTCCTGGTAATAAAAAGTCCAAATAATTCCCAGTTCAAATCTTAGTGAAGCATCCAAGATGGAAGATGATGTCACATCATGAAGTCAGTACTTGGTAATGAAATTCAATGAGCACAATTATTTTCCAGATAAATAACAAAATAAATCCTCTTGATCCAAACGAATCGAAATAATTTCCAATACAAGGTAATTTAAAATAACTCAAAATGACACACAACTTAGTATTCTAACAGCCCAACTTCTACTAAATAGTTCGCTCCAAAACATAATTTATATACCTGTTTTTACGTAAACAAGAAAGGGGTCACATGATTTTCTAGAATCTTTTAGAACAAATTTACGTTAAAAAAATCTCGTACACACCGTATGACCAAACTAAAAATTGAAAGATGTTTATAACAAAGCTCCATAATGTCCTTGGAATCAACCAATCATTTTAAAAGCTTGTTTACAACTCTGAAGCCAGGTCAGAAATGAGGTCAACACCTGCTGTTTATTTGTAAAGTACAAGTCATCCCACTTTTTAAAAAAAATATCTCCCAATGAATGAATCTTAAACTTAAAATGTCAAATCTGAATCTGACAAACAAATAAAAATAAAAATAAATGACTTAAATCAAATATACATAACAAAATTGGAATATGCAAGAATAACTGAACAACTTAATATCAAAAAGAACAGCTAGTATAAATGTACATCATTAGTTTAACTCATTCAGATCCAAACCTGCCTGTAGGCATGAGGCAATAACCTACTTCCATGCTCTGCAATATCAAGGTCATTAAGATGATGTGGTTCTACAATGATACCAAAAAATGCTGAAGTGGAAAACTTGTCTCTGAGACCTGAATTTTTTACACCAAAAATTTGCCCATTGTCAGAATTGGATTTTGTGTTCCAATTTTAGGTCTTTTGGCATGTGATCTAAGGCAGGCCAGTCTGAACTGCACACAGAAAGGTGAAACTTTGTAAAAAGTAGGATAAGTTGGGGATTAGGAGTGGCCAGGAGTAAAAAATGATGAGTATAATGAGCAAAAAATATTTTAAAAATGTTTTACAAATTCTGACTTGTACACATTTGCACATGCATGAGACAAATAGCCAATGAAAAACATTTCTAGTATATATAAGAATCAGTCTAAGCAGAAACTCTTAGAAACAGATGCATTTGGATGGATTCAGAATTAATCTCAAAGTGCATTTCAGCTGAAAATGATACAAGTCGCTTGGGCCAATTTAAAGTATTTCACACAGATCTTCATAACTGTGGTGATGTCATACTTAAGTACAATTTTTGCTTGGATTTTTGGTTGAATTTTTAAAATGCCTCAGTGGATACTGATACTGCAACTCTTAAGTCAGTTGCTTTACCAACAATGCTAAAGTGGTTCCTGAAGTAGTATGTACACAAGTTGTTGTTTTAGGGTTTAATGCCATTTTTCAGCACACGATAGGCTAAACTTGGTGGCCAGTATTATTGGTGGAGGAAGAACCTGGGAAAACCCCCAGAAAGAACCACTGACCCACGAGAAGCTACTGGCAAGCTTTCTCACATATCTACATTAGCCGAATCTTAGACTCAAACCCATGCAGAGGTGAGACGACAGTGATCCGTAACAGAGAGCGCTTTAGACCACTCGGGGGCCCCTTTGTACACAAGTAATGTGAAGTATAAAAGATCCTACAAGTCAAGCCAGTAGGCCATTAGAGCTCCATTTCTTGGAGAAAAAAATAAGAAAAAAAAACCAACTCACTATGCATAGCTTATTTATTTAATAATGAGTCCAGTGTCCAGTTTAATTAGATTCGCAGAATGTAGAGGGTGGGCTTGTTACAGACACAAATGGCATGAAATGTTGTGCTCCAGTTAATAAAGTGGTAATGGTGTAATATAAAGGACACAAATGGATTACAAGTTACTCAATATATTTACTCATAAATATAGTCCAACTGAAAACAACATACCCTGATCTGCAATCAAATAATGCAATGGCAGATCAGGTTCTATGTTCTTTGCTTGACTGATTATTCTCAAGAAACTGCATTAACCCTGACCTGATCTGCCAATACATGTTACTGCAGAACTGTGTGTATGCAGTTTGCAACTGGACTCAACATGCAAGTAAATATTTACAGTACTTTTGAGACAGTGTTGCTCAATATCAGAATCAACATGGGAACCTATATTCTGACCAATTACAGCTGAGATTATCATGACGTATTTAACTTGATCACAAAGCAGGTCTAGTTTTTCTATAGCATGTGCAGTTTCATATTTTTGATATTACTACATGTTAAAATATCAATTTATGTGATTCTGATTGGTCTAAATAAGCCCATGAAATTATTTTGCAGTATCCTCTTTACTGATTGCATTGGATCATGGCAAAATGAGACCCAACTTCATGTGGAGGTGTTAATGTTTTTAAACCCGGCTTCTGGAATGTTTGGTTTTGAATGAACATCTTTGGTGGCCAGTTTTGAACTCAACTCGCAAAAAGAAAATTGAGTAAATGTGCAACGTATGCTTACTGATCTGAATCGACAATCATTTTCTTATGATTATTTTTAAAAAAAAAAAACGAACAGATCCAGATTTGCAAGCGCATCACATGACATTGAGGTCTATTTCGGGGGGGGGGGGGGGATGAAATAATTCCACACCTGATTGCAGTGGAAAAAATAGTGCAGTCCCCAAAATAAAACTTTGATGATCCAAACAGGATAGAGAGAAAGGGAAAAGTAATAAGGAAATGCTGAATGATCACCAGCAGTGATATGGGAATGTATGTGATGCTGTTCGAGTTCAATCTGTCTTTCAATCATATAATGAAATTGGTTCTATCAGTAACAGAATAGTTAACTGAAATTTGCATCATGTTGTAACTTGTAATTTCGGAGAAAATGCAAATCATTCTCATGTCAACAACATGTCATGTTCAATTTAATTTTAGTTTTTATAATATAAGTGGGGAAGATCTCTCACAGCTATATGACTGCACACCATCAGCTTGTACGGTAAATACTGTCTGTAATGTAGGTCATCAACACAGATTTCTTAATAATTAATTAAGCCACCTTTTTAAAACAAACATCTAATTTCTGTTCTTACTATTATAAAGTTCTTCATAATACATAAATAGTTATGAGGAAACTACCAATGCTGAAACTGTAATTTTGCAGTTCTTTGCACTTGAACTGTGTGATTTTGAAATCCATATACAAGTTTTTGTATCCAATGTATATTTTGTATACATGCACATAGTTTATGTTCTATATATGCTATTTTATAAATCTTACTACATATGTTGTCACACAGAGAAGAAACTTCCTGCATATATAGTTTTACCATATAAGCAGGAAGTACTTTCCTTCCTTGTTATTAATCAAGTCCTTACCCATACAAATGGATAATCTGGACTCGAACATTTTAATGCCAGGATGAATTCTGAATTATGGCACTGATAGTTTGCTTAAAATTGTAGCATATCTGGGGGACATCATTGTGTATATCTATATTATGGGCATTAATTTCATTATAACAACATTGTAAAGGTCATTAATTAATTAATATACTATAATGGTAGTTTGCAATGTAAGACAAGTCATATATGATTCATAAGTTAATTTCATTCATTCAGGAATTAAATTCCCACTTCTTCCCACTTGCAGGCATGTTTCACAAAAATAAAACTCCAGTAATTTTTAAAATTTACTTTTCCTGGGAATTGCTTGCTTTGCTGATAACTAATTGTTTCCTAAATCAACACAAATTTTTTTAAAAATCTTGTACACTACTCAGACAATTGAAATAATCATGCCTTGTGTTTTTATATATGGAGTACAATCCAACTTCAAAGAAACATTGCAGCTCTTCACAAACTTGGCAACAGTATTTAATACATATGGCTAAAACATTCTTGTTCAAGGAAATGATATGACATACGACATATTATATGTAATAACTTTTATTCTCATACATGCATCTCTTTGATTTACTAATACTGGGTTGTTCCATTTTATGATATTTACCCATGCAAATTAGCACAATGGGCTCACCCACTTCGAGGGGCCCTGAGTGGCCGAGTGGTCTAAAGCAATTTCTGTTATGGATACCGGTAACTGCCATCTCACCACTGTCTGCATCAGTTCGAGTCCCAGATGCAGCCAATGTGGGTATGTGAGACAGCTTGCCAAAAGCTTTTCGTGGGTCGGTGGTTCTTTCCGGGGGTTTTCCCGGGTTCTTCCTCCACCATTAATTCCAGCCGCCATGTATAGCCTATCATATGCTGAAAAGTGGCATTAAACCCAACAACAATAACATGACCCACTTCGAATTCCCTAGTTAATGACAGCCAATAAATAATATGTGCGTTTTAATTTTCTCGCTATTTAAACTGCCTTAAGGTCAATCATGCTGTTTACCATTTATACATGCTACTGGTAAATGTAACAGGCATACACTAAAGTGGTGTTTTTCTCTTTCTATTTTCAAAGATTACCGAGTTTTTTAAAAAGGTTTGGGAGTTTAAAAAAATCACATTTAGCATGACATACCATGTTATGGCACATATGTAAATATCATGAAAATAAATTTCTGCATTTCAATAGTGTGATCAAAGTTGTCTCAGTCAAATTAGAAGTTTTTTTGACAGGCCTGACAGATTCTTCACTTAAAATACAGTAGGGGAGACCAATCTTTGAATTTCTCCTATTCAAACAAAAGAATGTATGTACAAGTTTTAACAGCCCGAAATGTTGTTGCCAAATATAATGTCTGATGGTATTATTTGTCACCAACAAGGAAACCATATTGCAATTTGTGACACTGGTGAAGGCCAATGAGAGTCCTGCATATTGTTGAGCAGGTTTTGCTGAGTAGTTGATCAACTTTCTTGGTACAAGCCTAAAAGACCTCTTTACCATTATCTGTCAGTGTATGGTCATTCCAAAATAATTGTTATTCTAAATAAGAGCAGCTGTATTTGACAGCACTTAGCATAATTATGGATGCAAGACTTAAGTTGCTTGATTGTGATGAAGGGGCTTTTGGAAAAGTTCTTGTTCTACAGGGTTTAAAGGATTTTATGGGGCCTCGAGTGGCCGAGTGGTCTAAAGCGCTGTCTGTTACGGACCAATGCCATCTCACCTCTGTCTGCGTGGGTTCGAGTCTAAGATTCGGCAAATGTAGTTATGTGAGAAAGCTTGTCAGTAGCTTCTCGTGGGTCGGTGGTTCTTTCCGGGGGTTGTCCGGGTTCTTCCTCCACCAATTAATACTGGCCGCCATGTATAGAATATATTGTGCTGAAAAATGACGTTAAACCATAAAAAGTAAAATTAAAAAAAGGATGTTATCTTTACTTTTATAAAATTAAAAAAGTGGCCCCACGTGATTGCAGATTGGCATGAGATATGTTAATCAGAAAAGCATTCATGCCAGAATTTTTTTTTTATTTTCTAGTGGTAATTATTGATTTTTTTAAATACTGCTTTTCTAAAATTAGCAGAAAACAGCAAATATTGGCAAATCAAGCTACAACTACTGAACAGCCCCACAAATAAGCTTTCTTGACCTTATCAGTTAAAACATATTTTGTTTAAATTTTGGCAAAAGAAACTGAAGTAAAAGTTTCATTGTTTTATGGAACACTATTTCTGGTCTTCACGTAAAAAGCCATACCAATTTGCTCTACCTTGTGCATGTTCCATATAAAGGCAAGGATAGGAAAACCAATGGGGCGGACAAGCTGTATATGTCAGAAGTGATGTATCTACCGGTATAACTCCATGACATGTTCTTGAACTAAAGAAGTGGTCTCAAACATGAGGCACACATGTTTGCCGTATGCAGCACACCAAGCTATATCCGGTGGCACAAAAAATGATTGGCATCACAAGATATCATGAGAATTAACTAAAGTGCAACCCTTGTGTTACAAAATGCATGATATGGCCCCGTTAGACCACCATACATTTTATTATTAACCAAGATGTCATGTTTTTGCACACCATAATATTTTTTAATACACTTTTTCTTTGTATCGCATGATGCCTTCATTGCCTGCATGGCATGTGTGTATTATGTATCAATGCGCACGACTACACACACACACACACACACATATAATGTAGAAATTTTGAAGGGGACAGCCACTAGGGAAAAGCTCTAAAAGTACTTAGCTGTCGGGGCGAGATTGCCATTTCATTTTGTTTGAGCCAAAGAGTTGGGTGAATTGTATGCTTTTTAATCAATTCTCTTTTTTTTTGTTTGCAACTAATATTCAGTTTCGTAAAATACGTTCAATGTTGTATTATGTGGTTGCGTTATTTTATCGTACTTGTAATTCAATTTATTAAGAGGGTATGACCTATGCAATTTAGTAACGAGATGATACGACTTGGATTATTAACAGGGATATGGACACAAGTGCATACCCTTGTTGATAATTTTATCTGGTAGCTAATATGACTAATGTTGAAAACATACTATGTATGTATTAAAGTTTTAGTAAATCGTATTTCGTTTTTAAGGGCATAATATTCCTACGTCATATTTCTGGCGGGTTGTATTAACCCATTCGTAACTGTCATATATTTAGAAGTAGTTACAATTAAAGCAGACTATTCGGAAAGTTGTTTCTTTTCCATATTCAGCTCACTGAGTATGAATAGCCGGATGAGCGTGTGAATATGAAGACGTCTGGTGCACAATTACGACGTTAAACCACCAGTACAGTGCCCACATGTAGGTACAAGTCTGGAGGGTGGAAGTGACCGTGCAGGGTAGTGGACCAAGTCAACATTAGATACACATGTGGTGATATCGACGTAGTGCTCAACAGTAGTGTTTGACTACATGAATTTTGTAATTACAGTAGTGTTTGACTACATGAATGTAATGGCAGTAGTGTTTGACTACATGAATTTTGTAACAGTAGTATCTGACTACATGAAGTTTGTAACAGTAGTATCTGACTACATGAAGTTTGTAACAATAGTATTTGACTACATGAAGTTTGTAACAGTAGTATCTGACTACATGAAGTTTGTAACAGTAGTATCTGACTACATGAAGTTTGTAACAATAGTATTTGACTACATTAAGTTTGTAACAGTAGTATCTGACTACATGAAGTTTGTAACAATAGTATTTGACTACATGAAGTTTGTAACAGTAGTATCTGACTACATGAAGTTTGTAACAATAGTATTTGACTACATGAAGTTTGTAACAGTAGTATCTGACTACATGAAGTTTGTAACAGCAGTATCTGACTACATGAAGTTTGTAACGATAGTATTTGACTACATGAAGTTTGTAACAGTAGTATTTGACTACATGAAGTTTGTAACAGCAGTATCTGACTACATGAAGTTTGTAACAATAGTATTTGACTACATGAAGTTTGTAACAGTAGTATCTGACTACATGAAGTTTGTAACAGCAGTATCTGACTACATGAAGTTTGTAACAATAGTATTTGACTACATGAAGTTTGTAACAGTAGTATCTGACTACATGAAGTTTGTAACAATAGTATTTGACTACATGAAGTTTGTAACAGTAGTATTTGACTACATGAAGTTTGTAACAGTAGTATTTGACTACATGAAGTTTGTAACAATAGTATTTGACTACATGAAGTTTGTAACAATAGTATTTGACTACATGAAGTTTGTAACAGTAGTATCTGACTACATGAAGTTTGTAACAATAGTATTTGACTACATGAAGTTTGTAACAGTAGTATCTGACTACATGAAGTTTGTAACAATAGTATTTGACTACATGAAGTTTGTAACAGTAGTATTTGACTACATGAAGTTTGTAACAATAGTATTTGACTACATGAAGTTTGTAACAGTAGTATCTGACTACATGAAGTTTGTAACAATAGTATTTGACTACATTAAGTTTGTAACAGTAGTATCTGACTACATGAAGTTTGTAACAATAGTATTTGACTACATGAAGTTTGTAACAGTAGTATCTGACTACATGAAGTTTGTAACAATAGTATTTGACTACATGAAGTTTGTAATAGTAGTATCTGACTACATGAAGTTTGTAACAGCAGTATCTGACTACATGAAGTTTGTAACAATAGTATTTGACTACATGAAGTTTGTAACAGTAGTATTTGACTACATGAAGTTTGTAACAGCAGTATCTGACTACATGAAGTTTGTAACAATAGTATTTGACTACATGAAGTTTGTAACAGTAGTATCTGACTACATGAAGTTTGTAACAGCAGTATCTGACTACATGAAGTTTGTAACAATAGTATTTGACTACATGAAGTTTGTAACAGTAGTATCTGACTACATGAAGTTTGTAACAATAGTATTTGACTACATGAAGTTTGTAACAGTAGTATTTGACTACATGAAGTTTGTAACAGTAGTATTTGACTACATGAAGTTTGTAACAATAGTATTTGACTACATGAAGTTTGTAACAATAGCATTTGACTACATGAAGTTTGTAACAATAGTATTTGACTACATGAAGTTTGTAACAATAGTATTTGACTACATGAAGTTTGTAACAATAGTATTTGACTACATGAAGTTTGTAACAATAGTATTTGACTACATGAAGTTTGTAACAGTAGTATCTGACTACATGAAGTTTGTAACAGTAGTATCTGACTACATGAAGTTTGTAACAGTAGTATCTGACTACATGAAGTTTGTAACAGTAGTATTTGACTACATGAAGTTTGTAACAGTAGTATTTGACTACATGAAGTTTGTAACAGTAGTATCTGACTACATGAAGTTTGTAACAATAGTATTTGACTACATGAAGTTTGTAACAATAGTATTTGACTACATGAGTTTGATATAGTAGTCAAATATAATTACTTATTTGTTTTATATTCATATTATGTACCTTTGTGTTTATGTTATTCTCATGTTTCCTATTCATGAGTGTGAGAGTGTAATACATTTTCATATTTATATCTTCAGAATGTTCAATGGGGTTGAATACTTGAAGAAAAAACAAACAATATTAATGATGACATTGCCAGATTCACATATCTCATTTGGGAAGCAGCGTCTAAGTCTGTGTCATAAAAATGGTTATCATTCATGCTAAGGCCAGCCTTGAAAGACAATGAAATGAAAAAACTTGTTAGGTTATGATTCATGCTAAGACCCATCCTTGATGGACAATGAAATGAAAGAACTCAGGTTATGATTCATGCTAAGACCCATCCTTGATGGACAATGAACTCATTAGGTTATGATTCATGCTAAGACCCATCCTTGATAGACAATGAAATGAAAGAACTCAATATGTTATGATTCATGCTTAGACCATCCTTGATGGGCAATGAAATGAAAAAAAACTCATTAGGTTATGATTCATGCTAAGACCCATCCTTGATGGACAATGAAATGAAAGAACTCAGGTTATGATTCATGCTAAGACCCATCCTTGATGGACAATGAACTCATTAGGTTATGATTCATGCTAAGACCCATCCTTGATGGACAATGAATTGAAAGAACTCAATAGGTTATGATTCATGCTAAGAGTCTGAAGACCCATCCTTGATGGACAATGAAATGAAAAAACTCAATAGGTTATGATTTACGCTAAGACCCATCCTTGATGGACAATGAAATGAAAAAACTCATTAGGTTATGATTCATGCTAAGACCCATCCTTGATGGACAATGAAATGAAAGAACTCAATATGTTATGATTCATGCTTAGACCATCCTTGATGGGCAATGAAATGAAAAAAAAACTCATTAGGTTATGATTCACGCTAAGACCCATCCTCGACGGACAATGAAACGAAAGAACTCGTTAGGTTATGAGTCATGCTAAGACCCATCCTTGATGGACAATGAAATGAAAAACCTCATTAGACAAAGAATCCATCCTTACAAATGAGCAAAACACACACTGAACCCAACACTAGTTTTTATATCAAAAGAGAAACAAAAATCAAAATTGTTCACCAGTTGATGGAAAGATAGCTAAAATATTTTACAATTTCTTCTGCAAACAGCTTTAAATACAAATTGATAATATGACATGACATCATCTTGCTGTACCAGATGAACATCAATTGCCTTATCTAACTCTCTCTTATCACAACACTAGTCATGATGACGTATACAGCATTGTTATTAGTTGAAATCAATCCATGGTGTATGGTCCAGATTTATTGAACACTAAGATAAAGCTTTAGAATACACAGGTAACATCCACGTGTGTATTCCCTTGCATGTTACTAAAACTGATCATGTACATATTTATACTTGCATATGACTCAGCTACTTAAAAGTCAGTAGAGACTTAGTGATTGTTAAAATTTCTCTGAAAGGGGAGATTTTTTTCAAGCAAGCTTCAGCTTTCTACTGAATCACATGATGTAGTAGTTATACATGAATGTTTTCTTGAATACTTTTCACAAACAAAATGCGAGGAAATTAATACATATATATAAGCTATTACTGAGGCAAAAGAATAAGCAACCAAAAATACTAACATATTATACTCCTGCCTAAAAGTCCTTTAAGTAGAGTGCGTGTGTGAATGTGTGATTTGGATGTAAAATGCATTTTTTAAAATACATTTTTCAGTCATGTCATTATGATATCTGCAGTGTGGTAGTTTATATTGACGTCCAGCACAGAGGCATCATGCCATAGATATGTAGCATTATGTCACACCCTGTCACATTATCCTGACACCAGGCCAACAAGTCCTAACACTAACCTTGTAATGCTGAATGCAAAGCGTGGCAGCTGTTAGTATGTGTGTGTGATTAGGATTTTTAATGTAGCTTTAACAATTTTTCACTCATTTCATTATGATGTCTGCAGTGTGACAGTTTATAGTGATGTCTAGCACTGGGGAATCATGTCCTGGCCAGTCAAATTATCCTGACACCAAGCCAACCAGTCCTAGCAAGGCAGCTGTTAGTACCATATTTGTCAGTCTTGGTATGACTTGGCTGGGGTTCCAACCCACTGTGGTGGACGCTCTAACCACTAGGCCACTGGAGCAGTATGGCAGCTGTTAGTACAATTTTTATAAGACTGACCCAACTGGGATTGAACCCATGACCTCTCACATCCAAGAAAGATGCTCAAGCCACTTTAAACCATTGGAGTGGTCTCCTCTAGATATATTTTTGTGCAAAAACTGTTTTTCTTTTTTGAGTCAATGACACTGACCTCAATATCAATACATTTACTCCAATATGTCAATTCCAGTGCAGACTGTTCGCAATGTCTGGCTGATATATCAGTTGTGATACAAAATGTACATGAATATGTTGAAATGATTTTTCTTCTTTCAGTCAGAGTGAACAAGACCTTTAAAATTTTACTCCAATGTCAACTGGGCTCTTCTTTACACATGTACAGACTGGCAACTGTAGATGGTTGGGAACTAGAGCTATTGTGCAGACACCATCTTAACTATATACTTTCACTGAACCTGACTTTTGATTTTTTTAACCCAGAAATCTATAGGTTTCTTCCTGACCAAGCTATTCACAATGTTTTGTAAATGTTGGTGGTAAAGAACTATTTTTCTTCTTTCAATCAAAGAAATCTTGGCCCCTGAGATTTAGTGTTTTAAATCAATAGGGTTTTTCCTCTGCCCAAGTGAAGGCCATCCACAATGTTCGGTAGCCGTAGGTGCTGGAAAAAATGACTTAATGTGCAGAAATGAAATTGGTAACTGACCGACGGATAGGTGGACAAGATCACATTATAATGTGAGACAAAAAGACAATATAGAAACTACCTGGACCATTGTTGTGATGTGGCAGGGGTTCATTATATAAATAAACTGTCGCGTTGCAAACTTGAATCCAAGTTCAATTCCAAATGTTAAACACATCACAACCAAAAGAATTCTTTTTCCACAGTAATCTGATCTCTCAACAGATGGTATTTTTGCTGGTAAAGTAATTTTACATAGTGCAAAAATGATGCAAAGGATGGAAAACACTGATGCGAAAATACTTTCTGCAATTCTCTGCCCCATTGGTAAGAAGTCCACACATTCAGATCCCCCATTTCCAGCGAGACTGAAGTTCACACCTGAATATGCCCACTCAAAGAGGTAGATCCAAGATTTTGCCCCTGCTGTCATTGTACCTAGCATTATCAATGTGGACTGCTACTAAAATATTCTGATGAATTCACGAGTCATTCCAATTAAATCTGAAAGTAGAAAAAGAGTAAAGCTAAAAATGATTTTCAATAAGTGTCAATTCTAGCACAAAAACCTATAACATGTACCTAACCCTGTAGGCTTCAGGTTGTAACCATTTTGATCTGGGCTGCATACCATTTTGACATTCTACTAAAGAGGTCTTGATGTTTGCAACAGCTCAGCGGTGGGCAATAATTTTCACGGGCAGGTGGCAGTACACAAATTTTGGTAAGTCATCACAGGCCATAAATGTTCTTTCCACAAAAAAGTAAATACATTTAATAACAATTAGACGAATATACATTTATCCAAAGTTTATGTTAATCTTAATGGAGTCAGATTCTAAGTTACCTTAAAGAGTCATTGTGAGCCAAATAGAAATGTCACATATAGAAGCCACAGTGGGATAGTATGTCAGGGTACCATGACATTTTGTAATTTTCTTTAATCACCCAAGTATAAAATTATGTCATATATAGAAGCCACAGTAGGATATTATGTCATGGCATTTTGTTATTTTCTTTCATGATGCAAGTGTAAAAAAACTATGTCACACAGAGAAGCCACAGTGTGATAGTATGTCATGTACAATGACATTTTGCAATTTTCTTTCATGACACTTGTATAAAATTATGTCACATATATAAGCCACAATGGATAGCATGCTGCAGTCACAATCAAAACAGTGTGAATTAAAATCCTACCATGGGATCAGGTAACATGGCATGTAATTGGGAAAGGCATTTTACTTGAACCACCTCAGCACTAAATAACGTACATGTGTTACTGTGCCGCAAAGCTCCAAGACCAAACAATGTTACATATGCGACTGATCATAACTAGCTTGAAAAAAGTTTTCATTTGTGTGGGGGTGGATAGGATTTTTAACGTAGCTTTAGTAAAGTTTCAGTCATATCATTACGATGTCTGCAGTGTGGCAGTTTATAGTGATGTCTAGCACTGAGGCATCATGCCACAGACATGTAGCATTATGTTCCACCCAGTTACATTATCCTGACATCAGGCCAACCAGTTCTAACACTAACCTTTAATGCTGAGTGCAAAGTGAGGCAGCTGTTAGTACTATTTTTATCAGTCTTTGGTGGTATAATTGGCTGGGGTTCAAACCCGTGACCTCTCATATCCAAGGTGGATGCTTTAACCACTAGGCCACTGGAGTAATTCAGAAGAAGCTTTGAAAGATAAAAGTTCCAAAATAAAAGTCTCTTCTTAAGCTACTTAATATAGCATCATCTACCAAGTAAGGGAATCTCATTTCTGATTTTGTTGCATTCTGCCCATGGCTTCTTGAATAATTTAAAGCCAATACATCCCCAATATAGGCCTTCCATTAAAGTCAGAGGGCAAGTTGCCAAAGTGTTGGGTTTGGGATGGGTGGGACCTTC
Organism: Unio delphinus; assembly: GCA_029339505.1. Lineage (NCBI taxonomy): Eukaryota > Metazoa > Mollusca > Bivalvia > Unionida > Unionidae > Unio > Unio delphinus. The sequence goes on from JAQISU010000083.1 coordinate 3,353,997, forward strand.
TACAAATAGGGATACAGGTTTTTTTTTTATATAGAAATACTTACTAACATGGTATAAAGTACTTGCAAAAGTAGCTAATTAAATTGCCAAGCTCTAGGTTGATAAGGAAAACCATGATAGGGGAAGATCATTGTCACCTGAAGCACTGCTATCTCTGATAATCAAGCAATGATCTACCCGGTGACACCATTATGTTGCATGTACCTGAAAATCTGCAAGTCCAGTGATTTGTCCGAGTCCTGGCATGGGAATATATTTATATCCTCACCTCAAGATAAAACCAGTATAAAATATTTACTTTATGCATGCATCTCTCCAACTGTCAAAACACAAATATTTGGTATTATACTTGTGGTTTCAGGTAATGGTCTGATAATACTTACCTGCATGTTTTTCCTTTATCACCCATCTACAAATCTCCTATCTTGATCTACATCTCAAAGTCCTACACTGTACTCATGAGAATCTAGGTCAATATGCATCCACAAATGCAAAGGGCTGAATCATATCAGTAATCAATAAAATCAAAACTTTTATGATCAAAGCAAACTGAACTAACTTAACCCATCGACATTTCATATTTGTGTCTCCAAATTATTAATATCCCTATTTGACCTAAATGTAACTGCTTACTTTTTTTAAGAAAGTGACTGCCTATATACAAGAAGTCCTAATGGTTTAAGCAATGCCCTGGGTCTTCAATATCCACTTTTCCATGGTCCTTTGAACAAAATAATCTTTATTACCATATATAGGTACTCACAAGTCAAGTCAAATTGCACAAACTCAACTTAGCTGTGACAGAATGTGTTAGCTGTACAAAAACAAGCCAATTTTACCCAAGTTCTATTACTAAAGTTATGTGCCAATGATGAATGTTTCTCATAATGGGTATTTGACTGGCTGGTTGGCTTTGCTAATTTCCATACTCATCGACTAACAGGGCAAAGTGTAACATCATACTGATCAATGTCAGGAAGCTGCATACTAGATATAATTAACCTAAACTCAATATACCACAAGATCAGCCAAAGTACTGGGCTTCTGCACCTGGATTGATTTTAGTTATTGCTTAATTCCACTATGTCTAACATTCATCACCCAGGCAGACTGAGGTGATATGACAGTGATCCATAATGGAGAGCGTTTTAGACCACTAGGCCACTCGGGAAGCCCTTATCTGTAAGCACCTATATATATATATTGAGTTGTATAGTGTCATACAGATCATACAGATTTAGGTTGTTAGAAACCTATCTATGAACGAACAGAAACTGATACAGCATGCAGAGTTCATGATTTGTCATTCTATATTTGTATCTTAAAGATAAAAGAATACATGTATGTAGTATGTACATTTACATCTCCATAATTAACTCAAAATACTATACAGCCTGCACTGCAAAACCGAATTTTTGCATTATCTGCTAACCTTGGCACTGAATTCTGTGGGAAGTTTTATCTAAGAAAGTGACAGTTTATCATAATGAACAACATTTGCTCTGATAATCCACCATCTGTACTTCCATCTAACTATATTTATATTCACACATCTTCATGCTCATTAAACAAAATTCTTTATGGCTGTTTTCTTCCTACAGCACGAGTGAATATCACAATTATACATTTGTTGATACAAATATCAAGTTTTATAAAATAAGTAAAATACATCCTTACTGACAAGAAGTGCAGGCCAACATGACTGGAATAAATTTCCTTTGACGTAATTTCGAGCAAAGCAACACATGGAGCTACTTAGTGCCATGGCAAACAAAGTCAAGTCTCATAACAGAAACACTTTAGCAGCTGACCTATGACTGATCCAATGTAAGATTCAAATCAACACCCTTTCAGTCAGGAGTCTAGCAAGCTAACCATGGAGCCACCATTGCACCCAATGTACCCTCCTGTGGGTTGTATGATTTAAACCAACAAGAGGTCAATTTCCAAAGCACCCATGAGGTTATTATGATGGTTTTATGCTCTTTAAACTTCATACACACCACACTGACTGTATAAAATTTTAATTACATCATCTAGTGCAAAACAATTAAACTTGTTTCCAGATTGAATTTATACATTTCAGCTGTGGAGCAATCAAAAGAAAATAAAACTCATTTGCACATCAGAAACTGTTTTTCAAAATAGAGGCTCAAATGCAAAACTATAAGGTAGTCTGAGTATGAATTACATCATGTCATAATAAACATAAATATTTACTTTTGATGCTGGATTATATTGTCCTACTCATCACAATGCACATATACATGCAAATATACACAAATATGGCGTCTGGTTTATAACACAGTGAACAGCCTTGTTGTTGTAGGGTTTAATGCCATTTGTCAACACAATATTGGCTAATCATGGCGGGCAGTGTAACTGGTGGAGGAAAAAACGTGGAAAATCCCAGGAAGAACCACTGACCCATGAGAAGCTACTGTCATGCCTTCTCACATATTCACATTAACCGAGCCTGAGACTCGAACCCAGGCATACTGAGGTGATATAACAGTGATCCAGAATGGTGAGTGCTTTAGACCACTCAGCCACATGGGGCCCTGTTAACAGTCTTGTACTTCATGCAGATAATAAGTGGTTTTGAAGGACCAATAATGTCCCAAATAAAATAATAGATGAAGAACACTTATTTAAAAAATGTAATTCCCAATACATGTACTACTCTTTATACAAAATGTGGAAAACCTATTTGAATTATTATCTTACAATGATGGGCACAGGCAGCAAGCTGCAAAGTTGTAAACTGAAAGAGTGTGTATGTGTTGTCGTGGGGTTTAAAGCCATTTTTCAGCACAGGACAGGCTATACATGGTGGCCAGTATTATTGGTGGAGGAAGAACCCGGGAAAACCACTGGAAAGAACCACTGACCCACGAGAAGCTACTGGCAGGCTTTCTCAAATACCCAAATTGGCGGAACCTGAGACCTGAAGTTAATTTCCTCCATGCATACAGTTCATTGGTATTCTCAACAAAAATTATCCTTGAATATTTTTGTTAATTTTTTATCATTATAGGTGAAAACAATGCTAGAGAATAGCTCAGTCATAGCACACTTACTTTCCACCTTTGCAGTACTAGTTTGAATCCTTGAATCACATTATTCTGACATGTGTAAGTTGGCATGGGGTCAATACAGTTTGTGTGTGTGTGTGAGTGTGATTTGGATTTTTAACAAAGCTTTAACAACTTTCAGTCATATTGCTATGATGTCTGCAGTGGAGCAGTTTATAGTGATGTCTAGCACTGGGGCATCATATGATAGCAGAAAGGTGTCAATGCAGTTTGAAGTTGGATTTGACTCGAAAAGTATGCACATACAAGGTAATTGAAGACAATTTGTAATGCAATGAACATATCCAGGCTCTATATAGGAAAATAAATTTTTTGTTGTGTAAAGTCGGAGGGTCTATATTTTTCCACAAAAATGGTATGAAAAAGGTATATTATTCAAAAATTATATTGTCCACATGAATGAATAATTCCTGTCATGTGAAGTGTGAATCATATATATAATGTTGTGACTACCTTTCTACAATATACAAGGGCCTTGACTACATGAAATCATATATATGAATATACTATCAAATGCCAACTAGAAATCATTTTAAAATCTTTCATTGCAAAAAAGACATTACTTCTTCTTTAAACATCAGAAATTAAAAATGAAAATGCAACATAATCTACCAAGCCAATTGAACTTGACATGGTGCTTTGCCTTACTATAAAAAAAATTATTATATATTCTAATTTAAATTGCCTTCAATATGCATAGAGTACTTGCAACAAACACTTTTATAGAAACAGTTGGAATAGCAAATAATAATTAATATTCTTTTTGTATGAATTTATCTGAAACATTAAAATTCATCTTTTTAAGTCTGTGCAACTGTGAAACAGTTTTGGAATGATTTAAGACAGTGGAATAGGAATAGCACTAATTTCCTGCATACTTTGTTACTTACAGGAACAACTGTAGGTATGTTAGAAACAGGCATTCAATGCACATATACCATAATTGATTTTATATTATTATGATTCTATTGTCTTAAACTAAATAACAGATTGTTGTAAGGCTTAACGCCATTTTTCAGCACAAGTTAGGCCATACATGATGGCCAGTATTGATAGTGGAGGAAGAACCCAGTAAAAAACACCCGTAAAGAACCACTGACACATGAGAAGCTACTGGCAAGCTTTCTCACATCGGAGAACACTTTAGACCGCTCAGCCACTCAGTAACAAAAAAAAAAGTGAAAACTAAAAAGTTTTGAAAAAGTCAACATAATTTACTTCTCCAGAATTCAAAGCAAAAGTTTAAAGAGTAACTACATTATTTTCAATTTAATCCCAAATAGTGCTAAAAATTTATCACAACTAAATCCCAGTGGTATTCCAAATAATTTCCAATAATGAATGTGTTGATAGGTCTGTTAAGTCTTGAAGTTGAATATACTAATGTGCCTGTAGCCTGTACTGTAGTGATTTGCCAACAGTTGTTTGATGTATTATAATAACATAACCCAAAAATGTTATTGTCTGAAATCACTGTTATTTCACATTAAATTTCCTGTCCAAAACTATAATACCACTTTGTATTTCCAGTCAATAATAATTTGAATAATTCCACCCAAATGCATGAATAAGCAACTTCTAAAGTAAACAAGATTATATATAAAAAGAACTAAGACACCAAAAAAAAAAACCAAAATGAGGGTCAGAAGTTTATTTCTAATACCTTCTAAGTGGTCAAATTGATAAAATTTGTCACTAAAATTATAATAAAGAATTTACCTGTAGTAAAGATCAGCTAAAACCAGGTTATTCTGTGTGTGTGTGTGTGGATTCCAACATTCTTGACACTGATCACAATGAACATATTACATTTATAATAATCTAATTATGTAAATTTTATTTCATTTATATTTGATTTAATTTAATTTTTTGTTTGTTAGTTTTCACATTTTGTAAATATTCCATTACATGCTACTGTAATGTTAATTTTTTTAACATTTGATTTGATATTTTCCAGAAATTCAGGTCAGGTTTTTGTAAACACCAATAGTTGAAACATTGTACCTAATGCTGACTTAAGTTAAAATCTCTTTGATTGTTTCTTACAGTAGTTTCATAAAAAGAAATCAAGGTCATACTTGAAGTACATGACATATAACATGTAGCAATTATTTTGAAACTCTCAGACATTTACCAGAAGATTGTGGGGCCCTGAGTGGCCGAGTGGTCTAAAGCGCTGTCCGTTATGGACCACTGCCATCTCACCTCTATCTGCGTGTGTTCGAGTCTAAGATTCGGCTATGTAGTTATGTGAGAAAGCTTGCCAGTAGCTTCTCGTGGGTCGGTGGTTCTTTCCGGGGGTTTGTCCGGGTTCTACCTCCACCATTAATACTGGCCGCCATGTATAGCCTATATTGTGCTGAAAAATGCCATTAAACCATAAAAAAACAAAACCGGAAGATTGACCCTCATCCAGGCATCTGTCTGTGCCTTAAGATGTCAAAGTGTTATTTTTTGTTGTGACCATTTTGAGTTTAAATGTAAATTTTTTTTCAATTGAGTGATGCCGAGCACTAAGGCATCGTGTAGCATGGTGTCCCACACAGTCATATTATTCTGACACCATGCCGACCAGCCCTAACACTAACCTCTTAATGCTGTGTGCCAAGCGAGGTAGCTGTTAGTACCATTTTTGTAAGTCTTTGGCATAACTCGGCTGGTTATCGAACCTGTGACCTCCCACATCTGAGGTGGATGCATTAACCACTAGGCCACCGGACTGATCTCTCTCACACATATACACACACACATAACTTTGGATTTCTTTCTTCAGACTATCCTCTTGTTCACTATGAACTGTTCCCTATTTAAACAGATCAGAGTTTAACCAACTGAAACATATATACAAAATACGAGACACGAAGCACGAGAAACAAGCAAGTTTTATCACGTACCAACATTAACCTAGCCTGAGACTCAAACCCCCACATAGACAGAGGTGAGATGGCATTGACCCGGATTGGTGATCGCTTTAGATCACTAGGGGCTCCTAAATTGTTTGTTTGTTTGATTAGGATTTTTTCAACCAGGGATCAAACACACGAACACAAATATATGTACAATAGAAGCTTTATTCAACCATTAGTTTACTGCAATAGTCTGGAGAAACACATCTGTTCATAGGAAGATATATCAATTATTTGCATCTAAAAGACAAAGCCTGTAAACATATCAGTGACAACATCATGGATATTTAGTAGAAAATGAACAATATAAACACTGAGCAGTTAATGAAACACACTTGTCAAAGAAATCTAAATTTGCGGAAAAAAACTTTCAAATAACAACGTTCCAATGTACAGTGTGTGCATTAGTTACAACTTTTTCTGTTTGTTGTAGGGTTTAACGTCATTTTTCAGCACAAGTTAGGCCATACATGGTGGCCAGTATTGATAGTGGGGGAAGAACCCAGTAAAAAACACCCGTAAAGAACCACTGACCCAGGAGAAGCCACTGGCAAGCTTTCTCACATAACTACATTAGCCGAATCTTAGACTCAAACCCACTCGGATAGCGGTGAGATGGCAGTGATCCGTAACTTAGAGCACTTAAGACCACTCTGCCACTCAGGGCTCATACAACATTTTCTGTCAGATCTGCATATAAAAAAGAAGGTATGAGCAGACTCAAAATAAGCCCAATGCAAGTAAACATAAAACATTGCTGCTAATTATTCGATGAGGTATGTTTCCAGTAATTAAGCTAATTCATTTCATGTGTAATAATTATTATCAAAACAATCAAGAACAACTGCCATCTTTGTCCATATCTGAGAGAGGTATAACTGAATGAAAGAGCGTGCAGCAGAAAACATTGCTGCTAATTGATGTATAAAGTAAACAAAGAGTGAGATTCTGATACTTTTAAACTGCAATAAAATAATCAAAGACAGCATGGAAGATCTATTAAGAATTACAGGAGACAAAATTCTTGAGTTGTCCCTTTTTACCAACAATACCAGAGTTGCTAAAGTATCTGATGCAGAAATGCAGAAAAACAGCCATACCCTTGTCAGGGGTGAGGGTATGGTAGGAGAGGGATTTATCAGTTCACAAGCTATACCTAATTTCTGTACCTTTTTATAGAAATCAATGCACATTAGCTATGATGCAATTAATTATTTTAGGTATTGGGAGTCTTGTGCAAGCGGACAATTAGCTAAACATGAAACCAACACTTATCCTGGATCAGGACCCTTAGTCTATGAGTCATTATACCCTGGAGCACACATAGTTTTATCTTAATCCATTAAAACAATAATGAAGCCTCAAAAGTGTTCACAGAACAGTCTCAAAATGTACAATGGCCAAGAGTCATACCATAAGCCTATGCAAGAAGATCTTGATACAAACTAATAAAAACAGTTTAGTTTCTTTGTTATGAGTGAATGTATCACTAGAGAAATACTTGGTTTTTTTTATAATAAAGAATGACTCAAAAGTAAGAAATCTATATCTCGACATAGATTAACTAAATCCTATTTTTTTTACATTACTAAATAATTTATATGAATTAAAGGTCTCAGCAAACAATAATAATAGCAAGAAGATAAGCACATTCAATAAATCAACACAGATTGATATTGTGCCTTTCATTACAAACATAAAACAGTTTGGTGATTGTCTAAACGGTAGTTCTAGCAGAGGTCTAATTTAACTCATGTCTAGCTAAAACTCTGAAGAATAAACAATTAATTCCTTTCCAGTAAACAAATATAATTCAAGTGTAGCAGATGGCTTGTGGATGTTAAATAAATAATTTCTAATGAATGTCATACATACTATAACAGCTGTAGTTGGATATACGAAAGTTAACACTATAGCTATTAATTGGGTTTGGGTTCAATAATTGTTATACTTATTGATCGTATATCTTTTAACATCTGGAGCCCTAACTTCCATGAAAATGTGAAAAGAGAAACAAATAGAGACTTACCATAAACCTTATCCAAATTCTACATATGCTGCACTTCCCATTAAATAAATTATTTGTCTCATAATTAAGATGAATCATAAAGTATGATAACAAATTTAGTCAAAAGAAAGTGCTTACTAATGTTTAAAAAAAAAATCAAACGTGACCAGGAAAACTCAAGCAAGCGGTTAGTACAGATGATATTCAATACTTGTTTGATTAAGGTCAATATTGGGAAGCAATGACTCATGGTTAAGAGTTTACAACAAAAAAGAAGACAATGACTACAAATTTTAAACAATGAAAAAGCACAATAAAGAATGAATCAATATAACCTTTACATCCTGTATTGATATTACCGATATAAAATTGTATGGATTCATGTTCTAGTTTTTGATCCTGAATTTGTACATAAAATAAGTCACAAGTGATCAGCTTAATTACTCTGAATACTGCCTGAAATTGTTTGCACCAGTAGCTGCATGGTACAAGTTGCTGTATAAGGTTTATTTATGTTTGACTCTCACTACATTTATCATTGCATAAAAAACAACACCTACTGATAAATAAATGTTGATTTCATCTGCAAGATTACCATCAGAGTCACTGCATAGAATACAAAAATAAACATGCATCATGCAGTGACTGGTTCCATATACATATAGCAAGTGGTACAGAATGACACTTCAACAATGACATGTGAAATCTGTATCTAACACTAAACCATTTTTAAGTTCAATACATCACATTTTTGTAAACCATCCTCATTAAGGCATACAGTCTATCTCTGAAGGTAATTGGCCTCACAGGGTAAAAAAAAGAAAACAAATTAAAAATTATAGAATAGCAGGCTACCAAAAAAGAAGGCTGTTAGTCCAACAAAACTTCAGAAAAAAAAATGCAGTAGGAAGCTTCTTATTTCAGGAGTTCCTTTTACCTATTCATGAGTCATTTATACCAGTTCTCTTTTGTGATGTATTTGATTTGATATATTTTCTAAACTGCAGGCATGTTATGATATCATTTTGAATTTGTCTAACCATCTACTAGTTTCTGACACGGTCATTTCATAAATATGTATACTCAACAACATAAGTCTTAAATTGTACAATTAAATATGTAGAGCAACAAAGCTGTTCCAAGTGTTTCAGTTTGAAAATATTTGTGGATAAAATGTCCTCTTCCTGGTACAACCTACTGTATATGTGGCGTACCAGTAAAGGACTGAATGAGACAGTAATATGAGGATGTTCTGTTTACTTCTGTACAAGAATAGGTAATGTGATACTGAGATGAAAAAGAAAAAATATAAATTTTCCATTTTTCAACAAACATTACCTGCAAAAAAAGTCTAATGAGGTCCATGTTGGCCTGAGATCATTCCCATCCATAAAATTGGCCAAGTAATATGGCAAGAAAGATCATGATGCAAGAATAAGCAGACAAACTTTGTGCCACTTAAAAGTTTTATTTGTTCTTCCAGTGGAAGCACCATTTGATGGCATGTTAGTATTACATGTATATGTATACAACCAAAATGTCACATGTAAGGAAAACTCAGCTGGTTAATGACTCCGTCTTGCAGCAGTGTTTTTTTCCACACTGTAACCCGAAAACTTGTAGCACAGTAAAACCATGAGAAGAACATAAACATTAGCAACATATTGTAAGCATATGCTGAGACATTTAGCAAAGCCACCTAGACCCTTGATTGCTCTGGCCATGTAGCAAGTTTCTCAACTATCAGGTCTATCTTTTGCTTTGTTAAATCTTTAATATTGATTATCAAAACCCAAGCAAAACAAGATTTTCAAAGCTGTATGTACCAACAATAAACCATTAATTAATCAAGGACATAAAGATACTTTTCATATTCACACTACAAGGCACAGCAGAACCTAGCAGCTACACATATATATATCATAAAGGTACAGTGGTATACATATATGCATACATACAAATATGCATGTAACATTGTAACAGATAAACAAAGTATAGACAATTTGATATAATAACATTTGAGATATCCGGTGATCGATGACCAGGCACTCTGATTACACTGACAGAAATGATGCAAATGCATTGATATTTATCACATCACTTGATCAGTAGACTCTACATATAATATGTGCGGTTTCATATTTTTGATATTACATCATATTAAATATCACTTTATGTGATTCAGATTGGTCCAAAATAAGCCAATGAAACTCTTGCACATTATTCTCATTACTAATTAGCTGCAATCATAAGAAAATTTCATTACCCTGCTTATTGAAACTTTTTAAAACTGCCATACTTTAAAGCAGGTTAACACAATTTGTATAAAGATACATTGTTTTTATGAAAGGATGCTGTCTAATTCTGCAAAAGTTTGAAATTTTTAAAAAAATAAGTTGTTTAGTGGTGTAGTGCATGATTTTTAGTAACAGTGGCCATTTATAATCATGGATCAGTCATTCATACAAATCATCAAGGCCAGAATACTTCCAGTAAACAAATAAACCAATATACACTTTCTCCAAGGGCAGATATAAATGGCATCCCTTTGCATAATGATATTTGGCATGACATATTTATCAGCAAGTTATTGCAAAAATTCGGTCTCAATTAGTAGCAGAGGTACAATTTTATATAACATACCTAAAATGTGCATTATTTATGCATGTAATCCAGTTATTTAAACACACACACACACCAAAGCTGATGGAAAACACAGAGGTAAAATTCTTTTAGTCTGGTTATAATTTCTGTTTCTTAAACCATATGCAGAGTGTACACCCACCCACACCCAAAACTTCCCAACAAAACTTATTGATTGAACTGGACTTTTACAACGGCTGCAGATCTAAACAAGGTCAAGAGAAGTGGACATCATGTCAAATAATTGCTAAAGCAGGGGAAGGTACAACTTCAATCAGGTTGAACTTTCATCATAACATCAAAGTGCATATGATTTAATCTTGTTTTCAGTGGACTATACTTCCTGCCTGGACTCTTTGAAAAATATCCACATATTAAACACAAATTTTGTTGTTGGATTGGCTTCATTCTCTTCAGGTTATATAATAGTTTTCTGTCTTTTTTCTTTACACAATATGCAGAACCTGTCTTGAAAGACCACCCATTCTGCCAAAAAATAGTTTCTCAAAATAGGTGGTCTCTCATAACAGGTCATAATACAATATAATGAATAAATCTGTACATGGTGATTTTGGTCTCTAAAGACAAGTTTTACTGTAATGCTTTATTGTTTACCTAAATGTATACACACAGTCAACAATTAATGAAATGATGCCATTTAATTGAAATGATCAGCAGGTCAACTTTTCCCCCCACCTAAATATACCCACTAGAATTACTGAGATGCTGACAGATTTAATAAAATGCAAAATGTACAGTACCATGTACAACTAAACTTAGGAAGGTTTCGTTTGCTATACTCTAATACCTCTTATCTGGACAGGATTCAGTTTGTGACATGTCTTTGTTGAATACACCACTCCCTCGATAACTCGCGCACATCGGGGTCCCAAAACATCGACTGCACTAAATGTCAACATGAAAACCCAATTTAAGACCTTTACCTGTAACCCAGAAAATTTTATTTACTAAGCATCTTTTAGAATTTAACAAATAAATATATGATTTAAAAGATGGAAAAGTATACCTAAAAAAAATCTGCATCTACTATGCAAGTTTCAAATTTTGACAGAAGATTTCCCACTCATACAATATCATTTGTTACCCATGCAAAGTATCAACTTGCAGCTAGAAGGACATTGTCAAGAAATTCTCTGGTGTACAGTCTGTTTCAAATTTTTTTGTAATTCTTCCCCATAAACAAGACATTGTAAACATCACATGCTATTGCTGACTCTCTTTCATATAATGGCCTTTTATTTTTACAAAACGTTAAACTTTACTACATTTTTTAAAAGATCAGTTTACTTTGCTTAATATCTCTTACCATTTATTGGTATTATGCTGAATTTTCTAAAACAAACTATAAACCAGACCTAATTACTTGACTGAAATGCTGACATGAACAGTCCAAAGTAATATATTTCATATCTATTGCCCGACGAACAAATATGACATCTTTTCAATGCTGTGCTTAAAATATGCCAACATATTGCAAGTCATAAAAGCACAGTCTCGGAATGGTATCCAGTGTGTCCAAAATTAATATTATTTTAAACAAAAATATTCTGGTGAGAATTGCCTCTATTCAAATGGTAAGCATTGCAGATTTTTTTATGTTCGTCATTCGGTCAAATTCGGTATCTTAGGTGCGCAGAAATGCCAGACAGTATTGTATGTACATGATGAAAATAATTTATAATGGAACTTGACTGGACATGCAGAAGGGAATTGTGACATCTACAACAACCAAGAAAAAATGCAGTGGCTTCATAACTTCTAAAGCATCAAAAGATTTTTTATTCAAATGATCCCCAACATGGTTCTTTTTAAAATCAATTATCAGTCAATTTAACATGAAAAAAAAAGAGAAAGGTCTTTCTTGACATGATGATATTTTTACCTGTATAAACTAAATGGTCATGCTTAATGCTCTAAGAAAACATCTCCAGTGGTTAGATTAAAGAACTGATTGTCAAAGGTAATAAAAAGGTGAGTAGGTCAGAAAACAACATCCATTCTTGCACAGGTTACAAAGCTGACTAAATTTGAGGAAGACAAATTTTAGAACACCATTGTTGTCTCTGAATTTTGAAAAACTGGCAACAAGAATTTTCTGGTTGCATGGTAAATTACTGCAACTGCCCAAGATGGCTGTAATCAAAATATTCAAAATCTTGTCTCTTTCTCACACATTTACACAGAGCATATATACTAGTAAATCACTATCAGACATGCTCAGTGTTTCCCTTTACCATCATTTGCACTTCAGAGACCCCCAAATTTGTAATTTGATCCTCAGTTTTGATATCAAAGTTTGTTTTGACTCGGACTGACCACCAGTTTTGACACCAAGGATTTGTTTACTCTCAGTCTTGCATCCCTGGGGAATACACTGCATGCTAATGAAAAGTGTCACACATGCTGCTGTCACCTGCTAAAAGTGAGTGCTCTCATTTCATTCACTTACCAATGGGACACCATGTACTAAATTATAAGCTGTTGTACTGCCAAAAGAATGGCATTCTTTGAGGATTCACAGAGAGGAAAGTAGCATGTTATGGATACCCAACACATGGATTTTGTACTTATACATGTAGATATTACCAAACATTCAACAACATAATTATACAGATAATAATGGCAAGCAGATGAGAATACTCTTATCGGACTATACAAAAGCATAAACTTCCATTAGGATTTTGAAAATAATAATGATTTTTATAATATTTTTGGGGTTGAATAACTCGGCGTTCATACTGGACAAAATGGTTGCCTAACATCAATTTTGGGTTGGTTCCCAGACAATGGATTTTTTCTACCCTGAGATAGTATGATGAGTACACAAAAGTGGAACAACTAATTCATGTAAAGTTAGGTAAATAACAGAACTACATGCTAAAAAATAAAAGTTATTACTCTTCTTTGGCATTAAGTAAAGATTATTAGCTAGTTCATTATCACTGGCAATGCTTGTTTTAAGTCAGATTCTGCTTCAGCTACTGTACTTAGAACAGTATGGAAGTATGATTCATCGTTTAAGGTGAAAATTCATAATACCGCTATGATTCAGAGAAGGATAAGTCATTCACAAATGTGAGGCGAGCCAAACAAAACTAAATTTTGAACTCGGGTTGATGGAGTTTAACTTCGTAAAGTTCAGCCGTAAGCTGTTAACATGTAAATATTGAAGACTTAATATTTCACTGATCAATGCATCTAATTGATCTCTTAAAAGCAAAGATATTTTAATCAAATTGTATTCATATTTATAATAATCCAGAATTGAAGGTCTGCACAAATTATTAAATGGAATCAGTTACTGCATGTTTGTTAACTGTTTTGAATACTACACAATATCTGTCAGGTGTAGATTCAAAATAGACAGCACAATCAAACATAAATAAGAACTGTGCGCAAACTGGTTACATGCAGCAATCGATGCAGACAATGCATCATAAATATTAATGTACACGGTTACAAGTACCTACGCTTACATCGAAGATCAATGCATTCTTTACGTTACGAAGCTGATGAAATTATGGTGACTTTTCAACTCCACACACATATTTTTTATTTTAAAAATATTTTAACAAACAAGAATATCTCTACATATATGGTGTTTTTTTTTCTAATGATGTAAATCCATACCCCTCCCCCTCAAACGATACCAGCCTCTGGACCAACTCAAGACTGGCTATAGTGACTTATTCCACGTGGATTTGGCTAGAAATAGATCCGAATAGATTTGTGGTGGAGTGGAATGAAAGGTAGGATCGTTTGGGTTCTAGAAATATGATTTCCTCAACACCACGCAGTCCAAAAGATGATAATATCCTCAACTCCCTCCCATTATGCCATAACTTATGTCCACATCGCTACCCCTACACTGGCATAAGTTTGTGATTTATGCCGTTAGTATACATACCAAGTACTCCACGTAGGCCTATATGAAACAACTGTGCTCGTTTCAGATCTAGCAAACGTCCATCGCGTGACACATCGAGGCAGTGGGCTTTAACAAACACATGTATCCTTTTGTGTTATTGTCAGGGTACGCGAATTGCATGCAGGTAGGGTATATGTAGGGCATTGGCCGAACAACCTTTAAATGGGAACTTAATTATTCAATAAAATAGTACAGCAGCTGTTAAGAATAATTATACGTGAAGAACAAACAGTAGATTTTATAAAATAAATGTACAGATAGCTAAATTGTGATAGATAAGTCATCAATTTTGACAATATTTTATATTTATATCTACGTCTTATTTCAAACGGTGAGCGTCTGCAAAATTTATAAATGTATATTCGTTCGCCTTTTCCCGTTTACGATAAGAATGCTTTCTTCTATAATGATTGGATAAATATTTTGTTCTGTTCATGATCATATAGAAGTTGGTAAATTGCTATCCGTGATGTTAAGACAAGCGTTTTGGGGTTTCAGATTTTACCAACGTGAGGCGCACGCTGAATAGAGGATTACAGAAATGGTTAAAATAACCATTTCTTGCTTTCCTCCGCCAGAGGAAGGCATTCGTCATAAAGAAGAAAATATTGTGGCAAATATTGAAGGAAGAGACCTTGGAAATGGAACTCTTTATATTACAGAAAGGTGGTTGTAGTTGTAATACGTAGTACAACATCGTACCAGTATGCACTGTATAATCCGTACATTTTAACCGTAAGGTCCGATATACGGTTGGTTTACAGAAGAGAAAGTACTCTCAGCAGTGCTTATATTTATCCCATACTTGATTATGGTACACTTGTTCAAATGAAAAACATGTTACATAAGAAAGATAGCGAGGCAAGCATGTATAACCGTTTTAGACCAGTCCATTAGAACTGGTGGCGCGAAACTTAAAATAAATTATTTTCTTACTCGTTAAACGTAAATATCACACGGGTACTCTTCAAAGAGGAAATGTTTTTAAAAGTTGTCAGAATATACATAATGCACAAAAACATAGTCTTTTAATTCAGCAATGTATAAGTTCTAACTAGACTGTTGAGTTCAAAACACTTGTTGGCGTTTTGAATCAAATGTGAGTTTCTCTAGTAATACTGTTGCCATATTTGCATGAATGGGTCTTTATTTTCAAGCAACAGATGTGAAATAGTTCTCTTCAAACATGTGTACACAAGTTCTCCCCGTTTATTTGTTCAGATTGTTTTAGACCGCTTCGGTGGCCTTGTGGTTAGAGCGTCTGCTGCGGAAGTGGGAGGTAGTGGGTTTGATCCCCGGCCAACAAATACCAAAGACTTACATAAAGGGTACTAATAGCTGCCTCGCTTAGCACTCAGCATTAACCCATAAAGTGCTGTATTGTTTTGCAGTAAAAGGTTTTTTTTTTTTTTTTTTTTTTTTTTTTAATTGAACACAAGGTATCAGGATTTTACTTATTCCCCTACATCACCACCTGACCTGGCGTATGGGGCATGATCTTAAATTCTTTTGTGTCCTGATCTCTACATGTGTTCCCTACACAACACACACACACACACATACACACACAGACACTTACTTACAATCACAATTATTGTACACAAAGTCATACTCGCATACAAACCCCAAGATGCATGAAATTGCATTTAAAAAAAAAAAAAAAATAATAATAATAATAAATATATAAATTTTAAAAGTAAAAATAGTAATAATAATAATAATAATTCATGTACCAAAAGTTGATAATAGGGTCCACTTTCTTTTAAACTCGTCACTGCTGTTATTCACTTTGGCGACATATTTTTCCAGCGTTTTATATGATAAAACACAATTTTTATAATAGGCAAGATTTGGGCTTTTTGATGCACAACGTGATCTGTATATAACATTTTGCAAGCAAAATTAGGAAGTTAATAAGATCGTCAAAGTTGTTATTTCCTATAAAGACATCTTTTCATGTAATTCGAAAATTTGGGTCATAAGTTTGGATCCATTCTACCAACAGTTTCCAAAAGTTTTCAGTAACTAAACAGTCATAAAATAAGTGCTCAATTTCTTCTATTCCCTCATTACAAAAGGTACATTTATCATTATCACTTAAATTAATCTTTTTTAGAAACTGGTTTGTGGTAATATTTCTGTGGAGAAATCTAAAGTTAAAGCTAATCAGTTTTGTGTCTTTTGTACAAAATCTAGCCGAAACTTTTGCAGTAAAAGTTCCCTCAGTGCTGAATTGTTTCAGGGGAGAAAAGAAGAAAACTGCACAGTCTTTAAATTGCATGTATTTCATTAAATATACACTATTGATAGACAAACCCTATATAAAAAATGATGGTACGTGTCTATACTTTAAGATTAGCAGCAAGACACATGTGTAGGTTTAACATATTTGCAGGTACAGGTGTTAATACAGGTAAAATGACAAGTTACAATTGTATTTCATCAGTATTTTTGTTTGTTTTTGATGGAAAAGTTCAAATATATCTAAGAAATGTTATATTCTTTAGTAGTCCAACCATGCACATGTTATGTCTGTCACAATGTTATATATAAATTGTGAAAATCACAGGTAAAGGCAGGGTGACAGTTTTGAAAAAATCCACTCCATGAATGTCAGAGGTATGTTTAAACCCTCCAGTCAGTTCATGAAAAACTATCACCTGTTATTTATTATAATATCATCAAACCGAGGTCCATATCTGGTGATTAAACCTCGGCAACGGCTTTATTTTTGTTCAATCATTGGGCTGATTTTGCGTGAAGAGTCACCTTAATTGTTCTCATTGTCTGACAGGTGTAAATTGCTTGGGATAGCATGAAATCTATCCCATACTTATTTTTTTGCTGAAGTATGCGGTTGATATCACATCAATAGCCCATTAGAAATCGAGAACAGACATATGTACCAAACCCATTGTTTTAATCTATGCGAAAACGTTTTAGATGCTCAGATAAGACAGGCCGCCATTTCGTAATGCGACATTTTTCGTTCAAGTCTGCCCCATGAACTCTCTGATCTGCATTATGATTTGTTTGATCTACTATCAGATGCAATAGCTCATCTAAGAAAAAGTCTTCAATAGTCCGTAGGTTCATTATTCACCATCTCGACATTTAATTTTGAATTACCAGTGAATGGGGGTTGACAGCCGCGCCATCTTTTTATGTCAAGCGAGCATGTACATCCGACTCCAGTTCCACGTAAATTACTGGTTCAAAATCATTCATGTATATTTCCATCAATACCTCGCTTGCTCCAATAATGTAATTTTTCTCAAATTATTCAAAATCAATATTAGCATCACTATCAGAAGCGAATATTTGTTGCAAGAAATCACCTTCGTATTCATCGTTGGCCATTTTAGTTTGCACAAGTACCATGTGTTTAAAAGCGAGCATTTGTAAAATTACATTGTTAATAATATAGTAAAGTACTGCAGAATGCTAGTTCCGGGCCTTTTTAACCCAATCAAATATAGTTTTACAGGCATTTATGGCAAGATGAAGTTATAGAATGCGATCAGTGTTGCTCACCTCGAGCGCGACTATAGTCGCGACACACACTTTAAGGGTTAAGAGGTTAGTGTTAGGACTGGTCAGCCTGGTTTCAGGATAATGTGACTGGGTGGGACATCATGTTACATGTCTGCGGCATGATGCCCCAGTGTTAGACATCGTAGTGATATGACTGAAAAATTGTTTCAGCTGCGTTAAAAATCCTAATCAAACAAACAAATCAGTTTGTTTTAGAAATATTAAAACTAGACATTGCAAATGTAGGACAGATGATACAGTTTTCAATTAAATGGACTTTACACCGATAAACAGTTTCAACAGCACTGCCATTTGCTGATTTAAAAGTAGTTTGGGGTTAAATGGCAAACTGACAAAGGTTTTTATGAGATTCAGAAGATAGCTGAAGTTTCTGGAACTGACAGTTTGGATGGAAATAGTAGCCAAGTGTTAGAAAGTACATGAATCCATGATGCCTTGCTTAGTGTTTGGAATACATCTATTCCTTGGATTGACAAAATTCAGTCTCACCCTGAAGGACTATCAATAGTTCCATCGCTGTCAGGTTATTCTGGATATCTAAGGTTACCAATATTGGCGCAAAACCCATACCGAATTCAATTGATGGAAAACAAATCTGCAATGCTTACCAATTGAAAAGCACCAGTTGTCACCAGAATATTATATTCAAAATAATATAAAGTTTGGAAAAATAGATATCACCCCTATGTTTCCATGACTCGAGATATGGCAGCCTAATTCTGCGCATGGCTTTGAAAAGATGTAATGTTTATGCATCAGGCTATGGAAATGAAATACATTACAGTGGGACCCCGCTATAACCCGAATTCGGATATACTCGGTTGTGGCATGGCTCCCGAAATTTCGGGTAATTTCTTACAGGTATTTTTCTCAAAGACCAAAAAAAAAAAATTAAGTATGAAAAAGTTTAATTATCATTCTCATATTCGTCTAAACAGTGCGAAGAAGAATGTGTAGAAAATGTATTATCAAATTTCTTCTAGTTTTGTGCCAAAATAAACGTCGGAAATACGAACCAATTGCTGGGCCTACTGAGAACTTTGATCTTTGTTTATTGTTGAAAAATTACAGCTCATAAGTGTCAATATTATAATTACTGATTCCTGAGTAATGAAGCCATCGTGTCTACTTTGTGTTTATCTTTAATGCATTCCTAATACAATCGTTGCTCAAATAATCTCCGATATATTGTTCTCTTAATTTCATACACAACTAAGCAACAGCCAATGTGGCGGTTGATAAAAGATTCTCACCAGAATGTATAAATCAATTAATTTAAGTACATTGTTTATCATCAAAGTGAACTGCCGAGCTAAACAGTGACATAATTCAGTGGTTAAAATACAGCCATTTCTGCCTGCTGTATTTATTAGAGTACATCAAAAGAACATGATGCAATAACTGGGTGGCAAGTTCAAAGGACTTTGACTAGCAGCTTGGGTGGGAAAATGTGCTGAAATTTACAATGACTGAATTCAGAGACAGAAAGATCCTGAGATGTACATGTAGTTATTATAAGCATACACTTTAGCTTCTATTATTTAATCTATGGACATGTACTATTTCATCATTCATTACGTACACCCGTTACGTAATTTTTGTCTTTTTCTTTTCATTGAATTCAGTCACATAATGATCTGTGACAAAATTATTGAATATTTTGCATCCATGTGTGGATATTTTCGGTTCATAGCCCGGTCAGATTCTATGGCTCCCAACTACCGTGTTATAGCGGGGTCCCACTACTTTGGACTTTTTGGCATTTCAGCCAAAAATTGAATTTTCAACCAAACCAACACGTGATCCAATATTTACAGAAATTATGTACATGTATCGTTGTGCAGAATTACCAGATGTGCCTAATATATTGGCTGATATGGTTGTACATGTCAGTGTTATAAAGAATGTGGAAAGTTCTTCTAATATGCATAGTTCAACAATGTCAAGATTGGGACTGCAACTTTTAAAGGTGGGACTCTTATTTTTACCAAATATGGAGTCCTGGACTCCTAGTTTTAAAATCCTAGCGAGACCTGCTCCAAATGAAAATAAACAACTTCACGATGTGTGAAGGTCTTCTTAATTTGATTTTAAATACTAGTAAGAAAAGGTATTTAGACACAGATTAGTATTTAAAGAAATGGTTGCTGAAATAAAATAAAAATTTTGACTGAAAATCTGTGATGTCTCTTATTTCACTGATGTTAAAATTAGGTATGGCAGGTTTTTTTCCCAATGTTTTATAAACATAAATCAAACAATATTTCTGGCACTTCAATGTACTTGGCAAATCAGGCTAATTGAAAGTCTGACTATACCAACCTGTTTGTTAGTTTGGAAAGCCCATTAGGCATGAAAGGTGCAGGGGATGCCATTTTTAGTGCTATTCTGGTTAGTAATTTTAAATGAATGATTTATTTGCGTTAGTTCTCTGCACACTTAGTTTTCTGCACTTTTTATCACATTAAACGTTTTCATTATTGAAATTGGTAGGGGGGTACAAACAAATGGGGATACATAGTAATACTATAGATACACAAATCAATTTCAGCAATGTGATTTGTTTTTGTTAAACAAATGTTATACCATTGGAGAAAAAGTCTAGGGTCGGCAATGAGAAACTGGGACACTCCATCAACTGGAACACATTTTTTTTTATTTGCCTAAACAAATATGACTTGATTTCCTACAGTTAAAGCTTAACAGCACACATTAACGCCATTTTTTTAAAACTCACAATTCAAGAACAACAGCTTGCATAACCCTACAGTGTATGCATACACACTTTGAAACCGTTTATCAGTGCCATACCAAGAAATCGTCATAAAACTTATGCATTTCAGTGTTTCCATTTCAGTTATAGCTTTGAATTTTTCCGGATCAGTCGGCAACAATTTTCATCAACAACATGCCCCAAAAACCCAATGGATGGTTTAGAAAATTCACACTTCACACTTTAAAAGTGATGCCTGCCTTTTGAATTGATTTCATAACAATTTATAGTTTTTCCTATTGTTTCTGCCTTTCCCCAAAACAAGAACATTGTCCATATGATAGAATGTTCTGCCATGTAGCTCCAGAGTTTCTGACATTTTTTTTCCCTAGATCGTTAAACAAATTAAGGAATTTCTCACGATAATCATTATCTAAATTTATGGATTTATACATTTTGTGAGTTTTTATCTGCTGCAATTACTGAGGATATATTTACCTGTTCAATAATCTTGAGACTCTGAATCGGCCAAGATTGCCTAATTTAGTCCCATTACAACAATTTTGTTTTGTACACTGAATGCATTGTTCAATTCCAGTCCACATGTAAATTTTCCCTGCACTTTAAGTTTAGAGATTCCGGGTCCATACAGTTTTCGATCCGACTTTGATAGTGTTTGGTCTTTGACTTTCTGTAAATCCCTCTCATGAATTAGTCATATAAGCTCCAGTGTCAGTTTTGAATAAAAGTGAAGCGTTCAATCTCACACGCATTATCCATGGTTGACTCTTTGTGCTAATAGTCCCTAAAAATCCAGTTTCCGTTCGTGATTCTATTGTGTTTACTGCTGATTTTAACAGACAGCACTTTGCATCGTGTCCTCTTTTCTTACACTTGTGGAATTCTGTTTTGCTGAACATTGGTCGCTTGAAGGATTAACTTTCTTTCCACATTTTGTGCATCAAACATTCATCCATTTCTGCTGACACTATTGTGTTGAATGTTTGCAATTTTATGTTTGTTTCCCATATTTCAGTGAAGTCGATTTGACTGCATCCATTTCAGTCATTCGTTCTTTAGTTGTTCATATGATTGATTGCTGCTTTTTCACAGCCTCAGTTGTCAAGCTAGACTAACGGCAGACTCAAGAGTTACATTTACATCTAACTGCAATGTTTCCAACAGTCAATTTTTGATCATTTTATCATGTAGTGGCCTGAAATTACAATTATCGGCTAACACATAGATAGCTGTAACAAAACTGTCCACTGTTTCTCCACCTAGTCATAAGCAGAACAAGGTTGGTATACATGACCATTGTCAATCATTGGTGTCCTGTTGTCTATCATCTGACAAAAATTGTAATTTGTAACTTCTCAAAAATTCTTAATACTAATTTCAACCAAATATTAAACAGCATCCTCGCATCAGTCTTTCAGATTTCAAAGATGATGTAGATCCACTTAATCTCACCATTACTAAAAAAATAAAATCCTGTCTGTGATCCATTAATTATTGCCATTTAATTGACTTTCTTTTGGCTAGATATATGGCTTTTGCAGTTGCAAAATAAGGTTTGACATTTTCACCCTGATCCATATTTGGGAACATAGAAAAAAAAATGTAAACAGAAAATAAAATTGGAATAATTTGAGAATTTATATGTCCTCTCACACACTGCTTTGATTATTCTATTGAAATTTTGTTAATAATGTAAGATCTTGCTATTTTTCTATTGCCCATTTATAAAAATTTTTTTCTTCTGGAATTTTGATTTTTGCACATAGTATGTTTTGCAACCTTTGACATTATTGCTACTGAACATCCTTGATGTGCAGGGAACTTTCTGATATTTTTATATTTTATTGTTCCCAAGATCTTGCTTGACATAATATATAATAATTTTGTATTTCTCTTTTCTTATATTCAGTCAGCTGTCATGGTTAGGGCAGCAAGGACATGGATTTGCTTTGTTTTACCCAGCCATCAGTCTGCATGCCATATCCAGGGACTTAAACAGTTTTCCAGATGAATGTCTCTACTTACAAGTGGATGGTAAAATGATAGGTTAGTTCTTCTTGTTAACGGCAAATAGACAGCAACTCATTCTCTACTCCTGACCTTTATCAGATTTTGTAAATAGCTTGTATTGGTTTAATAACTGTCCTGTAGCTTTCAGGAAAACTAATACAAAATTCTGAACATTAAAATTAGTGTTTCAAACTGACAACTTAAATGTATAGGGTATAGAAGATACCTACTGATTTGGGGGTAAACAGATTAAATGTCAAGGTCACTGACTTAAAGAAGTATACAGTAGAACCTGTCTTGAAAGACCACCCCTTTTGCCAAAATGTAATGGTCTCTCACAACAGGTCATAACACTATATAATACATAAATCTGTGCATGGAGATTCTGGTCTCTCAAAGCAGGTTTTACTGTAATGTTTTCCACACGGTAGTAATATTAGTCATAGACCTAGACAAACTTTATGCATGGCTTGTGCTTGGACCAAAGTAGAAGCTAACTGACATGGGCATTACAATGTCATGCTTGGACCAAAGTAAAATGTCATGGTCTACGTAGCTATAAAAAAGGGTATTTTTGCATAGTCCTGGACCATTTATTTGTGTAAGGTATTAAGCCAATTAATTTTCTAGCCAAAGACAAGTTCATTAACTGGAAGAAAAAGTGGTTTTTGCATAATAACTTTAGTCTTGCATCATGTCATTTTTGGGTCAGAAGTTGATAGTCATTGTGACCGACTCTACAGTAGCTTTTCATTCTAGAGTAATTACTTTGATCATACTTTATGGCAGGCATGCAGTTAAGGTAATGAAGAAATTGTTGTTTTGGCATATAAATATTGAAGTTCATAGTCAGTGTAAGTATGGTAAGAAAATAATGGATGTTTCATTGTATAGTTCAAGATTGGCACCTGTATTATCAACCCCAGTCATATTTCTGATATTAGCAACCCCAGTCATTTTTCTGAAATTAGCAACCCTAGTCATTTTTCTGATATTAGCAACCCGAGTCATTTTTCTGATATTAGCAACCCCAGTCATTTTCTGATATTAGCAACCCCATACATTTTTCTGATATTAGCAACCCCAGTCATTTTTCCGATATAAGCAACCCCAGTCATTTTTCTGATATTGAATAACTGCAAATACTTTCTTCATATAGATTTGTTTAACATCATTCCAAAACAGTTCAATTTTTTTTTAAAATATCAAGATATTTTTAAGAAAAATAAAATTGAACTGTTTTGGAATGATGTTAAACAGATCTATATGAAGAAAGTATTTGCAGTTTCAATAATATAATTTTTTTGTACAACATTTAAGTTTGAAAATATTGACATTTCTAGAATTTTTGTTTTATATAAATGTATTTAGATTATCTGGCAACCACTCCAGTGGCCTATTGCTTAGAGCATTCACTTTAGAAGCTCCTGGGTTTGATCCCCGGCCAAGTCATACCAGTGACTTACAAAAATGGTACTAATAGCTGCCTTGCTTGACACTCAGCATTAAGAGGTTAGTGTTAGGACTGGTTGACCTGGTGTCATTATAATGTGACTGAGTGGGACATAATGCTACATGTCCGTGGCCTGATTCCCCAGTGTTAGACATCACTATAAACAGCCACTGAATTTTCTGATTGTAAATATCAGCACAGCTAACATGATCATTTGATCGATACATTTTCCCACTCAACAGGTGGTCGAAGCAGGACTAGCAAATTGGTGCATACAAAGGACTCCTGTATAAGTGATTTTTTTCTGCAGCCCAGATATTAAAAAATTGTGTCCAGATACGTGTACTTAAGCGTTTTCGAGACCTGAAATATATCATATTAGCACATATGTAAAAGAACTTCAGAAACAAAAATGCAAAGCTTATTCATAATTGTCATTGAAACAATGTTGCAAGACCTAATTTCATGGATAGAATTCAAGTTGGTTTCATCTTCTAAATCCTGTGATGTTATATTAAGCTTCTTGCAGAATGGACCAGGAAATGCTGCCATTTTTCACATAGAATGTTTCAGTATCATAAACCTGCAAATTAATTTATCACTTTCAGACACTATGTGTTTATTGATGTTCTCAATAGTTTCAGCACACTGCAGTTAAAAGAAGAAATGGTCTAATCTTAAATTTGTTATAATTTATCTTGCACATTAGAGCATCAGTTTCTATTTTGTACACAAGACTGCCCAGGAATGTGGAACATCATCAAGAAGGTCATAAGGATACAGGCCACATTTGGTTAATTTAATTATGGATTTTAAAGTAGTTCCTGCGTTCATGGGTAGATTAATTTTTGCATTGGAAAGATCATAATATCCCAAACTGCAGTGGTGTTCACTGCAGGAGAAATAATGAATTCAGTGATATATTTACTAATTCAAAAGTGTACGTGTCTTGTAAGAGTTTCATATCACAATTCAGTTTTTTAATTCACAGACCTTTTTTAATATTGGATGGATGTTTTTTGTTTTGACTGCTTAAAATACGTGTTTATTCAATATAACAATAACCTCTTTTTTATGAAAGTTTTCCTCTATTTTAGATAATGAGGAAGATCAAGAAAACATCTCTGATGAAGATGATAATGAAGAAGATTGTGAACTATCCCTTGCCGAGTTGAGATTTATACCAGCTAATAAAGAGCACTGTATGTGTAAAACGAATGTTAATTGACTTCATATACTTTTTGATGAGGTTGTTGTTGTTTTGTATGCATCTAATACACCTCACTATAAGGAACATCTACATACCATTGCAGGGGCCCCGAGTGGTCTAAAGCGCTGTCCATTATGGACCACTGCCGTCTCACCTCTTCATGGGTTCGAGTCTAAGATTCGGCTAATGTAGTTATGTGAGAAAGCTTGCCAGTAGCTTCTCGTGGGTCGGTGGTTCTTTCCTGGGTTTTCCCTGGTTCTTCCTCCACCAATAATACTGGCTGCCATGTATAGCCTATCATGTGCTGAAAAATGGTGTTAAATCCTAAAAAAACAAGCAAACAAAACATACCACTGCATTGTTTAAAGTGGTTATGAATAATGTATAATATATAATTAAATTATGTATTGGTTATATGATGTATAATATATCAAGTAAAGACAGTCTCGCATCACCACTGTACACATTTATGGTTCCCTTGAACAAGGCTGACATGTACTATGTAATGTATTCCATTATGAAGTAGACCACTCCAGTGGACAAAATGGTTATTGTCTGCCTCAGATGTATGCGGTTACAGATTTAAATCCTGGCCCAGTCATAATAAAGATTTATACAAGTGGTACTCTCAGCTGCCTTGCTTGGTATTCAGCATAAAGAAGTTAAGTGTTAGGACAGGTCATGGTGTCAGGATAATGTGACTTGGTGGGACATGGTGCTACGTGTCTGCGTTATGATGCCCCAGTGTTAGACATCACTATAAACTGCCACTCTACATATATCGTAGCAGTATGAATGAAAATTTGCTGAAGCTTCATTAAAAATTCAAATCACACACAAACATACACAATTTGAGACAATTTTACATGGGATGTGGTGCATTTGTATGGCTTGCATGAACTGTGTTATAGTGAGAGATCAATGTAATTGATATAATATTCCCAAGTACAAGGCATTCTGACATAATGCCATAGACCTTTGTGAATCTTGAACAGTGTAATCATGACAGATCAATGTAATTGATATAATATGCCCTAGTACAAGGCATTCTGACATAATGCCATAGACCTTTGTGAATCTTGAACAGTGTAATAGTGACAGATCAATGTAATTGGTATAATATGCCCTAGTACAAGGCATTCTGACATAATGCCATACACCTTTGTGAATCTTGAACAGTGTAATAGTGAGAGATCAATGTAATTGATATAATATGCCCTAGTACAAGGCATTCTGACATAATGCCATACACCATTGTGAATCTTGAACAGTGTAATAGTGACAGATCAATGTAATTGATATAATATGCCCTAGTACAAGGCATTCTGACATGCCATACACCTTTGTGACTGTTGAACAGTGTTATAGTGACAGATCAATGTAATTGGTATAATATGCCCTAATACAAGGCATTCTCACATAATGCCATACACCTTTGTGACTGTTGAACAGTATTATTGGGAAAGATCACTTGGCTTCTTACTGGGTGGCACTCAACAGTTTTGTATATTGCATAGGGTTGGATTTTTAAAGAAAAAGAATTTTCAGAGGTTTCGGAAACACTTAATTGCACATATTTAGATGCAAATGTTTAATCTGGGATGCAGAAATTCAGGAGTCCTGTGTACACATGCAAATATCTGTGCGCAAATTCAGAGACTTGCAAGTGCTACTTCTGAGTGGGAGAATGTTGATTGCTTGACCACTTTAACTGCATTTATCTTTACAATGACATAATTCAGTGGTTAAAATACCACCAGATGTATGCATCTAAGATCAGCAATATTGGCACAAAACCCATACCAAACTCAATTGGCGAAAATAAAATTCTGCAATGCTTGAAAAGCGGCAATTGTTACTAGAATATTCTATTCAAAATAATGCCAGTTTTTGACAAATGGGATATCACCTTTATTTTTTCAAGACTCGAGATATGACGGCCTATTCTGCATATAGCTTTGAAAAGATGTAATGTTTATGCATCAGGCTATGGAAATGAAATATGTTACTTTGGACTTGTTTTTGTCAGCATTTTAGCCAAAAATGAAATTTTCAACAAAAATAATGTGGAAATTAAACTCAGTGACAGCCAACCATTCTTCGAATCAGGAAAGTTCAACATTTTCTGGGAGGGGACTGCAACCTTTGTTGGTTGGACAACTATTTTTACCCAAAATGGGAGGCCTGGACTCTAGTTTTAAAATCCAATCAAGACATCTGCAGTTTACAGAATGGTTATACCAGCTATTTAATAAGACCTTGAATATCTTGGGTATTATTCAAAGAGCATTTACATCCCTTTATTTTAGTGTATGATTGATGTGTATATTTTGTGTATGATTGATGTGTATAATCTTGGGTTATGGAGTATACAGATTGACCGTACTTCATATAAACTGCTTACTCCATTTTGGCCATTCCCATTTTGGACTTTGGATGAGAATTGTGAAAAGAGCCAATAGCTTTCTTACATTTATACATTTGTTAATTCATACATTGTACTTTCAGATGCTGGTATTGCCTAGTCTAGGAAAACTTATTTTCCCTATTTTATTAACTGCTCAAAATAGCTCATACTACTTCAGGCTGAGTTTTTGAGAAGAGAGCCATCATTTTAATTACCTTGTGTACAGTTTTCACAAGTGCAATATCCAAATAAATTTCAGCCACAGTGCATGCAAGTAACATAGAGCTAAAACATTTCTCTGTTGAGCATGTCACAATTGTAAACAACTTCACCTTACTCCTGCCACTGTCTCAGAAGTTCATAATATCTGCAGCATGCCCCCTCCCCCACATATAAGGCATTTTGCATATAACACAATACATTTTTGAAACATTCTTGAATAGTGTTATAATGAAAGTTCATTTATAGAATTTCACTTAATTTGTACCATTTTGCATTGATAATGCTGTTAAATGCTACAATGTACATATATATCAATGGTCAAATATACATAAAATTTCAATTACATGACATTTACATATATGTTTTAACAAACATGTAGTTATTGCATAAGGTTGCATCTTATTCTTCATAATTCGGTTTAAAACCCTTATGTCAATGTAAACAGGAGGTCCATTTGGTTTAGAGTACATTAATACTGTTTTAAATTAGAACCTTGGGGATTGTCAATGATAGGCCTAAAATGATGCTGTAGTTTTTGTTATGAATTATATCAAGTAAGAACATGCATTTGGGGAAACCAGCATAATCCACAAAATTTTCATTAGAGTCATTTTAAAAAAGTGAGGAAACTGGGTATGCAGTACTACAAACTATGTGTGTCTTAGAGTGAGATCAATGTACAGTGAGGAGGTGGGCCAGCACTTTACATTTACTTTCAGACTCTATTTCAATCTGCCTTGGTAAGTAGGATAAAATTGTCTGTGTTATCTAGATACTATTTTTATCCAGTTTCAATCAAATTTTGTAAATGGTTTCATCTTGACAATCATGGATGATTTTGATTACAATCAAGAGACTGCATATTATGGTTTTATCTTTAGATATACTAACATAGGTAAAATCTACATAAAATAGGGTGAATGTCAGGATATACTAGGTAAATAATGGGAAATAGATTTTATGGGATATGTTCTTAACAATAAACCTATTTTGTGAAGTGGTCAACTAGTAACTCAAGTGATATCTTCTTGTATTGTCTCTGTCCCACTGTTTTACTTTATTGTTTTTAAATCCACAAATCATTTTTAAACGTTTGGAGATAATTATGTACTATTTTAAATATTCTAGTGGAAGTCATGTTCTCAGCAATGTCAGATTGCCAGGCCCTTCATCCAGATGAAAATGACACCAACTCTGAGGATGATGAAGAGGAGGACAGTGGTGAGGGTTATCTCCCTTATCATAGTTTTTAACTACAACCATTTGCTTAAAAGTGTATTGAAGTGTTGAACTTTATAGAAAAGCCAAATATTTTTCTGAGCATTGTTAGATGATGGAAACAAAGACTAAATAAATGAAGCATGTGTTGGTTAAGTTTCAATTGAAATCAGAGGAATAGTGAATAGTTTGCTCACATACATATTGCTGTGTATATTTCATCTGTATTGTGTGTTGGCTTTTGTTTATATCGGGGTCTGGAATTGTGATATCCCTACATTTTTTCAAGTGAATTCAAAAGACAGTGAAAACCCATGTTAGGCCTATTCCTTTCTATGTATTCAGGCAGTAAATTGTCACGGATTGTACATTAGAATTAACCTTGCATTGACTTACTCAAAACATCAAAAACAAATTAAGTGAATCAAAGAATATAAAACCAGGTAAATTTCAGTAAAGCTGCATCCGCTAAAATTCTCACTTTTAACGCTATTCTAACTCCAATGATCATACACAATTCATAGCTTTAAAATAAATTGCCATCACTATCATAAGCCAGTTTAAAATTTGCAAACCTTTTCAAGGCCTGGAAAAGCCATTTTAAATTTAAGACTTTTGTCATGAATTTCAGACCCATGCAGAAAAACTGATATTAGCAAGGACAAAAGCCAACACACAATACAGAGTGTCAAGGTAACATCTATGCTTCGTACTGTGTGAATTTAATGTTGGTGTTGCTAATATATATTGTTTGAGGTAAATTATGCAAAAGATGAGAAAGTTTTCATGTTGTGATCAGAATGGCCCCAGCTACATCATTAGTGTACAATTGGTGAGACACTGAATGATGATCTATTACACTTGAGAGCAGCTGGTTGTATAGAATGAAGAGAACGGGTCCAAGAACAGACCCTGTGGTACACCACAACATAGATCAACTAGGCTGGAGTTTATTCCATTTGCAGATACAAGTTGTGTCCTGTTGGCTAAGTAGGACTTGAACCACAGTAAGGCTGTATAGTGAATGTCCAATACATGCAGGAGATGGTGAAGTAATATATCATGGTCTATTGTGTTAATTGCTGCAGACAAATCAAGGAGGGTGAGGACTGTAATCTTTCTGCTATGCAAAGCATAATGTTATTAACCACTTTCAGAAGAGTAGCTTTAGTACTGTGGCAAGATTGATATGCAGATTTTACATTGCTATAAGGCTGTTTGAATTCAGATGAGATACGAGTTGGGTTAGAGCAACTTTTTTCTAAGATTTTTTTTTATATTAACGCGAGATTAGAAACTGGGTGGTAGTTCTTTAAATTGTTATGGTCGAGTGTTGGTTTCTTCAGCAGAGGCTTTACAGTGGCAGTTTTTAAAAATGAATTCCCCAGACAGGGACAGACTCCAATGCTTCTAACAGTTGTTGCTGAAATTCTGTATCGCAACTGTACGGTGTTGACGAGTCAATTGAAATTGTGTTGCCAAGCTTACCTCTAATGGTTTGTACCTGATCACAGAAAAGTTTTGCAAATGGATCCTCAAAGTCTACTGGAGAGAAGGTAGTTTGAAGTAGTGTACATTTGTTCCTTGACATTAGTTTGTTAGTAATCTCGAAGAGTTCGTTGCAGCTGGAACTATCCATGATCTTAGTACAGTCAAACCCACTTATCTCGACCTCGGTTATCTCGACAACCCGCTTATGTCGAGCGTTTTGGTCCGGTCCCGAAAAAATTCTTCTTTGTTATGCTGTTTTTTACCCGCTTATCTCGACCTCTGTTAAGTCGATAACCCGGTTATGTCGGGCATAAGTTTTGGTCCGAAGTAACATGTGGACCCGCTTAATTCGACGAAATGCAACTTTTTAACGTCAATCTCACAGAAATTGTACAAGAAATAGTCAGCAAAAGCGATCGATTTTCAGGCACAATTTTGGTCCGTTACGGCAGTAGTCACATGTTTATTTCATATTCTTTCTATTTTTGGTTCGTAAGAATAGCTTAATCGATTAGTTTATTAAGAATATATCATGTTCACTACATAAAATATTCAAGGATTCACAAAGACAAGAGTGTGCACAAATTACAATGTAACTTTATTTTACGAAAACGCAGAATCTTAGATGTCAGCTACATGTGTATTTTATCATTTCCCTTTTATTTCTTAAGGTACATTTCAGATATGAATTATGTTCCGAAGTACATGTATACAAGAAACAACAATCAAGGAGATACAAGTAATGAAATATTATGTACATGTACACATTAATAATCAATGTGCAGACGGAAAAGTGCTGATCAGCTGAATATTCAGGTCATGAAATTGCTCCATATGCATGACGATTTATTGTATAGCATTTTATGACAAAATAGCCAAACATGTCAGCAATATTTTCAAAATATCTAGGAATAATAAACTGAACATAATGTAGTGGAAATACAAAAATATACGGTAAAATTACCTACATGTACAATAAACGCATACTATATATGAATAAAAAAATGAATACTTTTTTCATTTTGAATCTATACATCTATAAAACACACAAGTACATAAACATATCATAATGTGCACTACATTATTTTTGTAGAAAATATGAAGTAATATCAGTCTGCTTTTGTTTACTCCGGTGCTGATTTGTAACGAACGATTCAAAAGCACTTACGTTTTCATACATATGCTCGGCACCGTCGACACTTGCCACAAACAATTTCATTTTTTTAATGCATTCAGCCATTTCACTGTAGCTTGGGATAGTGATAGGCTGATCATCATCATCATCTTGCTTGCATGATTGTATCTGCTTCGTTGTCACCGATTGGATTATTTCCTCATCAGTAAGTTCACCATAGGCATTGGCATCATCATCCACGTGAACATAATTAGAAAATTCATCCCGAGCAGTGCCTATGGAGTCCGCAATCTCATCAGCCATCGCTTCAAGACCTATTTCTGATTGAGGCTCTTTAATTTCTTGTGCAATTAAACACTGCTGGTGAAATTCTTCATCAGAAATTTCTGGAAAAATACAATGGAACCAGCAGTTTTGAATGGTTTTCGGCGATACACTGTTCCAAGCTGCACGGGCATACATGATGGCGTCTAGCAGAGTTGGTTTATAGGATCGCTTTTCCTCAACTGCAAGCAAATAATTGCAAACTAATTGCAAACTAATGGATTTTAAAAGCCTGAATTATTCCTTGGTCGAGTGGCTGAAGCTTACTGGTAGCATTGGGAGGAAGAAAATACACTGATTGCTTGTAACCCTTCTACACGGCAGTTGTCTATTATCAATGCGATCTTTCGTTTTTCAAACTGTAAGTGGCGATCTAACTTGCGTAACCAGCTGGTAAAGATATCACCTGTCATCCAGCTATTTGACTGGCTTTTATAGTCAACGGGGAGAGAAGACCTATTCAAGTTTTTGAAGCATCTTGGATTTTCTGATTTTCCTATTATTATTAATGGCTTGATCTTGTCACTTCATGTGATATAAGGAGTTCATAGATATATTTTTTCTTTAATAAATTACTTATGATGATAAAAAAGGAATAAATGATAACAACACCAGGTTAGTTCATTTCATTTTATTATCAATTAAGCGTTTTGTTTATTTTATTGTAACATGCAGTGGGAGGGGATTCCAGTAAACACCAGCAAGAGACAGGAGTAATGCTCAAGGACATTTTTAAAATTACCGGTTTTTATGAACCCGGATATCTCGGGACCCGGTTATGTCGACGATTTCTTTACATCCCCGACGTAATCGAGATAACCGGGTTTGACTGTACTGTAATGGGATAATTTGGCTAAATGGACTGTTTGTGATGTTCTTCATAGTGGCTTCATAGATTTGTCTGGTGGTAAGCCAAAGCCCCTCCGTTTTACGGCAGTCTCTTTTAGCGGTGCAAAGCTGGTCCATAACACTGCCATACCACGGAGAACACTTTTGAATTGGTTCTCTGTACTTGTTGGCTGGAGCATGTTTTTCAAGCAATGAACACAGGCAGTTATCGAGTTGTTCTGCTGTAGGAGGTAAGCAAGGAGATTTTGGAAACTGCTCCAAGAAGAGAGATTCAGTCAATTTTTTCTACTATGAGGAAGGCAGTTGAGGCTGAAAAAATGGACTGGCCAGTGTGAGTAATTATTTGGACAGTTCAAATGATGTGTAGCTGATATTGAAGGTTGTGTTGTGTTTAAGACATTTTATTATGGAATTCTTTGTGTGGCGGGGGAACAACTTGATGGAATAACTGGTGGGTGTTAGATCCGCATACTTTGGCTCATCACTTGATGTTTTTAGCCATGTATCATTCAGTAAAAAGACGATGTTCTAATCATTGATAAAGTTAACTATTTCTGTGCGCTTTTCCATTGGTCTTACTGATTGTGGGCATTGAGTAATGCAATACATAGTGGTATCTCTGAGAGAGTTGATACAAAGTTTGACGATTCTTCAATGACTTTTTTTAAAATATCATATCCCTTATTACATTTATTTTTTTCTGTTTTGGTTTTGTTTAATTTGTAATTGATGCACTTGATACTATGATTAGTCAACTGAAAAGTCACTGAATGTCTACTATTCTGATCTGTATGAACCATGTGTGTTTGTGTGTGTGTCCATTTTGACCTGATATTTAAAGACATTGTATTTATAATCCATTGTTGGAAGAAGCTGAGGATTTCAAAGCCTGTATAGGGCTTCCAAATGTCAGACTAAAGCATTATCTTGGCTGTGCTGGTCATTAAACTTGTCCTATCATTAGGTTTGCAAATTGTTATATTTTTGGTCTAGAAAAGGTCTTTTTCTAAATTTGTCGCAGGAACCATGTTACATGTTGTATGTATTTAATTTGCAGTATGTGATTGACCTTTATCCATGATTAGGGTAGGAATTGGAACTATGTCAAATGTCATGGAAGATAAACACGTTTGCTAGGTATGAGTTCTAGGTAAGCCTTGATTCTGACCTTAAACCTTTCTTGAAACAAATTTTGTTCACAGATTGAGTGAAATTTTGATTAAGATGATGGTCCTCAGATTGTGTTTTAGGTTTTTAGATTAAATTTGGAATTACTCATTAAATTAAATTAAATTTTAGAATTACTCATTACATATCAAAACATCAGTCTTTGTGAAAATAAGTTTAGATTTGATTTGAAAGTAGATTTGTTTTTAATTATTCCTTGGAATTACAAATTACTCATTCATTTAGGACTAAACCACTATTCAGGCAAGTACATTTGGATTATATCATTGTGATACATCAAGACAAATTTTCAATTTTTTTTTTAAAATTCTGAGAATAAAAGAAAGAGCATAGTGATTTGTTTATACACACATTTACAAACGATTACTATAAAATTGTTGGTATTTGCATATTCACATGAGGGCCATAGAAATTCCCAAGTTTCAATGTGCACAATTGAAATCTGAGACAAGTTGCATTCACAAAATTCTGTCTTTAAAACATCCAGCTGCAAGTCAAAAGTGATTACAATAAAACCTGTCTTAAAAGACTACTGGTATGTTTGACCACCTGTCTTAAGAGCCCACATTCTCAGTGCACAAATTTATTGATTATATAGCATTGTGACCTGTTATGAGAGACCATAACTTTCTGGCTAAAGAGGTGGTCTTTGAAGACAGGTTCAACTGTAGTTGAAACATGCATCTTCGTATGATAACAGTAATACACACACATTGGCAGAGATGCAGCAGGATGTGAATGTGGAAATCGTGCAACATTTTTACAAATTTGCAAGTTTGGAGAGCAGTGAAGTACGAGAATTTCTGAAGATCTGTTATAGAGTCAAGCATATTCATGAATGGTTGTTAAACTAAATTTGATTGGCACGTTGAGAATATGTATTCTGTTGTTGTTTGAACCTGGCTTCAAGGAAGTTTTATAAATGTGTTTATAATAAAGACAAAACACCAATATAGCTGATTTCCAGTGTGATTTATATTTTTAGATTTCGTTTGGGAAATAATGGTTGATGATAGTTTTTTCATAGTTATATTCTGCTGCCTTGAAAAACCTCAGATTGGTACATACTTGTGTGTTTCGATACATATGGAGGACATTTATAAATAAATTCCCTCTTCCCAGTTTTAAAACTTTCTTCAGGTAATTGGTTGTGGTTTTCAATATTGCTTAATAATTTTGTCTCTGCACACTCTAGAGGTGTAGGTTTATGTAGATGAAGTTATGAGGAAGTTACATCAATTGGCATTTGTACATACTACTGGTAAATTGTTTTGTTTCTGCGCACAAGAGGTGGAGGTTTATATAGACAGGTCTGGTTCTCAAGACCTAAATATTGTCTTTAAATTTGTGACAAAAAAACATTTTGAGAAAATTTTACTACTTCATTAAATATAAATGATTGGCCAGATGGGGAATTTTCAATAATTTTATTTGCAAATGAAGTTATATCAGTTGGCATTTGTACATGTCAAATAGTGATGGTGATCAGTCAAGTTACCAGAAAAATATTACACATAAGAAGTCAAGTTGCTCTTGAGGTGTAAATGTGTAATGATGCACACAGAGCCAAAGTTTAGACTGGTTATTGGTCTAATGGAGGTGTAAATTTGTAATAATGCATGCAGAGCCAAAGTTTAGACTGGTTAACAGTCTAATGGAGTTTTGCAACAAAATGACTGAAAACTGATGGTTGATAAGTGAAGTTTCGCAATGCATCACTACTTACCCAATCTACATTAAAATTGAAATAGTCATTTAATATTATTATGGAGACAGTAAAGCATTACACATATTTAGAACAGACCTGCATTAAAATGTACATATTGCAAATAGGAAATCAGTTTGCATAATTGCATTTTACTGAATATAGCTTTTGCAGTCCTTATAGGTAACTTTTCCTTCATGTAATAAAGAAATCTTACAATATCAGGAGTAAATGGTCAAGGTCACCATGATCATTAACAAGACATGCACCAGGCATATCTTGTATCTTGTTAAGTGCTATATAATGATGTATGGTAGTATTAAATCAAAATAATTGACCGGCTCTTGTAGATATATATTGCTATATAATGATGTATGGTAGTATTAAATCAAAATAATTGACGGGCTCTTGTTGATATCTGTTGCTGTATAATGATGTATGGCAGTATTCAATCAAAATAATGGACCGGCTCTTGTTGATATCTATTGCTATATTAATGATGTATGGTAGTATTAAATCAAAATAATGGATGGGCTCTTGTTGATATCTATTGCTATATAATGATGTATGGCAGTGTTTAATCAAAATAATTGACTGGCTCTTGTTGATATCTATTGCCAGATAATGATGTCTGGCAGTATTCAATCAAAATAATGGACCGGCTCTTGTTGATATCTATTGC
Source organism: Unio delphinus (assembly GCA_029339505.1). NCBI lineage: Eukaryota > Metazoa > Mollusca > Bivalvia > Unionida > Unionidae > Unio > Unio delphinus. The sequence goes on from JAQISU010000083.1 coordinate 3,390,781, forward strand.
TATAAATTGATGTCTGGCAGTATCTTGTTGATATCTATTGCTATATAATGATGTATGGCAGTATTCGGTCAAAATAATAATTGTTGATATCTTTTGCTGAATCCTGAACCTCCTAAAAATTTATTTGAAAAAACTAACAATGCAGACTATCTAAATCTGCAGACTTTAGACTGACAGACTTACCTCTGTTTTAGAGGGATTCTACTTTCAATGTGAAGGAGCTGAACACATGACAGAACACGGGCATGCTACTCTGCAACATTTGGAGAACTTATTTCAGGTTGGACAGGGAGATGTTTCCAATGTTGTACCTTTACATACGAATGGCAGCATGACAGGTTAGTTGAAAATCCTTGCAAAAAACATAATGACATTGCAATTTTTAAAAAAAATGAAGAAAAAAGTTTGAACAGCATCACTATGAAAATCATTGGTAAATAGTACACATCTTTATTTAATGAGGTTCTTCTGTTGATAAGACCATTAAATTTAGATGTAAAATTACATTAATTTTTTAAGAATATTTTTTTTTAGGTCAATATCAGTCGGGTTTTATAACAATCCTTTTACAGGTACAGAAAGGTGGTGCGTTCTTTAAACATGATTTCTACAGCATACTAATTTCATGTAAAATTTTCACTTGTTTACACACGCTACATTCTTTTGCATTTCTTTCGTGCATTTGAATTTTAAAAAACTTGTATGTAGTATGTTTGCTGCACCTTGACTACCTGTAATATTGGAAACATGAAAAATATAAACAGGGCTAATCTAAATTGTTGACGCTTAATGAATTTAATTAAATGCGGTACAGTCAGTAGCAAGCAAACTAAATCACTCAATTATTGAGAGACATTTGCATTTAAAATCTTCAATATATAGATTTATTTAAATTTTCTTTTTAGAATATTATATGCAAGTTGAAAATATTTTTCTGTTAAAATTGATTCAGGCTGAATTCCCAAAATGTACTCGAAATATTGATAAAGCTGGAAGATTGTCCAAATTTACTGGCTGCATTATCTCCCTTGACTAAGGTTCACATAGCTGTTATTGTCATTCTAGAATGAGCATACCAGTTACTGATGTATAAGTGCATTGATTGTGCAGTCATTTAAAACCACAAACATTACTGATTCTGTCCAATATATGATTGTAAATTAAAAACTAAAAATGTGCTTCTTTTTAGCTTTTTATGTCTTCCACTTTGGCTGAGCACCAGATCTGCCAACTCTTACGATTTTGCCGTGTCTTCTGAAAATTACATTTAAGATATGGACTTAATGCATGCTAGCAAAAGCTACTGAAAAAAATAATCATTGCTGGGGCATAAATCTTGTTACATATGATATACTCAAAGTAATTTGAAGTGTATCAAAGCTGCATTACATTTTGCCATGGATACAACTCTGTAACTACTCAGCTGGGTCCAGTGATAATTTTAAAAATCATAAACTATTGTTAATCTATGATGATAGAGAAAAAAGTAATGCAGTGAAGTCTTTTCATAGTTTGACCCTAGCATATCTGTGGCATGTAATACCTGTGTAACTTTATAAAGGGCATGCTGTAAAATGCAACTATTCATAATTGATGCAAAAGAAGTTTATAAAAACAATGTATATGGGGTTTTCAGGAATGGAAGATTAAAAAATAAGTTTGTACAGAAGTATTTTCCTTTTAAGTTTCAAGTTTTAAAATGTTTTCTTCTATCATTCTTCTTGCATGCTTTCTAGCACAACTGGTTGTCCTTAAGAAAGGAACTGCCAGTAACAGAAATTGTCCAGTTACTAATAATAGTAATCAGAAAAGCAAGTGCCTTCTGTGGGTTCGTTGACCTTAGCCAGCACTGCAGTCAAAATGCTTTGTAATAGGTGAACCACAGGTCACAGTCAAACAAATTTTGTTCATGTGCCATAAATCTATTAACACCTGTTTGACAATTCTTCCTAAGTGTTTGTTCGTTCTCTGACTAAAATGATTAACAACTTTAAAAAATTTCTGGTCTCCAAAATGTTTACTGGTCTTCCAGATTTGTTTTTTCAAAAGCTGGTTAATATTTTGAGTGGCCAAAATGACAACCTATTAAATGTTTGGTTGACCCAACAAATACTTGTTAGTGTCTGACGAGTGGAGAAAACCTAGTTTCTAGCACTGTCAATTGTTTTTGTATATGGCACAAATTTCAACACCTTAAGAATTTCAAAAATATAGTACAACTGAGGGTGGCCAAAGAAAATGTATTACTTAAAATCTAAATTAAGTTTTATTTTTATAGCCAATTCTGAACTGCATACCCTTAATATACAGTCTCCTTCACAAGGTTATGTGTTTCTGTTTTGTTTTGTTTGTTTTTTGAAGAAAATTCTCATTTGTGGTTAATCATGGATTGTAGGCTTTTTATAATGTTTCTCCTTAACAAGGTTTTATGTCTCAGTTTTTTTAAACTCTTTTCTTCAGATGAGGCAGTAGATGATGCCATGGAAACAGGACAGTTTGATGATGCAGATTTGGATTAAACCTGTTGCCATGGAAATATGACAGTTTGATTATGCAGAGGTGGGTTAGACTTGTCAGTGTCAACAATACTAAACAATAGCAACATCAGATTCTATTAATAGCACTAGAATCATTAAAATTAGAGCAGAGAAGTGAAAAGTAAAGCATGAAAGTCCATGCTAAATCCTGTATAGAACTACAATCTCCATAGAGACAAGCAGTGTAATTGTGTTTTTGCTGAGGATAAATGTTTTGATTAACAGTCTTATTATATAATCTCGTTATTAACATTCTTGTTGGAGGATCAGCTCAACTTTTTTTCTCCAAACAATTCATTTAGCTTATTAAATTTAATTCGATCCTCATACATGTCCTCTTGGCAGATAGTAAAATTCAACAATTCAAGGTGTAAGGGACGCCATATCTTCCAAAAGTTTTTCCAGAGGAGTAGGCTTAGTTTAAGAATAGTCTTGTTAACAAAGAAATCTGGCAAAACCTGTATTGAAAGACGACTACTTTAAGTGACCACCTGTCTTGGTGCACACGATTCTCTCTGCATGGATTTATTGATTGCTATGACTTGTCTGGAGAGACCTTGCATGCAAGCCTTAAAGGACAGAGGTGGTGGTCTTTCAGAATGGTTTCTACTGTATGTACAACACATGAATGTGAGCCTTAAAGGACCTTGATAATTATGCTTTGTCAGTAGGATTCTTCAAAACAAAATCTCAAACAGATCTTCACAATATTAGAGACCTTGATAGCATTATTTTTTTTTATAATGAATGCTTACAATGAACATTTATTTTATGCAAGTGATGCTTAAAAAAAAATTCTTTTTTAAATACATGATTCTATGATGTGATACTTGTATTCAGACACGTTTTAGTCTGTATATATACTAAATTGTAGGAAATTTCAACAAGAAATATCGAGTGGTTTTTATGTCCTTTGTAAAACATACATGGGACCCTAGAAAGGCACATTTGATGTATGGTACTCACCCATAGATTGAGGTTAGAATTTTCTATCATTTTAATGAACTAGATGAAATTAAAGTTCCTAGCATAGATTTTTTTAAAATGGCCTTACCTGGGTACCATGCATGTTTAAATGGAACAGCCCTTAGCATTGGTTTGCATAAACCCAAGTTATTTAGATACAGTTGGAAATACATGAAGATATTAATGAGCAGATGAATTGCCGTTTTTATGGAATATTCATAAGTAGACATGTCCCCTAAAACTTAAAAAAAATACAACTTATTTTGCAGTGGATGAATTGATTGATAGCAGACATTTTATTGCATTATACAGAACTTTGTCATAGGAATAGGTAGTGGAGCAAATGTCAAAGGAGAGGGGGTGGAGCAAATGTCAAAGGTGTGGGGGGGATTAGAGCAAATGTCATAGGGGTGGGGTGGAGCAAATAAATACTCTATCACCCACTGAAAGCTTGCAAAGAATTTTCATCCACTTGATTCTTCTGAAATTTTAACTTTTTTAATTTCAGAAAAACATTAAATTTTCCTATCTTTTTATAAGTAACTGGAAAATACATTCAGCAATATCCCATTCATTTGTCAAAGTTTGATGCTACAGTTGAATAAGTTTTGGGAGTTACGTGTGAATATGTTTTGAAAGTAACGCTTTATTAAAAGATTGGGAGAGTTTTCATGACTTAAAAAATCTTTTTTCTTTAACTAGGGCAGCTTCATTGAGGCTGTGGAAAAAATGTCTGCTTTATTGTATAACGTTTATGAGGTGTTGAAATGTTGTACCACCAATGTTTGCTAGTGTGTTTGTTTTCAACATCACTGTCTTCATTTTTGGCATTAGTAGAAATTGGATGTAACAAAAGTGTGCATACATTTATCGAATTGTAATATACCGTATATACTCATGTACAAATAAAGTCCAAATGCAAACAACAGATCCTGATACCCCTGCATACTGCATAGAGCACATTATGAAGTGCATTGATTTATGTGAAAATTATGAATAAAGAATCATTACTCTAAAATTATGAGGTATTGTTTGCTCAAGAAGTAACTTAGTTTACAAGTATGTTATGGGAAAATCACCAATGATTTATGTCAATAAACTACATAACCAGAGAATGTTTCTATGGCATCACCTGTATATTCAGACACTGGCTGGGTGGTTATTATGGCATTGTGGCTGGGTATTTTGACACTGGCTGCATATTCAGACTTGAAGTCTATTAAGGCACTGTAGCTGGTTATTCAGACGCTGCAGCAGGGTTTTCAGACACTATGGCTAGGTATTAAGGCACTTTTGCGGGGTATTCTGTTCCCGGAACATATTTCTAGTATTTGCATCAGTAATAGCTTTTATAGACTTTATCTTCAACAATGCCATATAGCAATGTGGTACAGAGAATGTGTGAATCGAGTTAAGTCTTGCATGTTAAACTGAATAAATTAAATTTACAACATATCTACATTGACATCTTAAATTATATATGTTCAGTTCATTTCAGCTTTTTTTTAAGTGCTCATTGTTGTAATGAGTTTCTGTTCCAAATTTCTGTACATTCTACATTTTTTCCAGCTCATATTAAAATAAAAAAAATTCCATTTCTTTGAAATCTGTCTTGTTATCTTAATGTTTATTATATGTGATATATTTAATGGAATTCAGTTGGATTCTGTGAAGCAAAAGCCTAATGAAAGAAGACAAGCTTTTAAAAAAATATATATTTTTACTTTTAAGCATTTGTCGTTTTTTATATACAATATATTAAATTTGATAAAACAGTTATATTTCCACTGCTGTAGCACCATTATATTATATTTTATAAATTACAGATTAATTAAGTAGATAAATGATCTTTAATGTACATGCGACTTGTGACTCCTTTTGTTAAGTGGTTTATTTCCTTTGAGATCATTTTAATTAAAGGTAGATTATGTATTATTATAACATTGTTAATGACCACTGCATAATACTTTATCTATAATTAATGAAATGAAACATTACAGCTGTGATTGCAATCATTTGCATGTCTTTTTGTTAGTGGGCTGTGAAATTCCAGCATGCTCTTTATTTATCCATGGGCTTTTTGTCCATCCATCACATAGAGTTTGTAGGTAAACTGTCTTGAAAACTATTGAGCCTTTCATTGAATATGTTGATAGCTTGAGAGGGTTTCAAGATCTGATTAAGTTTTATTGGCCTTGTCCTAATTTGCATGGTCAAAGGGATACATTTTGTGCCAAGAATGGAACTCAGTTAATAAGAAATACATCTCTGTTTTTGCTAAAGCAGAACTTGCCAAATTTGATATGCATGTCTTAGGTGGTCTTCAAGATCCTTCATTGTCTTTTTATTCATGATGTGTGTGTGTTTTATGATTTGGGTTTTCAACAGTTTGACTTGTATCAGTACGCTGTTTGTAGCGTGACAGTTTACAGTGATGTCTAGTGCTGGGGCATCATGTCGCAGATATGTAGCATCATGGCAAGCTGTCTAGACAGTATTATCATGAGTATAGTAATTCCATTATTGTTATTTGATGCATATACCATCTGTACCTACTTATAAGTTGAGACAACTACAAACTGCATGGACCCAGATATGTATTTGCATAACGTGCTGGCAGAGCTATGTGTATGCAGTTTGTATAGAGTGTAATCAGTAGAACAAACAACATATACCCTGAACTACCATCACAGTATGCAAGGCAGATGAGGGTCTATGTAGTTTGCAATTCAACTTTTAAGTTAATATATATATATATGGTAATATGATTATGCCTTTAGTTATTCCCACAAATTAATTTGACTCACTTGATGATCCAATGCTCAATATCCCACCATGATAATGTAGTGCCTTGAACTATTGTTTATAAAGTTAAATACTGCCTTTTCACCTTAAAAAATGTATTGTTGATTTTTATTGTTGCACTTCTTGCACACAGTTCTATGTTATTTTATCTAATTTAGATGTTTTATCCTTGCCTCAATTATCTGTGTATTGGGGAAAAATTTATTTAATTGTGGGAGGTGGTATATTTTATTTTCTCTTATTAAAAAACACTTTTTAAAAATTTATATTTTAAACTAGTAAATGTGACTTATCCACCGATTTCCCAAAATTATGGTTAATTACTCGCCCTATAACAAGTACATTTGATTGACTTAACATGATCAGATACAAATTTGAAAAGATCATACACAAATCTCCATTATTAGATTAAAGCTTTGATAATATAATTTATATCATTTTAAAATGCATAATGGATGTTAGCCATACAAGTTGAAATGAAAGACAATATGTGAAAATTGTTAAAGCAAAATATTTAATAGGGTCTCCTTCATATAGCTGCTAGGCACTACATGGTTGTCTTCAGAAGTATGCTGTCCATGTGTCATCTGTACATCTTTAGCAACATGTCCCACCAAGTCACATTATCCTTACACCATGCCATCCTAACCTCTTAATGCAGAGTGCCTAGCGAGGCAGCTGTTACTACTAGTTTTATAGGGGCTCCGAGTGGTCTAAAGCGCTCTCCGTTACAGATCACTGCCATCTCACCTCTGGCTGCATGGGTTCGAGTCTAAGATTCAGCTTGGCTGCATGGGTTCGAGTCTAAGATTCAGCTAATGTAGTTATGTGAGAAAGCTTGCCAGTAGCTTCTCGTGGGTCGGTGGTTCTTTCCTGGGTTCTTCCTCCATCAATATTACTGGCCGCCATGTATAGCCTATCGTGTGCTGAAAAATGGTGTTAGACCATACAACAACAACAACAACCGGTTTTATAAGTCTTTGGTATGTGTAAGCTGATGCCCTATTAAAGAAACTCTTGATAATAACCAAAGGTGGGAGACGATACATATTTTGTAAGTACTGAGCAACTACTTCCTGCGTACTATACTCCCAGCTTAATAGCATTATCACATTTACATACCGTTTCTTATCATATTAAGTATTACTCTGTTTAACTTAGAAATAACTTTATAAACATTTTATTAAATTATGTCCTCAATCGACAGAAATGAACAACAGGAAGAAAAAGAAATTACTTGTTCCTAACTTCTCTAGTTTTTCCACAAAAGTATATCCTATAACTTTGTTTTCCTTCAAAATGTGAGGATTGGGCTCATTTAAAATCAATTTTTATTTATCTGTAAGCTGGATTTTTGATAATTTTAATATTTCATTCACCAAAAGTGTTATAGGGCACCAAGATGGTAGTTTTATATAGAAAGTGCAAATTAGAGACAAAATTTTTGTTTTTCCTTATTTGTTGATCATTCACTTGCTAATGGAATATAACTGAGCTGCATCTCTTTTTGGATATTAAGATGCCATTGGGGTATTCAAAGACTTTTTGAGTCCTGGTGACTTGATCTGATTTTCCTTGCCACATGTCTTTGATGGCAACACTTCGATCTTAGAAAAGATTACCTGTGACCATTTAAGATACAGTAAGAGGTTGACAAGACCTTGCTAGGTTCTAACAACTGTGACCCAATTTTGAATGGTCACATAGAAACATTTTGTTTGGATAGGGTGCATTAATATTGAGAGTTATTGCCCACTCTATATTTTCTTTACAAGTGCGGGTGGTTGAAGTCTGTACATGCAGGTGTTCCTCTTGGTAGGAGAACCATGGTTTCTTAGTAGATAACATACACACACACACACACGACTAGAAGGTTACAGGTCAAGATTTGTCCAGATCTGACTGGGCCAGCCACTATGGTTTGTCTCTGGTTCAAGAAACTTTGTTCAAGATGTATCCTCTAATATGTTGAGAGTTCATTTAGCACAATGTAAGCAACAAAGATTACTCTCAAGAATTTCGCCCCTATTAGGTTAATATAGCAAAGATTACATTGTTGAACATTCTATTCCTTTGAAAATGCACCTTTGTTGTGTGTTGGTTTCTCTTAATTTGTTTCTTTGATAATTGGCAGTTGCTTTGTTGGGTGCATATTGAACAACAAAAACAAATTTTAAACAGTAAATTTTTTTTTTGAAAGGGGGTGGGGTCATGAGAACAGTAAATAAATGACATTATTATTCAAGCAATTTCCATTTCTACTCTGAACATCGCATATTTTGATCAAACAAAAATACCCTGGAGTCCATGGAGCACAATAATGTTTTGATTGTGCATTGAGCAGAGTACAAAATGTTTTTAGGCACACTGATATCTTCTAAGGAACTGGAAAGATTTAAGAGAGGCGATATAAATATTAATAAGCTGAACATGAATAATCAAGCTTAACACGAAAAAAAATCAAAGCATCAAGTGATAATGACTGATTAGCTACAAGATTGGGTGAGATAAAAAATATGATCAAAAATTTTGTTATAAAATAGGATTCAAGACAGTATTGGATCAATCTATTCAGCTATTTTACACCTTTTACATATTTGGAACTCACAAGATTAAAAAACAGGTGTAACAAAATTTCAATTCAACATTTGCAAATCTAGAATATTACATGAATAAATGCACGAGGTTACTACGAATTAACCAAATAGTGAATTGCAATATTAATTCTTTACATAAACATTGCTCATATCTCAAAATATGCATGTAGATCAAACACTACAAATGAATCAAACCATACAAATGGTAATTCTACGTACTAACAAATCTAGTAATGAAGTATACATACTGCATATCATTTAGGTACAATTACGTTGCCGTAATAGATTACAACAATCGTTAAAATAAGTCACTGACCTGCCCGAAGCTTTTTTGTAGTTACCAGAATAACAGTTTCCCGACAATTTCGAATGACATCGGAGTAGCTTATAACTTCCCGCAAGATGGTTTAGCGGCTACAGACGTTTAGTTTTCAAGATATTATCTTTAAGCTTGCGATTCCAAAGGCGGCCACGCCTTGCTCAACTCAAGAGTTGATGTCGATTCCCCCATTGTTTACATAATTAGCAGATAATTGCCCTCTCCCTGGCAGTCTTTCAGAGGTTTGATTTACGACCAACACTTCATGTGTTCTTTTGATACAAACACACACGTACCTGTTAAAAGCGCTCTGCCAAATAAGGCGTCAGTAACAAATTCCTATGGCCATATTATACGCCTCGCTTTGACACCTCATTGTTCGCAAGGCTGACATTCTTAACATTTATGACGCGGAAATATTTGTTTCAAGGTCTAGCATATGTTACAATCTGGTTATTGTTCCTTACAACGTGACAATCACCCTTTGAATCGATTGAGTCCGCTTGAAGCACCACTTCTGCGTCTGCCATTATATTACGGCGAAGCACCTTAAACAAACCGAAATTTACACTGAAAAGTGAAATATGTGAAGCGAGATGTGCAATGACTGAATTATTTTGTAATATAAATAAATGGACTGACGATGCGACTTAGGGGCCAAATGTCACGTACGGTGACATTTACAACTATTTGATCTCATCGGAAGCAGTAGACGGAAACAAAATGACGAACTTTAAAAGCTTACACAGTTATAACTACTTTTAGAGTGGAAATATAGATTCAATTTTGCACAATGCATCGAACTTGGAGAATACAAATATCATGGCAGGAGAAATACGCTCATCACAGTAATCACTAAAGTAAATGAAGATGACTTTGTTTGTACCATAAAAGGGGTTGTTGCGAATAAGTCATGTAAATGTATGGCGGGGAAAGGATACTCGTGCAGTCATATCAGTGCTTTGTTGTAAAAAAAAATGAACATGCTTTGAGGGACAAAAATCTTATTGGGGTCAGTTCTGATAAGACAGCTAAGTGGAGCATAGGTACGACGATTAATATTGAACTGAAACTCCTTAAATAAAAAAATAAATAATTGGCGACAGATGTAATGCCTGTTGCCCGAAACACACTATTTTATTTGATAAAGGCAGAGTTTAAAAACGCTGTTGACATATCACCACTTAAATCTGTATTTCAAATTAAAGGAACACTAATGAACAAACGTTTCACAAGTGAAACTTCGAGCTGTACAGGTGATATATCGCTTCAATATCACAGCAGTCATGAATCCTAACCTAATTGTGGGAAATGTTTGACCTTTTTCACAAGTATATACGTCTGGGTGCAGATTAGTCCGAGTTTCCTCTGACCCTTGCCACCCCATTTTTTTATATTTGGTTTTTTATGTTGGGGTGTAGGGTCAGAGCGCATCCCATATCAAAAAGTTGGAATTCGCCGCATGGGGTACTCGCCTACTGACAGGCTTAGAAAAATTTTAATGACATTATATTGGGTCATACTTACATTAAATCGATAGGGAAATCATTTATCTTCTCAGAAATTACAAGTATAACACTGTGTATTTAATCCGTTGTCGGACGAGACGAAAGTACAGCGTTGATGAATTTTGACCTCGTTCGTACCGTTTGCATTGCTAGTCACGTGACTAGCCAAATCTCGCAGCCGATATGCATAATACGTCATAGGTCAAATAGTCACGTGATAACAAACCCGCGTTGTCGTATGGTTTCAGCGTGATCAATCTGCCTCTTTCCAGGACAATGCGACAAAGACACGTTTCCGGTTGGTGTCATCTCAATTAATATGTTGAAAAGCAAATGTTCTTTCATGTTATTCTAAACATTGATTGACTTTCATTCACTATTTTCGAGTGTTTGCTTCATCAACATTCAGTCACTGGAAAATAATTGTACATGTACTATGATGTAGTGTTCCTGCTGCGGCACAGAGTTTCAAAAAAAAAAAAAAAGGATTTAAAAGAATAGCCATTCATTCTACATCTAAAGGTGGACATAGTGCGGCAGAATTACCAGAAAAAAAACATATTCTGTAACATTCACGCCTGAAAAACGTGCATTCATTTGTACTAAATGCAGCTCGACAATAAAATCCCTGGATGTAAGCAAGACTAACCTTGATGAAGTAGAGGAGAAATTCACACCCCAATATAAAAAACCAAGTATAAAAAATGAGGTGGCAAGGGTCAGAGGAAACTCGGACTAGGTGCAGATAATATGAACAAACTGCAATATGAAATGTCAGTCGTATAAATGTCCTTTGTGGAGAGACCCTCGAAAATTGAGAGTTACAGATAACAAGTGCACACAAAGTACCCATTAAGGATACACTGATTGCATTGATTTCTTAAGGGATTATTTACATTCAAAATATATTGACAGCAAAGCAATTTTTAAAATACGTAAATGGATATACTGTAAGTGATTGTGGACTGTATGCATCAGTGAAGGAAAAATGGTTTTGTGCAAATCCTGATAAAATAGTATAGTGAGAGCTTCTGCTAGAAATTAGAAGTCCTAATTCTATATGGACAGTGTTAAAGCAAGTCTTGGATCGTGGCAAATATGATGTAAAGAATGAAAATGTATTACAAGTTAAAGAGGGCAAAGGATTTTATTTACAAGTTCAATTAACTATGTTTTGCACAGGGTTGAGAAAGTTAAAACATTTTATCTGGCGTAATGAAGATGAACACAAGTTTGTAGATGTTCATTGTGACGACCACTTTTTGAAAAATCGGATATTGCGCCTTCGTGAATTTCATAACAATAAGATTGTAATGGTGCTGCCGGTTATCAAAGTGTTATTAGTACAATATTGCACAAGGCCTGGTCAGAGGTATTGCGCAACTTGGAAAAACAACACTTGAAGACCGCCTCACTCTAATTATCGTTATCTAGAAGTGTAATTTGCCCGGTTAATGGATATCGTAATCTGAGATGGTACTTTGAACAAGACAACACACGAGCCCCCGTAAAGATAAAAATATGAATTTAATTACAATACAATTAAGAAAAGAATGACACTGTGAATTACAATTTCTTTCTTTCTGAATACACTTAGTTCAGAAATACATAAACTGAAGCTTTAAAATAATGAATACATTCATAAAAATCCAAACACTAATAAAAATAAATGAAGTTAGCCGTTAATACTGAGAGTAAATTTCATCATGGAATCGAATGTTCATTTAACATTGGACTGTTGGGTGATTCAAAATGACCTTGTTCGTCGACTGGTTTTTTCTTCTTCTGCGTTAGTCTCAACTTGAGCTTGCCCTTTGGTTGTACGTGGGATTACACAACTCTGTCTTCCAACTTCTTTTTCCGTTTCTGAATTTCGGCTTCCTCGCTATTTCTTATTCGATCTTCAAACAAACTATTTTTCCTTGTGTTTTTGGCGTTTTACAATCGTTCCACATTCAGTTCCCTGGAACCACAATTTTATACCACAATTTTACGAACGTCTGTCTTTCAAAGCACGCTCGGAGTCCTCGTAATTACTTCTACCTTTGGTTTTCTCTCTTGCAGAGAAAATTTCAGACTAATTCAAACTCATTGACTCAGAGAATATATTCCTCAATTCTAGGTTTCGACCCAACCCTCTTTCCTATACATTTGACCAATCGGAATACATGTAAATGCTATTTTTGCGGACCTTTTGAAAACCGTCTATCAAGATGCCAAAAATGCCACTTAGGATCGAAATGTCACCTTATCATTTGTTTCCAATCACTCTGACAGCTCTACGTGCGGAACCACCTAATTTTAAGCGTGTCAAACACTCAGTCCGCTTTCACTCTAAATATTGTAACAGTCTGACCGAGGTAAACTAACATTCTTTCCGTTCAAACTCTACTCCAAGACAGTTGATTGTCGACTAGCCTACGAATTAATTACTGGATTTCACTGACGAAAAATTTGGCACTTGACAAAGATCATGACCTAAACATTCACTGTGGATTTGTTTTTTTGTTTTTCACATAGGATTCTTTCCATGTTTTTGTTTTCTGGAGTTATTTGTACATCCAAGTACTGCACAGGAAATTCTAATACCTGTTGTACACTATAATAAATAGCGCCTCGTTTTAAGGAATGCTTAGATTTTGGTGATTACTAGGAGCAAACGTCACGGAGTTTGCAGTGAAGTGTTAGTGAATTTTCATGATTCTGTGGTTCATGTGGCCTTGCATTAATTCGAGTAAAATTTATGTATACTTCTGGCTATCTAATTTACAACGGAAGTTATATAGAAGTCTTTTTGGATAATTGGGGTAAACTTGAAACTTCAAGCGGGAATCGCGCCATGGTTTGACAACATCTCGGTCAAGCAAATACCCCTGGTTTGTAACAATACTTTGCTTTTATATCGTCATTAAAACACCAATACATGTATGATCTGTTAGACACTAATTTTAAACACAAAGCTGCTGATAATGCGACAGACGTATTCACAGTAAGGTAATGGCCGCTGTACAACGTGACTTATAAAGGCAATGCACAAAAATTTGGCTCTGCCAGGATAAACATGTCTATACTAACTACGACAGGGTCCATGTCAGCAAGGGCAGTAACTCTAACAAAATCGCAGAAACAGCGGTAGGTCAATATGTGTATGTTGAGACAATTATCATATGTTCAAAGTTTCATAACGATCCACAACATGTTCATAATTGGTTATACACTGCATTTATCTGCACGACAAAAAGGCAGTGGCGTCACTAGGGGAGGTGTCATCAAGTGCAGTAACTAATGGTGTCACCCCCGTGGACCTCCTTCCTGCACAAATTTAAATTTTTAATAGATAACCACGTGCGATAGCTCATGGTGTCCCCCCACCCACCCACGGACCACCTTCCTGCCAAATAATTCAACTTGTATAGACAATCATATACGGTAACTCATGGTGTCACACCATGAACCTCTATCCTGCATAAGAAGTCAACAACAAAAATATAGATAGTAATGTGCGGTAACGCATGGTGTCACACTGTGAAGGGGCAAATTTCTGGCAATCTAATAAGAATACATTAGTTGAGACCAGAGAACGTTTAATTAAATTTATGGAGAACAGGCGCGTATCAATCGCCATACTGACATGTAATTTTAAGGGGAGAATGCTATTCTTAATTAAGCATTTGTTTAGACAGCAGCCAGACGGACTATTAGGGGGACACGGTAAACTTTATTTTCATGGTATAGCTGTCACAATTGAAAAATCGCAGAAACTCTGTAACTATCAAACTACTGGGTCAAGCTGACCTCGATTTAAAGCCTCTGAGAAAGGCGACAGAGATATTTGACTCTGATCGGTTACGCTAATTAAGATGCTTGTTTCCCACACAAAAGTTCCTAGGTTTTAATAGCGTCAAATGGAAAATTTTAATCAGTCTAAGATTTTCTGCAAGAGAAACTAGAGTATGCTCCGGGGTATCTGTAAGAAATTCCCTCATAAAAACTGTTGTCAAAAGGGGACTGTTGTCGAAGGAACTCGACGAACTGATTTGACGATTAGAGGAAAGAACACATGGGGCTCGTTACATAGACAATTAAGAGTATCCGTCCATTAATCCAGGGATAGGGTCTAACCTGTAACAATAGACCCCTATCCCTGGATTCATGGACGGATACTCTTAAGTTTCTTTGTAACGAGCTCCTGTGGGGAGAAACGTTGAAAGGTAATGTGATAATTCCATGTAATTTGTTGATGCCATATATAATGCTTTGCTAAATTTATTTACATGTATTTGCATGATTTTTTTTCTACATTCGTATAATAATTTGAGTTATGAAGTATAACGGTGTTGAGTTTACGCAGAGGAAGTCATACATTAATTTTTATATAAATTTGACGAATTGTTTCAATGTGTCGTCTTGTTTACATACAAATTAGGTTCTAAGAATTTAATGCATTACATTACTTAATATGATTACGAGAATCCGTGTGACTTAAACCGAATTTAGATTTCACATATGATTAAGAGTGAGTGTGTAATGACTGAAATGACATAGTAACTGATGTAAATTGAGGCTGGTTCAGAACCGCAAGGTCTCGTGTAGTGTGTGCTAATGTGTGATGTTAATGCGTGACGAATTAGCCATTTGACTAACTAGGGTCATTATAGGACATGAGGAGTCGACTGATAGGCTTGGCATCGGTTCAACACCGATAGGAAGATCTGATAACGAGGAGGGATAATGCAATATCCCCTGTATCATAAATAACAGGAAATTTAGGTTGTCTATATTTATATGTATTTAAAAGGGACATAATAGCTCATGAGACGTATAATCATGTGACGCAACCCTGACGTATACTGAGAAGTATAGAGAGAAGTTTAACGGTACAATCCTGTTACTTATTCCTGAGATGGATTGTAAAAGGTAACATCCTGATATCCAGGGGTCTGAACAGCTACAGTGGCAGGTTATGCAGTCGTACAAGATGTTGACTTCGATTGTTCACTCGATCCTATGATGAACTACATCGATCAGTAAACAGATCGTCTATTATATTTTAATCCATTTGTGCTTTCCTTTGTAATTCGAGAAAGTGTTGTTTTCTAAAAGCAGAGTATATTTTTGATGTAATGACTTCTCATAGTTGTTTATATAATTGATTAAATTGTTTGTTTACCTGTACGGAGGGCTCGTGTTGGTTTGTTCTATAAATATCTGCTCAGATCTCACATAAATGAATCTATTTCGCCTATAAGTTTCACCACTTATATTTATATTTACTCGAGCAGCAGAGAGGGTGTATCGGACAACATTTTTAGACAAGTATTCACTGAAATCACGCTTAAAATCAATGAAACCAATGACATCAGACCCAAAAGTCAATGACATCAGGTCCCAAATGTGTGTGTGAATCATGGAATAGGTCTAAAAAAAAATTATGAAAAAATCAATGAAATTAATGAAATCAAAAACTTTTCAACTATTACATTTTTTGGGAAAAAGGGACTACAACATCGTTGTCACTCACCCTCTCTGCTGCTATGGGTTAACCGAATATTTGATCCAGTCCGATACGATATCGTGTTCGAGGGTCATGTAAATTTATTGTTACAAATCCGTGTGGGGTAGACTGAGCATGACTAAAGAAATTTCTAAATTGATTGAAGTCCATATCAGAACACCATGTCTGCCAAATATTTCGTAGCGTATGTGTATCAACGCCGTTGAATACAGCAAGCATATTACAGTTATCTCTAATCACTTTTGGAATCTGAGTGTAGCGTTGAGTGACATAGATCACATCAGTGTTTTTATGCCTGCCTCTGGAAAATATTCTAGCAGGATTTTTTTGATTATCTAACATGACATCGTCGTATACAACTAAATTGTTGATACTTCCATCGAGGTCATTCACGGATGGCGCCTCGTCAATATCGGTTATAAATTCAATAACATCCTCGCCAGCAATCTCTGAAGCGTTTTCATTAAAATCTTTTAGCACTTCATAGCATCGTTGATCATCTACGCTAGGGGCAATTAAATACAACTTATCCCACTTCATCCATCTCATTATTAAATTGAGCAACAATTGCGTTTTACCGGATCCAGATGGCCCGATTATAATTGCGCGGATAGAGTTTGGTAGCGCTGCATGATGCTTCACTGGTTCTCTTGTTTTAGTCGCTGAAAAATCAATTATATTCATATCTCTATACATAAATTATGGATCTATATTGCGTGAAGTGTAAGGCGCGTACTGGCACAGATGACTTGACAACGATTACAACTAAAAATAACCGATCAGCGCTTTCTGGTAAATGCGTACAGTGTAGTACAAAGAAATTTAGATTTGTTTCTAAACCCAAGGAACCCAAGGAACCTTTAAAAAAAAACGAGGAGGTGATATCGCTGCCAAATTAGCAAAACTCCCTGGAACCCCATGGGCAAAATACCCCGGAGAAAAACACCTTCCAGGGTATAGTTATTGTGGACCGGGAACAAGACTTGATATCAGACTCAATGATCAAAATCAGCCCCGACCCGGTGAGGAACCAATAAACGCTATTGATAAGGCCTGTCACCTTCATGATGTTGCTTATAAAAGCAGCAATTTGCAACACAGGCATCTAGCAGATGTGAAATTAATTCATGCGTTGAATTCTATCACTGATAAATCCTTCAAAGAAAAATTGGCCTCCTTTTTGATAAAATCGGCAATGAAAAGTAAATTGATGTTAGGTGCTGGTAATTAATAGCAACATGGAATCTATTTACTATTCCCCAAGAGGATACTGGAAGGGTAACGCTGCAATCAGTAAACTCGCTAGCGCCGCAAAAGTGAAAAAAACCACTGCGGCTCATTGGTTATCCAAACAGGCACTATGGCAAATTTATCTACCACCGCCTAAACAAATTCAATTCTCGCATTTTGATGTAACCGGACCCAATGAAGTTCATCAGGCTGATCTATTATTTCTGCCACATGATCGTGGTTACAAATATGCGTTAACTGTAGTTGATATTGCAAGTCGATACAAAGAAGCAGAACCGTTAAAAACAAAATCGGCCACTGAAGTCGCTTCTGCATTTGAAAGGATTTATCGACGAGGTCCTCTGCACTGGCCAAATCTGTTACAAGTTGACCCGGGCAAGGAATTTCAGGGTGCAGTGTTATCTACAATGAAATATCACAATGTCGCTATCAGACGAGGGCATACTGCACTGCATCGTGATCAGGCCATTGTAGAACGGTTTAATAAAACCCTTGCTGAGCGGTTATTTGGATATCAATATGCAAAAGAATTCATCCAAGAAAAAAGATCCCGTGAATGGGTTAAGAGATTACCAGGTGTAGTTACCGCACTGAATAACGAGATTACTAGAACCATCAACATGAAACCTATCAACGCGATTAAAAAGAAGTCGATACCTGAAAAACCACAAAAAAATTTCCCTAGAAACGCTAGCGTTTCCCAACCAATTCTTGGTAGTAGTGTCATTGTGAGGTACTTATACGAACCAGGAGAGCTTGAAGGGGATAGAAAAAGGGCTACTGATCCTATTTGGAGCGTCACTACGCATAAGATATCTAGTATAACACGATCTACGGGTAGACCTCCAATCTATAAACTGGATTCAACTGCCCCTCAACGGGGTTTTACTAGACAACAATTACAAGTAATTCCTGACGATACTCAATTGCCACCCCATGGGCTTAACTAGCACCCTTGCGTCTATTGCACTCAAGACAAGTCAACATCACATTATTTCTGACATGACCGAGATTGTTATTTTTTCTGTCTACGGTGAATTGGCGAGGATCCTTATCCGAATACTGCCAACGCATTATACAATTGCAACTCGCGCAGTGATTATTCTGTTGTTTCTTCAAAGTGATTATTAATTCAGCATCAATATCAAATTCTCGTTGTTTTTTTTTGTCCTGCTGTTTGTAACCGGAGAGTTTTTTATCAATGATTTCATCATCGCCACCAATGATTTCATCATCGCCTGACTCTGTCAAGACAATTCTTCGAAGTTGATTTATTTTTCGTACTCTAGACACTGCGAGATAGACTAAATTCGACCATTCTATGCGATTATCTACCATCCAAAGAGTTGTATCCGATATAGTCAATCCCTGTGAAGAGTGTATTGTTGCTGCATAACCTAGCGTCCACGGGGATTTATTAGCACGCAATGCATCTTCAACAACATTGATATCAACCAGCACAATATCATTTAATACTAAATTCTGTTTTTGACTTTGTCCTGGAATATCAACTTCAATATTCTGTTTTCGCGTATCCGATGGCCTATAACATAACGGTACTGGAAGTGTTGCAAATTTTTGTTTATGCAATTCAAATAACTTCATCTGAAGTGTGTCCCTGACTATTTTTCTACTTGCAATGATTAAATCATTTGGTCTCCACATTTCCCAAAACTCGTTCATGGGAGTTTCCGAAATTATTTCACGGGTTATTTCACACTGGATTCTATCCGGTTGCAATCTAATTAGTTTCTTCAATTCTTTTAATTCATGATCAAGTGATCTATGATCAGTATCAATTTCTTCATAATAGTCTACAAAACCCTTTAGCCATTCATGGGGAGATGCACCGACAAATGGTGGAGGTTGGCCGTGATCACCGCACATAACGACTTTTGTATTCTTCAATAACAACCACTCAAGAAATATTTTTAAGACATCTTCTGACACTGTGTCTATTTCATCCCACATGATGAATTCAGGAATAAATTTCTCTCCCATGCGCTCAGGAGTCCATTTATCTCCCTTCCATCGGAAAAAGCTGTGATAAGTGCAAGCATTTACCCCTCTCTGTATCATTTCTCTTGCAAGTCTATGAGTTGGTGTTAGCACAATCATGTTAGAAACACTAGCGTTTCTACGGAATAACTCAATTACCCGGGTTGTTTTTCCTGACCCACCACAGCCGTTTAAATAAACTGTTTTATATCTACAGATTGGATCAGAAATCGGTGGTGCACTAGAAAATTCTGAACACTGATTGCTTTCTAAGTAATTATTTTCAATGGTAACATCTGCTGATTGAATATAATCATGAATCATTTCTTTTTTAATTCTCCATGATCCCCATTTCTCGTTGCCAGTAGCCTTAAAATCAGCCATTTTGCTATTTATGTAAAATGAATCAGTGGCAACTCTAACTGCGGTGGTAGGAAATTTATTGATCATCGAAAACAGATTAATAGAAGCATAACCGAGCATAGAAGCTCTCAAATGTGTGTACTGCGGATGGTATCCATCATTGTAGGTAACAATTGTACCCAATTTGGTTCCATCGGACATAAATGCGTCCTTACGATTGACATATAGGCCCTTATTCGTTAAATCCGCCATTACAAAATCGTATTCAGCGTTGTCTATAATCAATCGTGAAGAATATTTCGTATTATCATCTTTGCCACCTTGGGTAAATTTACCGATTATTCTTCGTCCAAGATTTTTTGCTTCATTGTTTCTGATTTCAAATAACTGTCTGGACCAATCCATGATTTGTTGTTCATTAAAATCAGGAAACAGTTTTCGCTCTTCGCTAATTATTTTTTCTAGATCAGGTTGGGGTAACCAGACTGATTTCTGTGCTCGATAGGATATAATTGCTTCACTGACAATTAATGATTTTAACATCTTACAATCAAGCATATATCTCAATAGCACTATTGGCATCCAGTGTTTTTCAGACATGTGTTTACCAATCCAAAGATAACTACACGGATGAAGTCCTGCAGCCATTTCAAATGATACCACACAAGCGAATCCGGTTAAATCAAAATCAGGAAGTGGTCCATTAATAGCAACACGGGTCATTTCGTGTGTAGGGTGTCCAAATCGTTTGAAATATTTCTCGCATTCTCCATACCCAAGAAAACTTCCTGGATAACACGCTATCATATCAACTGAAATAACGGAATCAGAGGTGTATTTTGTGTTCCATAATCCGCCGTGGCTGTATTCAAGACAGGACAATTTGACATCTGATAAAAACTCACTTCGTGTTGGTTTCCACGCGTTTTTCTTTCTAGCAAAATGTGCTGCAATGGATGGTACTGTAAAACAGTTTGCTAATAATTGATCGTCTTCTTCTCCGTCCTCAGAAAACTCACTAGCTAGTTGTTTCATTTGATTCTGCAGTTCTTCAGTACGGTATAATTCTCCGTTGGGCCTTACAAACTGATCAAATCTGCATTCCTCGTCTGAATTACTATGAAATAGCCACGCTGACACAGGATCGTTTTTACTCAAATGGTAAATAGCATCAAATAATTTCTGCTCGGTAAAACATTCTTCAGGTCCCAACCCTGCTGGGGATAGATATTTTACGGTTCTATCCCGTGGAAATATTGTTACTGCAGATGACCACGCGTGCGCGTTATGATCAATAATTTCAATGGGGGTTCCTTTTGATTGATATTTCGATTCGTATAATACTTCACCGGTGATTGTTCTTACCGATATTGGAAATCTCAATGATGTTTCTAATTTGGCTATATCCTGAATTGTTGCCCCATGCTCTTTTACCGTGAACTCCCACTCGGTTATTTTTTTTCGTCTTAGATCAGTTAGTTTATTTCCCCGGGACGCATTTGTGAAGTGTTCTATTATTCGTGTTGCTACACAATTGAGCCCTGTCGAATATTTCATGGGTGCTAGTTTTGAAATATCAGGTTTTTCATTGAGCGGATAGATCCCGTAAACAACTGCTGTGACAGGATAAGATCTTTCGTAGTAGGGTTTATCAATTCCGGTCAAAATTCCCGGTTTGGAATCCTGATTCACGGTGACAGTTTTTTTGCCCTTGAGAATGGGTTCAAATTTATCCTTAATAATCCATTTGCCATTTTCACGGATAATGAATTTGATTCGGAAAAAATGACTTTTTTCCCCAACACGTGAAATGATCGCTGCTGCCTTTTCATCATTCATGGTAGCGTCAACAACACCATCAATTCGAAATGTTGACCAACAATAAGATGCTCCATCACGCTTGAATTCATTAAAACAGTCTCTGATGGCTTTATCAAGAATTTTATTCTTGGGTGTATTAGAAACTATATCAAGATTGAATTGAGCATCCTTCCATGGTGATCTCATGTTTCCGTCTCTTGGACGTTTGTTACGTTTTTTGGGTCTATCGCGATTAAATCTAGGATTGATTTTCAATAATCTCTTAAACTCTTTCATGTTTCCGTCTATTGTGCGTTTGTTACGCTTTTTGGGTCTATCGATATTAAATTTAGGATTGATTTTCAATAATCTCTTAAACTCTTTCATGTTTCCGTCTCTTGGACGTTTGTTACGTTTGTTTCCGTCTATTGTGCGTTTGTTACGCTTTTTGGGTCTATCGATATTAAATTTAGGATTGATTTTCAATAATCTCTTAAACTCTTTCATGTTTCCGTCTCTTGGACGTTTTTGACGTTTTTTTGGTCTATCGAGATTAAATCTAGGATTGATTTTCAATAATCTCTTGAACTCTCTATCAGCATTGAATTTAGCATTTGTCGAAGTCAATCTCTTGAACTCCTTCATGCTATATACAAAACAAACATTTAAATGAAAGTTTTATGTATAATGAATCACTGCAAATGGCTCATGATGGGAAATGTAACCCCGTGTAACAAATCATGCAGAAAAAATGAGTACTGTAGGTATCATATGCAAAGTTTTCGACGTGGAAGTCTTGGTCCGTTACCCTGTATTCGATGTGGGGTTGGGGTTAAGGGAAGATCACAATTGTGTAGTGATTGTGGTCGTAAGCGATATAGGGAATTGAAGCGTTATTATGATAAAAGAATAAAAAATGGACAATCTATCAGAAATTATGACCCTGAAAAGGCCCTTGACCCTGACAACATCAAGGATAAAATCATAAGAACCCCGCAAGACTATATTGAAAGATTTTCCAGTGATGTAATTATTGAACCAAACACTGAATTAGACAAACAATAGAATAGTATATATGGACCAAGAATTCAGACCACATCCAGTGATTACAAAATATGAAGCATCCAGTGATGGTACTGTCAGAAACCGTAGACTAAAGAAACCGGTCGGTGTTGTGAATAATCAAGGGTATTTGAAGTTTACTGTTGGCGGGGAAAAAGAAACGAAAAATTATCTCATTCATCGTTTCGTATTTGAATGTTTTAATGGATTGATCAAAGATGGTTTTGTTATTTATCACAAGGATTCTAATCCAAAGAATAATTCTGTATCCAATCTGCAGGCTATCACACTGAGTGAGAATTCCAAACGAGGAAGAGCTGGCACTTGCAAAACGGTTGGGAAGAGACCTGTGACATCTTTGAATACAACAACTAATGAAGAAAAAATATTTCAATCATTATGTGAAGCCGGTAAATTTTTCGATATTTGTAGACCGTCAGTACGAAAAGTTGCAGAGGGGATTTATCGATCGGCTATTTCAAAAAAGACGGGGCAAAAAGTTCAATTTAGTTATGTCTAATGCGTCATAATTTCCAATTAGAGATATGTCATACTTATAGAATAATGAATTCTGAAAACATGAATAGCATCATAGTTGAAATAGCAAAATTGAAAAATCAGGATATCAAACTATCAGATGGATTAAATCCTGACCAAATTGTGTCTGATTTTCAGGATATAGAATACGGAGTTAGCACTAACAAGTATATGCTACCCAAGAAATATGCACTCATCAAAAAAATTCAGAATTCTATTAAAGACTCTCTTTCATTTTCCAGTGACATCAGTGTGTTCGTCCCGTTGTATACTATCGTAGAGGGAATACGAAAAGAATTAGGTAACGAATACGAATTGAAAAAAGAAGTCAACTCTAAAATTAGAAACCTACGAGCATTAATTCAAGAAAATGAACAATTTTGATTGCCCGACCATTGATTGCCCGACCCGTATCATTTTTTGATTGCCCGACCATTATCATTCCGACCCTCATTTTTTTTAGCCGACCCTCAAGGGGGATGTCAAAAATCGATGACGATGTGTCAGATTGGTCAAAACTAGAATGTTGAAACTATCAGTATTATTTTATTTATATACAATTTTGATACTTTCAACATCAATGATAGAGCTGTCAAAACAATCAAATAACACTTCCATGACCGTATCAAAAATCATCCGACATGTAACAAAAGTGAGGAAACTGTGGTATTAATTATTTTATATACAATTTCCACACTTTCCTCATCAATGATAGAAGGTGTCTCACGATGAAATAACACTTCCATGACCATATCAAAAATCATCCGACATGTAACAAAAGTGAGGAAACTGTGGTATTAATTATTTTATTAGAGAATTCCACACTTTCCTCATCATTGATAGAAGGTGTCTCACGATGAAATAACGCTTCCATGACTGTGTTAAAAAATCATCTGACATGTCAAAAAAGTGGAGAAAGTGTTTTACAATTGAAAAATAGTTTGCGATTTCAAATAATGGTCAATGAGGCATTAACAACCCGATTGGCTCGTGAGCGACTAGATGCAATTAAGAAATTTATACCAATTCGCGACTCTGTAAGAAATAAACTGCAACAACGACAGAGTTTACAAACTGATTTTGCTCTGGGGTCTGAAGAGTTGTTTAAACCAGTAACCACAGCAACGAAAGGGGTAGAGCGTGCTCTACTGGGAGATGGTCCCGAGACGGGAAAATCTGTTATTGGTGAGCTTGAAAAAATAGCAGCGAAAACTGAACAAACTGAACAAACTGATCCGAAAAAAACGACTGTTTCTTTGTTGAATAAATTTACTGATCATGCTAAAATAGTAATAAAAAAACCTAGTTTATTGAAATCAAAGGATTATCACGCCTTTGGTAATTTTGCTGCTCAAAGTTATAATTCAAAAAAAGATTTTTTAAAGGACGAGTATAAAAATGATAGAATATCAAGTAATGATTGGTTTGATAATTTGTATAAACTAAATAAAGGGATTGGTCGTTTGAATAAGGATGAGATAGGATACAAGGAATTTCAAAGGGGAATTAGTAATTATAAAAGAGAACAAATAGAAGAGCGACAACGAGAAATAGAAGAACGGCAAGAACTAAAACGTCAAACACCGACACGTAGACAAACAAGAAGACAAAAAAAACAACAACTACCACCTGATGATGATGATGATTTAGAAGAACGACGTCAAACACCAACACGGAGACAAAAAAAACAACAACTACCACCTGATGATGATGATGATGATGATTATTTACAAACTACGGATTTAGAAAAACTAGATGAAGCAGCTGGCTATAGCGGAAGTGGATTAGGAAATCCAAGGATTGGAAACATTTGTCCTGATAGTGTTATCAATGATATATCACGATTAGATGTTCTCATCGGAGGAAAACGAGCTGGAAATAACTCTCCAGAAATAATTAATGAAGCAGCTGATATCTGTAGACGGTTATTTGCCGGCGGTATCATGGATATCAAAACCTATCGAGATTTCATTGACGAGTTAGCAAATGGGTATCATAGTGATTAAATAACAATTGAAAACACTATTGTTTTTATAATAATGATCATCCATTACAATCATGATAAACCAACCCCAGTCTATGTAGTTAATTCACGGTTTCCAGTTTATAGAGCATACTACGGAGATGGCCTCGGCAATACCATTTTAGGATTCTTTTCAAGAATGGCTCCAAAAGTGATGCCGTTAGCTAAACAGTTATCAATGAAAGCCATTGATGTTATTCGTGATAAGGGTATTAGTACTGTTGGAAATCTTGCCGGGAAAGCATTTTCAACTGCGAAGGATAAAATAACATCATTAGTGAGTCGAAAAAAGAAACCGTTACCGTCTACAGAAGAAATGCCTGCAAGTGTTAGTAAAATAATAAATAACGCAGTAGATGAAAAACTAGCGTCGATGGTAAATCAAGGGGACCAAAGTAATATTGCAAACATGATAGCGGGAAGTGGCCTTAAAAAACTACGTCGATGAAATGGAAAAATCGTTTACGATTTCACTATTTAGACTCTGATAAATAGAATAAAATGTTCAAAAAATCACATGATCCGGCGTTTGATATAGACGCCCCAGTTGGCAAGGATGATTCTGTACGCGATTATCAATATTACGCCTATCATGCCATAGACTCAAATAGTCGAGCAAGAATTGATCTTCAAGTCCATGATACCAGTAAATACTTTTTACCCTGTGAAGCATTTATTGAAGTAGAAGGAGAAATTGTAACAGCTGCTGATACTACTGCTGTACCAGCACCGTATCCAGTTGGTACTCAAGTCGGTTTTGTCAATAATGGTATTATGGCGTTATTTGAGAGTGCTAGATATCTCATTGATGGAAAAGAAATTGAGTCCATAGATCGTGATGTTGATGTGGCCACAACAATCATAGGGTTAGCGAGATATTCTGATGATTATACAAGATCAGCAGGACCCTCTATGATGTTTGCAAAAGATGGTAAGAATACCGCTGGTGGAAATCCATTTATTATAAGACGACCAAATGATCGTGCTGCTCCTCCTGCTCCTGCTGGTATCGAGGATATGATTATAAACAACGATCCTAATTTCAATCTAGGAGCCGCAACACGAAACGCAATGTTGGGAGTAGGGCGTAAACCATTTTCATGTGCGATTCCACTGCATCATATTTTTGGATTCTGTAGAAACGTCAGAAAAGTTATCTACGGGGCGAAGCATACAGTATCGCTTGTACGAAAGAGTGATGATAACGACGCAATTTGGAGGATTCCAGCAAACCCAGCTGCAGCACATGTAAATGATGATGCCGGTAAAGTCATTTTAACAAAAATATCATTGTGGATGCCAGTGTTGACTCCAGCAATCACCGCAGAACAACGACTACTATCATTTATGGACCAAGGAGGAAAGTCGTTGTTGAGTTGGCTAACCGTGAGTACAGATGTGAAGCAATCAAATATCAACGGGTTATTCACTTGGAACCTAGCATCAAAGCAAGGCGTTTCTGCGCCACGTCATATATTTATTGCGTTACAGGATAACGCACGAGTTGGCAGTCAACTCCTCAGTCATATGATATTTGATCAATTAGGTGTGAAAGACGTCTCACTGAGAATAAACGGCCAGCAGGAACCATCTGAGGATATACAACTTAATTACACAGAAAATCATATTGCACGAGTTTATCATCGTCTGTTGTCATTTATGGCACGCGATCAAAATGTTGATACTGGTTTGCAAATATCACAATTTGATTTTAAGAATCTGTACCCGATCTACTACTTCTCACTGGAACATCTCGATTTGACAAGACAGTCAGTTGTTGATATACACTTTAGAGCTAATGTGACTCGTGGTGTTATTGCTGATTATAGAGCGGTTGCTGTCATTCTCAGTGATAAATCAATGCTACTTGAAGGTGTTGGTGGAAGAATGAGAGTGGTAGATGCCCCAGTAGAAAATCTTTGAACGATTTTTCATTGAATTAGAATCAATCTATTATGTATAATGTCATATAGTGTTATTAGTGTTGCGTTAACTCCTGGTCAAATCAAAAAATTGCAATCAGAATCGGCTAAAAAATGTGGAACCACAATCACGTTGAAACCTAATCAAATGACTGGTGGTGAAAATAAATTATCGCTGACAACTCGTCAGGTGAAACATTTCAATGATGCTTTCAGGGATAAAAAGGGAGTTCAGATTACTCTCTCTGCGGCTGCTATTAAAAATATGATGAAAACAGGCGGTATATTTCCATTGTTTGCTGCGTTACCAGCATTGATTGCAGCAGCAGCCCCAGCGGTGGCTAAAGCAGCGGCGTTAGGAGCCGTTGGTACTGCAGCAGGAATGGCGTTGAAAAAGGCAACTGGACAAGGATATAAAAAAAAGAGACGATCCGTTCAAGGATTGGGTCTAAGACTACCAGGAACCCCGTATTCGTGGTACAGCGGAAAGGGTCTAAGACTACCAGGAACCCCGTATTCATGGTACAGCGGGAGATCCGTTCACGGATCAGGCCTGAGACTACCAGGAACGGTTTATTAATTCAGAAATCTATGGTTCCAATGTCCAATTTTGATTTAATGGATGCTGCTAACAAACTAGTGATTAAAAATTTCAGAGGTGTTTTTATGAAAGATCAATTACCACATCAACCAAACAAAACTGAAACAGGTATTATTAATCTCGATAACAGCACCGGACCTGGAACTCACTGGGTTGCATACGCTATTGATCCACGTGGGATTGTCTATTTTGATTCATATGGATTAGCCCCACCAAAAGAGTTTATGCGGTATATAAAAACCCTTCCAATGAAGACTTGGTATTCTACGCTACCAACACAACAAATCAATGACCCACCAATATGCGGCAGTGAAGTATTAAATGTCCTTGACGCTATTTCTAACTCCTTGGGTAACCCAAGGGGAAAACCACCACACATTGTCGTAAATGACTACACTAGTAATCGCTTTTTAGAGAGAGATATATAAAATATCATGATTGATATTTGGGGAAGACCTCTGAAACCCAAACCCGATGACACTGCAACCTCTGATTCTATCAAGGATATAACAAAAAAAATTAAAGATGAAATCGCTGAGACGTTGAACTTAACAAGTGTTGACCCGAATGAAATAGTTGTATTTCAAGACAAACAGGGTAAATTGAAATCTAGTAATATTTCTCTGGATGATATTTTAGTTAAACAACAAAATGCAATCGAGAACACCGTTGCGTTATTTTCCGATCAGGGTAAACTCAAACCGGGTGTACTTTTTTCGACGATTACAGATCGATTTACAAACCACGATAAAGAATTTGAAGATCATTTAAGAAACTACAATAGTTTCCGTAGAAATGTCGTTCATAAGTTCTTTGGATCTCCGATTGTAGTTACACCATCTATCGCTGAAATTAAAACGTTTGTTGATGATCAAAAGGTTATCAACGAAGCAACAAAAACAACAACCGACGCCATTGATAAATTTATTGGAACCCCGTTAGATAAAATTGAACTAAAACTCCCTGATATTAAAAAATCCATTGATGAGACGAAAACTTCCATCGAAGACATCAAAGGTGATCTTTCGAGGATGATAACAGCCATTGAAAAAACAAAAATTCCTCATAAGAAAACCAACAACGTAGTATACACAATCAAACATGGATCATTTGTGTGGACACCTGAAAACAACAAATTAGACATCACTGCAACAGTTAAGGGTATTTATCGATTAACAATAGTGAGAACGACTCAATTTAATATTTCATCGTCCAGTTCATCCGGGGTCAATAATACGATTTCAACGATCATCGACAAGAATACAACTGAACAGTTCACGTTAATAGCTACTGATAAACATTTGGTTAGTGTTACAACAACGTGGTATGTGGAATTCGTAGCGGATTTAAGTTGAAAATTGCAAAGCAATTTCACTAACGGTTTCAATTGAAAACGCTAGCGTATTTAAAATAAAAAATGATTTCATCATCGCAATATCGCTATGATCAGGTCAGAGAGTATCAAACTAAACTCAAAACCTTGTCTGAGGAGTATGAATTGAAAATTAAAAAATATCGCAGGAGAATTACCGCAATTGATGTTACTGTGTACGCTGTGAGTGGTGTAATCACCGGAGCTGGTATTATACTGTCTTCAGTGACAATGATGGCTCCGATAGCTGTTCCAATTTGCATTTCTGCGGCAACAACAATCGCTGGAATAATTTCAATAATCACAAAAAAAATATCCTCATGCAGCCAACGGAAACTACAAGACTACATAATTCAATTTCATGTTGTGTCCACTGCATACTCGCAATTATCCTCATTGATATCGTCATCGCTCGATGATACAATTATATCAGAGAGTGAGTTTTCAGCGATGGTAGATATATATGATTCTGCGATGTCAAAATTAGAAGTACAACATGAGTATAATAACAATGACAACACAGATGGAATTACTTCAACAAATAGTGGAGAACACAAATCCAGTACAAACAAGCATGATCTCAATAACCTCAACGAATCCAGAATTCAGTGTGAATTTCCCCTCTCCGGTCCCAGTGAAGGAAATCGCGCTAGCAAAATTACGAGTATACCACAGCTGGCCAAATATTAGGTCAAAACCATTTGGTGGTCAACAACCGAATAATTCACTGGTATTTGCAAATAAGAATAAACCCGACGGTACCCCAGACTGGAACGTTGTTTCCATACCAACCGGATCATATCAAATTGAACAAATCAATGATGAATTCGCGCGTAGAATAAAATCGATTACTGGAGTAGAGTCAAAAATAGCTATAACAGTTCATGTGCCGACACTATCATCTGCCATTGAAATAAGCACAGAAGGATACGTCGTAGATATCTATCAAAGTTCTATTAGAACCGTACTAGGATGGCCTGAATTACCACCCGGTGGAAAAACCGTTAAATTACCAGAACCACAAAAAACTGATTATATCACCGACAGGACAAAATCTGATAATCCAGTAAAAAGTTATAAAGAATACAAGGAATTGATAGTTTTCACTGTAGTGAAAAAGTACAACAACCCAATATATCACGCAACTCGACAAGATATCATCGATGAAAATTTCACAGCAATGAATAATGATTTTTCGCTGCTGTTAATATCTCTTAAATCTGGCTCTCTCACCCGAGATGAATTTATCAGCGTCGTAGAAACATGCAACAAAATCATCAATGACATGGAAACATTTCATTTGCAAATCATTCAAGTGGTATTAGGTGACAGTAATCCTATAACGAGAACAGAATTTGCAACGAAGTATAATATACGCGTAGAAGATATTCATGCGTTCAAACTACCAGGGTATAATCTCTTAGAACTACAAAAATCTCTCAGTGATGCCATCGATGATGGTTTTAAAATAATTCATGATGCATGGAAAAAAACAATAAAAATCCTGACCCATAATAATGACCCAGATGGTGGTGGCAGGCATATTGCTCCGTTCAATGTGAATATTTCAACGGTGATTGCGCTCAATTTAGTATGTGATGTAATCGAAGGAAGCTATCAAATAAATTTAGAACGATCAAATCAAGCTCAGCAGGGGTATATTTTGTATTCATTTGCACCAACAGCCCCTCCAGGGTTTTTAATAATTGAGTCTCCGGTGAATCCAGTCTATATGCGATGTCATAATAATTCATTAACCAGAATTAATTTCAAACTCACTGACCAGTCTAATAATCTGATTGATTTACAAGAGGAGGTTTTACAAATTAGTCTATTTGTGAAATCATAAATGATTTTCGTCCCCCAGACAAGGTCTGGAACACGATATCGTATCGGACTGGATCAAATATTCGGTTAACCCATAGCAGCAGAGAGGGTAGTGACAACGACGTTGTAGTCCCTTTTTCCCAAAAAATGTAATAGTTGAAAAGTTTTTGATTTCATTAATTTCATTGATTTTTTCATAATTTTTTTTTAGACCTAATCCATGATTCACTCACACATTTGGGACCTGATGTCATTGACTTTTGGGTCTGATGTCATTGGTTTCATTGATTTTAAGCGTGATTTCAGTGAATACTTGTCTAAAAATGTTGTCCGATACACCCTCTCTGCTGCTACTCGAACCGGGCAAAAACATCAAGGGCGGTCAACCTCAAGATAACAAAAACCAAATTAAGCGGGACACCCAGTCAGTTAAAAATCCCACCCCCTACACACACACCCATGGACCTCCTTCCTGCAAACATAAGTTCAAATTTTTTATGGACAGTCATTTTGGTATCACCCTCTTCTGACTTTGTTTCCAGTTGCGGTCCGCACCCCATTGACGCCACTGCAAAAAAGGCAATAAACTTTTAACAGAAATCATATTTAAATCTTCGAATAATGACTGAAAAATATTTACCAAATTTTGAAACAATGCACTTAAAGATGTGAGCATACTGTATGCATCCAACTGAAGGTCAAAACGGTCAATATTTCATGTAAAACTCGCTAGAACACAAATACTTTTTTCAACGTGCATATTTTTCATTGATGTTTACCAGCGATATTGCAAAACTGCAAGGCTAGTTACGTTGACAAGATCTGCCATACCCCGCCGCGTTCAGGTGCAATTAGAAAATAACTATCAAAATTGCGAGTGCACACCAGTTTGTCGAAATGCGTATCAAGCGATGAACATAATATTTTATAAGTTTCACGGCAATGCATTACATCAAAATGAGATTACCTGCAATCACAATATTGTGTGCCTAACGGAGGGAATGATACGAGAATTCATATTTACCCAAACACTCTCTCTCTCTCTCTCTCTCTCTCTCTCTCTCTCTCTCTCTCTCTCTCTCTCTCAACACCACTGTGTCAACAACCAACCTATGTATTGAGACGCATAATCCAAGAACGCTCTATTTAAAAATGCTGCTTTTATCAGACACTGTCCCTGGCAACCAAATCAGTCGCTTTCAATCAACGTGCAAATCCTGATAGATATCATATTGAAAATCAACCCCACAGGAAGTGATATTGTATCATTCTTTAACATGTGACTTTTTCTTTCAGGCAATGATTGTTATTACCTATACATACTCTGTAACGATATATCTTTTCTACCTCAAGTATGTTTACATCTTTGAAATTTATTACTCTCGATGTACCGCGGTCGATAACTTTGTACTTAATATCTTCAGGTTGTTTGACATACACACTTTCTGATATGCAGTGCTGGTAATACTAGAAAGATATATGGGACGCGTAAACACTAATTAGCTGTGGGTTGGGTTTGGGCAATAACCAAAAAAAAAAAACCACCCAAAAAAAAAAAAAAATTGACAACGCAAGATGAAATCTCTGCAAAAAATGAGTTATTTATAATAATTTCCTATTTTTTTTACTAACACTTCTTATAAATAATGAATCGGTCAGCCAGTAAAAGTAAATATTCATCACGTCACGATATCACGTAACATAGGAACGTAAATGAATAAAGAAAATACCCTGTTGCGTTATGATAAATAGGATGTTACAGTGCTGTTCATTATTTATGAGATCTTTAACCCTTGCTGAACGATACTAAATGATACGTGTGCAGTGATAGTGTCATTTGATTCAACATGTCCCATGACGTAACGAACTCTCCTGTAAATTTCTTTGTCAGTAATCTTTTAACTGAACCAGCTTGACAAATAGTTCCAATTATAAATGTCTAATCCTCATGCAAGCTTTCTCTGGAACTGAGAATACTGACCCTCCAGTTGTTATAGAAACAGGAATACGGACCGCGGGATGTTCCAAAAATAAGAATACAGACCTCGATACACCCGTAACAATAAGTTAGTACATTTAACGACCTCGTTCTCAATAAAAAAAAAAATTAAAAAAAATATATAATCTTCATTGATGTTAGAGATTCTGAGCCGAGTCATAGTTCATTTATTTCGAACATTTTATACATACTGCTTGATTTTAATTTTAAAATGTGCTCTATAGTGTTTGGAAATAAGATTACCGGTAGACTGCAGAAAGGTTCATTGAAAATGACAGATGCTTCGAGTCTTTGTTACTTCATCCAATTTACTAATTTTTTTTTCCTTCACCCACCCACACACCTCGCCACCACCACCTACCTCAAAGTGCGATACGACTGAAAATGTATCTTTAGCGTCTTGCACCATCGGGATCCGAGCACCGAGAGGCTTGTATTACTTTTTTAATTCTGAGTAAATTTAAGGTTCGCTATCGATTTTAAAATCAATTATTGCGCTAGACACATTATCGGCAGTACCGGCCGCAGCATTGGAGATAGATCATGCCAGACGGGTTTGTATCAACATCACCATTAGACATTGCCATGGTTGCGTGAAGGTCCTACTTTATCAATTTATTATTTGGTATCACGGTACCAATTGTTTTTCCATAGACCTCAATGCTAATGTTTGGAGAGATAAATATATTTTCTATCCTAATTTAGCATGCATCTCACACACTGTTATAGTGAACAATGTTAGATTGTCAATTTGATGATGACAAAACCAGGTACTCCATTGCATTTAAGAGAGATAACTCTGCTGGAACTAGACAGGGGTATGAGTTATCTAGTCACAACATACCTATTTTCAGTCATGTGTATTACATTTTCAAAAAATCATAAAAAATACAAAATTTGATCTATTTTGGAATTAGCATAAATTCACATGTTGCCAAGAGGCTAAACTTTTTTTTAAGCCTAACAGAAAGTACAACTCTTACATAATCCACCAATCAAAGCTTGTCTTGTTGTTTATTACTGCCTGCAATGGACCTACACCTTAAGCACCGCCCACCTGGACATGCGCAATTGGTACCGTTATACCATTTAAATGGACCTGGTTGAGCTTCTTCAGGCCTGACATTAATGCTTTTGTTGTTGTTGCTGTTGTTGCTGTTGTTGTTCTTGTTATTATTATTATTATTATTATTATTATTATTATTATTATTATTATTTAGCAGTAGGTTTTGCATGAGTAGAACCACATAATAGAAATGAATTTCAAAAGAGAAGGAACTCTAACACAAGTGTGTGTGTGTGTGTGTGTGTGTGTGTGTGTGATTTGTATTTTAAAGTGGCTTTGACAATTTTCAGTCATATCGCTACCATGTCTGCAGTGTGGCAGTTTATAGTGATGTCTAGCACTGGGACATTAGACATGTAGCATGATGTTCCACCCAGTCACAATATCTTTACACAGGCAGCTGCTAGTTCCAATTTGATAAGGCTTTGCTATGACTCGAATTAAATAAGGATATATGAGTTGAACACTCATGAAACCAAACTTATTCTATGTTAAAGTTTCTGTTTTTAAACATACTCATCACATAATTTCCCTTCTGAAAAGTCATACAGTAAACAATTTCAAGATGAATATGTAGGTGATCGTCAACCCAGCTTTGTGTCCATGATGTCAAACGCAATTGCCACTGTTTTACGAGTCAAACGTTGAAAAGACAAGGCTGTCCGGCATAAAATAACAATAATGTAAGTTTAGTTAGAAAAATGTATTTCCTTGTAACAGTTATGCCCTGCACATGCATGGAAAGAAAATGTAATTTTTAAATTACCCTGTGTACGGGCACACATTAATCTATATAGTTCCGTTTTATTTGAAACCATTGTCCCTAAATAGCCAATTTAAGACAAATACACTGTTCTAAGCATTTAACTGAGGTAAAATTTTAATAATGGGGTGCACATTTTTAGGCAGGAAATCAAGATTAGTCTTGTTCCTGATTTAGTTCAAATTCCAATGTTACGTTTTTCATACTGCACTAATACCGCGATACTAACACTTAATAATGGATACAAACACTTAATACAGTGATACTAACACTTAATGCTGAAAACTAACTCTTAACACTGTGAAACTAACACTTAATATCGTGATGCTAACACTTAACATCGTAGTACTAAACATTGTACCAATATATTAACACTTAATACCGTGATATTAAAAACGTATGCCGTGATACTAACACTTACTGCCGTGATACTAACACTTAATACCGTGATACTAACACTTAATGCCGTGATACTAACACTTGATACCGTGATACTAACACTTAATATCGTGATACTAACACTTGATACCGTGATACTAACACTTAATATCGTGATACTAACACTTACTGCCGTGATACTAACACTTAATACCGTGATGCTAACACCTAATACCGTGATACTGACACTTAATACCGTGATGCTAACACCTAATACCGTGATACTAACACTTAATACCGTTATACTAACACTTAATATCGTGATACTAACACTTAATACCGTGATGCTAACACCTAATACCGTGATACTGACACTTAATACCGTGATGCTAACACCTAATACAGTGATGCTAACACTTAATACAGTGATACTAACACTTAATGCCGTGATGCTAACACTTACTGCCGTGATACTAACACTTAATACCGTGATACTAACACAATACCGTGATACTGACACTTAATGCCGTGATACTAACACTTAATACCGTGATACTGACACTTAATGCCGTGATACTAACACTTAATGCCGTGATACTAACACTTAATACCGTGATACTAACACTTAATACCGTGATACTGACACTTAATGCCGTGATACTAACACTTAATACCGTGAAACTAACACTTAATACCGTGATTCTAACACGTAAACCCGTGATACTGACACTTAATACCGTGATACTAACACTTAATACCGTGAAACTAACACTTAATTCCGTGAAACGAACACTTAATGCCGTGATACTAACACGTAATACGTGATACTGACACTTAATGCCGTGATACTAACACTTAATACCGTGAAACTAACACTTAATTCCGTGAAACTAACACTTAATACCGTG
This sequence comes from Unio delphinus, assembly GCA_029339505.1. Lineage (NCBI taxonomy): Eukaryota > Metazoa > Mollusca > Bivalvia > Unionida > Unionidae > Unio > Unio delphinus. The sequence continues at coordinate 3,426,898 of JAQISU010000083.1, forward strand.
GTACTAAACGGAAACGTGTATTATTCGCATTGCCCTTATTTACGTTTGTGAATAAGACTTTAAAATGGGTATACTTTTAGGGTGTTGTGACGTCATTTACAAGCGTTATCTTCCCAAGTATCTATCCTCATAACCTTTATTTCTACAGCATTAACATAACTAGGATTGTTAGATGCCAGCTTTATATTAGTGAGACTTTTTTTTATTTTTTTTTTTACAAATTATAGTTGAATTTCATCCAAATTTGATACAAACATTTCTATGAAGAAATTTTCAAACGAAAGGAACTTACGGAATGCCATTTCAACATCGAAAAGAGTTTCGACCCGTGTATGACCACTCTGCTTAACTTTGGTTACCACAGCTTAACGTCTATCGAAATAAAAAGATTTAAACCACAAAATACACCGAGCTTTTGTATTAGTAAAATCTCACTTTATCTTGATTTGCAGGGTTCTTCATCAACCTCCAGAGGAATTGTTAGCCCAGATGTTCCATGTGTCTAATCTCATATATTCACATCAGCATTTTACCCAAGTTTGTTGGATTTAAGTTAGCTATGCTTAAGACCTTTATTTTAATTAAACATCGTGTGTATTTGAATCATAGCCGTATGCTACCCATTTCGATGCATTGTCTGCCTTCAATATCTTTGATTAGTGCAGTTATGTCCTCCTGTCTTTCCATGTCTTCAAATTAGTCAGCAAATCAACACTAGGAAACACTACATTGCAAGAGTGCATATTATAAACTTTTACATGAGTCTGATTCCCATCATGTCTAGTTTTGAACCCTAATGGTTGGAAGGACCCACATTTGGATCCCGCTTTCTCTGTTACGGCCCTGCCTAGAACTAAATGTAACCGGCATCCTTTTGCATCGTTAAAGAGCTATAGCTGTTTCACTCTTGACGAAAGGGTGTTGAGGGGCCTAACTTTCACTTATACAGCAAATTAAAATCCATTTCAACAGCGATTCACTGGCAACGCTCAACACATGTAAGACTTCAAACTCATTAAATTAGCATTCATGAACATTATCTTATCATACTAGTGACTATATGCGACATTTATGAACGATATCGATATTAAAATAAAGACTATAAGTAGCATTCATCAACCTTATCCATAGCACACTAGGGACTATAATTAGCATTCACCAAAAGTATCCATAGCACACTATGGACTATAATTAGCATTCACCAAAAGTATCCATAGCACACTATGGACTATAATTAGCATTCACCATAAGTATCCATAGCACACTATGGACTATAATTAGCATTCACCAAAAGTATCCATAGCACAATAGGGACTATAATTAGCATTCACCAAAAGAAAAGTATCCATAGCACACTAGGGACTATAATTAGCATTTACCAAATGTATCCATAGCACACTAGGGACTATATATACTTAGCACTCACGAAAAGTATCCATAGCACACTAGGGACTATATATACTTAGCACTCACGAAAAGTATCCATAGCACACTAGGGACTATAATTAGCATTAACGAAAAGTATCCATATCACAGCAGGGACTATATATAGCATTAATGAACCTCATCCGTATCACACTATGAACAATAATTAACATTCACGAAAAGTATTCATATCACACTAGGGACTATAATTAGCATTCATGAAAATTATCCACATCACACTAGGGAATATAATTAGCATTCATGAAAAGTATCCATATCACACTAGGGACAATAATTAGCATTCATGAAAATTATTCATATCACACTAGGGACTATACAGTGGCATTCATCAACAGTATCCATATCACACCGTTCTCCATTAATGACGTCCTCAAAGAAGGAGTGGGGGTTTGTTCAAATGCGGACAACTGAGGACAAGGTGTAATGGACCTTGCGGACGTCCGTAAGCTAATATATTTGTTATGATATTCTGTGTTGAACAGCTGCTTTAGGCCTACTGCGTGTATTCCAGTATGTTTTGCGGACTTTCTTAATACGTGATCATTAAGTATAAATTATTTGTTAATTTCTATTTTTACGATTCGTGTCAGGGAATACAATGCTGGCGGGCATTGCTGAACACTTAAGGTTTTCGTCTTAAATATTGAAGCAAATCGATTTACGAAAATAAAATATTGCAATGCTTACCATTTGATAAAAGGCAATTGCCACCAGAATATTCTGTTCATACTAATATTAAACTGGGACACACCGGATACCATCCCGGTCTTTTTATAACTCATAGTCTAGTATGCGCACAGCTTTGAAAATATGCAATGTTTATATATCCGGCGGCTATCGAAATGAAATTTATTACTTTGGATTGTTTCTTTCAGCACTTCAGTCGAGTAATTAGGTCAGGCTAATTGCTAGCTTTACAAATTCAACGTAACAATGCCAATAAATGGCAAAAGTTATTAAGCAAACAAAATCGAATTTGTAATCTTTTTTATATAGTAAAGTTCAACATTTATTTTTAAAAAAAATAAGCTAATATGTGGAAGAGAAACAGCAATGAATAGGATGTAATGTGTTTACGATGTCTAGTTTATGGAGAATTGTCTTTTTACTAAAGAATTAAGAAACAGACTACACACCCTGGAATTTCGTTTTAGCGGCAAGTTGATACGTTGGGTAGCAAACGATTTTGTACGTGTGGGACAACCTCTTGCAAAATAGGAAACTTGGATTAAGATGCAGAATTTTTTAAGTTTACATTTCCATCTTTTAAATAATGTATTTATTTGTATGATTCTAAAAGATTCACATTAAATTGGATTTTCTGGGTTACATGTTCAAGAAAGTCTTGAAGTGGGTCTACATGTTGACATTTAGAAATCACATTTTTACGTGTATTTCTAGTCTAAATGTGGGATATTTGTGTACACCTTATGAATATCACTGTCCTTGATTACAGTACGGTCGTTGTTTCTTGATACAAAATAGATTCTGGAACAAAAATAACATGCGATCCAATGTTTTCAATGACGTATCGTTGCGCATAATTGCTCGACAGGGATAATTGGCCGACATGGCGGGTAAAGTATTGACGATGTCTGCCGGTTCTTCGCAACTTATTTGACTGGCTACAGTCTGCGTTTGTCGAAGTGCAGTAAGACACGGTCTTTCAAATTTAGGTTCCTGTGAGATGACAACTTTAATTGTATGTTCTAAACAAAGCCACATGCGGAAAAAGGGGGGTAGGGGGTGGCGGGCGAGGGTAGGAAAACAGGTATTATCTGTAGACGTCCTTTATGGAAAACACCCCGATGGGACTATAATTAGCATTCACGAAAAGTATCCATATCACACCAGAAACTATAAGTTGCATTCATGAACGCTATCCATATAACACCAGGGACTATAAGTAGCATTCATGACAAAGTATCCAAATATCACCAGGGGCTATAAGTAGCATTCATAAAAAAGTATCCATATAAAACCAGGGACTATAAGTATCATTCATGAAAAAGTATCCATAACACACAAGGGACTATAAGTATCATTCATGAAAAAGTATCCATAACACAACAGGGACTAAAAGTAGCATTCACGAAAAGTATCCATATCACAATAGGGACTATAAATATAATTCATGAAAAAGTATCCATATAACACCAGGGGCTCTAAGTAGCATTCATGAAAAAAGTATCCATATCACACAAGGGGCTATAAGTAGCATTCATGAAAAAGTATCCATATCACACAAGGGACTATAAATACCAATTGTCCTTTTCCGTTACTCTTACTAAACTAAGGGTGCTTGTATTTCCCTTTAATTCCACGTAACTGAGCTGCACAATCAATCCGTCTTCCCACCACTAAATACATCACGGTATTTGTCCAGCCTACTCTTTGTCAGTTGTTTTTTTTTTTCTGCACAGTAGTTTTCTACACATGTATCTTTGACTTGTCCCTTATGTGGACACAATTGTTCACTAAACATCATTTGTACTACTTATGCTACAATATCAGACTACACTTATCTACTCCATGACAACAAAATCAATACTTGATGATAACAAAATCAATACTTGATGATAACAAAATCAATACTTGATGATAACAAAATCAATACATGAAACGTATCTTTATCTGAAGTCTTGCCTGATGTTTGTTTGTTGTTGTTTTTTTCTCGCAGGGTGGGAGGGAGGGGGTCACTGTTCATAGGTAAACATGACATCCTACCGAATGAAGTAGAAAATATCATGTACATTTCCAAGTTATGGTTTTTGTTATACACAAAGCTTTGATCGGGTATTCGCTAAAATGTGAAATACTAGCATAATTCAATCAGTATTTTTACAAACAAAATCACAACTCCATGTATATTTTCTACATTTTTAAAAAAATATCATATTAAGTCTACGGTTTTTCTTTTGTACAGCTTTTGTAATTACCGATAATTAGCATTCTAACCAGTTATTCATCTCAGATGTAAGTAGGCCATTTTCAATAAAAACGTCGTCTGCTGTTATGGCAGGCACCCAAGACTGGGGATTTGTCACGCAATAAAACCCCATACACTTCAACAAGAACTCCTACCCTAGTCATGTTATAATGGGAATCAATAAATAACGACACTATTCGTATTATTCGTAACTGTTGTTCATATTTGAATGGAAATTATAAGTGTTACCGTTATTCGATGCACTAGGTAAGGCAACATGACATGTAAATCGTGTTTATTCGATTACAACAAATCCACGTAGTGTAGCAGGACTATTCTTTCCACAGAACAAAATACGTTTTGGAATCTAGCTGTAAATGTCCGGTAGGCTCTAAATGTCCGGTAGGTTGCATCATAATTTAATTGGATTTCTTAGATGATTATATTGTTCCTTTAAGTAATTTTACGTCATAAAACTCTCATATATATGTAATTAGTCGCATCTGACGTGCATGAAGAAAAAAAAACAAACAACACAAACACATCTTTTCGGTTGGAGATTTATGGTTCCCACATTCACCAGCTAAGAGGCTGAATCGAGCGCACCACTGCCTCTATTTTCCATCCATCTATTTCAGTCAATTTACAGAATATACAAACTTTTCCAGGGCATTATGGTCCACGATGCTTCAATATTGTTTAAATACGAAATCATCCAAATCGTATCGTTTTCCTTCGTTGTTTTCGTCATTCAAAAGCTAAAATATACGTATACATTTTTAATTTTTATTTTTTATATATAAAATAAACCCCAACACGTTTCTTATTTTTCATCTAAACTTTCATGGCCTGAAAATAATAAAACCCTTCACCGTGACATTTTGTTTTGATTAGTCACAGATCAGCCTAGTATTGTTTCGAGTAATCGCTGATGAAGTTACTTTTATTAAATTAATCATAGATGAGGTCACTTGCGAGTAATCACTGATGAGGTTACTTTTATTTCGAGTAATCACATATGATGTTACTTCTATATTGATTGTTCAGAGATAATGTTAATTCAGTATGATCGCTATTAATTGTCTTACTGTAGATAACTGTATTTAACTCAGGCTCAGAGTTTGTGATCTCAGGTCTTGTGTCCATCTGGTGGGGATGAAGAGAGGTTGGATATCGAACCTCTTCAAAGGTATACAAATATGTTAATGACTCTCTGCGATGGACAAAATGGATATTCGCCACCTTCGCCCACACATCCTCCCCATCTCTCTACCATCCTCAAACCCAAACCGAATATAACAACAAAGGAAACATTACTAAGACAGGTAGTGTCTTGTACTTGCCGTATGGAGTAAAGTACATGTATATCATTATCAATTGCTAACGATTACCGTATTCATTTAAGAATGACAGAGTCCTCAACGACCTATCTGAACCATAAGATAATAACATATCAGGTTGTTTTTGTTTGGAGGGGGGAGGGCTTCTGTATTGTGCCTCCTCCCAAAAAAAAGAATAGTGTTTTATCTGTGATAGTATCCCACACGGGTGTGTATATTTGCACTTTTTAACGCTAATTTCGCACCAACAATTATTTGAAAACTTTTTTTTTTTTTTTTTTGGGGGGGGGGGGTATTTATGCCCTAGTATTATCTAAAGGGTGATTCCACTGAGCTAGGTCTAATTCCTAGTCAGGGCACACTGCCCGTCATTTTATTAGTGACCTTTGCCAAGAGTCTCCTGTGTCCTATGTGTGATATGTATTTATGCTATATTGTGTGTATGCAATATTGTGTGTATGCTATTGATTTGTGAGTAAAGACGACATGTTCAAAGTCTATCCCCAATTGTTCGATCTTAAGACTTTGGACTCTATTTAAGGTCCTTTTTGAGTTATTATTTATTTCAAATTTTGAATTTGGATAAGAAATGGTGTGTTATAAATAAGGTACAAAAAATAAATTCTAATTGTTTTGAGTGTGCGGTGATGTGTGTCGTTTAAAATTAGAGTTGGAAAACAAAGTGGGCTATTCTTGAGTAAGGAGCCACATTTTCTTTATTTAACTATGTTTCTCATACACAAGCGTAAGCCCTTATCTTTATTTATTCTTGCCAAATATGAAAATAACAGAAGTCTTTTTAGAAAGAAATAAAAAGGACGAAAATATAATATAATAATTATAATAATAATATAATTTTTTATATATATTACTTATTGATACTCTCCATATCCTGCATGTGAGTTTATCTGGAATTCTTTCCCAGACCTGTTCATTTCGCGTGACGCATTATGACAAAGCCCCGTGACAAATGTACCCCATATTTTGCTCCCACGCAGGTTCCCTCTTCCCTCCCAAAACTACTACTACTACTACCACCACCACTACTACTACTACTACTACTACTACTACTACTACTACTACTACTACTACTACTACTACTACAACTAATAATAATAATAATAATAATAATAATAATAATAATAATAATAATAAAGAAAATGGGAAGAGGACAAGGCAATTTAGAGTAGTTTATGTCAATTTATTGAAACATTTACTATTTTTCTTCATTTTTTTGAGCCACCGGAGGAACTTGCTTTGGAAATTGAACTGAGAATTTGTTTAACAATTATTCATTGCTCACAATCTGTCTTCCTGAAGTGGGAGAAGAAATCAGGGCTCCAGCCCGCATTTCGTGGCGCACACCCATATGCAGGCTGCAATCCGAACCCCACCCCATCTCCCCCTCCCATTGACAATCTATGGCAATCTATATGGATAAAAGTTACGTCATGACATATTGTTTTGAAAATTGACAAATGAAAAACGTTTTATTGCACACAAAACGTTTTCCTGAAGTTGGAGATGAAGCCAGGTTTCCAGACCGCATGTCACAGAGCACGTCCCTATGTGGGCTGCAAACCGAAGCCGCCCCCTCCCATCTCCCCCCGCCCCTGACTTTCTATGGCAGTCTATATGAATACAAGTTACATCGTGACATACAGTTTATCTTGTATGGTGATTACCTGTCGACAGAGAAAGGATAGTCTGGGAATGGGAAGCAGAGAGGAAGAAGACAGAAAGGGAAAAACAGACAAGGTTAGAAACTTTGGAAAAATTAAGGCAACGAGATTATGAACGTACGGTAGAGTTAACAACAGCTAAAAAAGGAGAATACGATTCTGCCTCTAGCAAATTAAGGGTCCTAAATTAGTACCCCCCCCCCCCCCCCTTGACGATGAAAAAGATAACATGGATAGTTATCTTCATCGGTTTTAGCGGTATGCCGAGAACCAGAAGTGGAGTCCAAATGCATCTCAGTGCTTTATTAAAAGGTAATGCACTGGACGTGTACTCACGACTTCCTAGAGACGATGTGTTTAATTACGACGTCTTGAAGGAAGCACTTCTAAAAGGGTACGAGCTCTCTGAACAGGGCTTCCGTAAAAGGTTCAAGCCCGAGTAGGGAGAAAACTTTGGTCAGTTCATCGTTAGAATGGCGAACTGGAAAAGCTGTGGGTTGAATGCGGCAAAGCGGTGAAAACGTGTGAATGGTTTACTGATTTCTTGCTCAAAGATCAATTGTTGAACACAGTTGGTCGGTAACTGTGTCCGTTTCTGAAAGAGAAAGTCTTCTCAAACGTACAGGATATGTCTAAACTGGCCGATTTCTTTGCCGCTGCTCATGGAGGAACCTAGAACGTGGTTTCAAAAGATTTTAAGTCTGGAAACCAGTGTACGAGACCAGAGCCTAGGGAGCTTGTGAAATCAGCCGAGGCAATTAGGTCAGTTAGGGATACAGGTCGTCAGGGTATATAGTGTTACTTGTGTATGGAACGTTGTAATGTTCAAGTAAAATGTCATAAAAGAAAGGGACTTGTACATAAGGTAGCCGTGGCTATACAGAGTAAAGGTATATCTGATAATCTTGTGCAGGTAGAACCAGGTATTCATTCACTTGGCACGTGTTTTTTCCCCCGGAACGCGAGTACCAACCGCGAGAGGTTTCGTGAACGTTCGAGAAGTAGAAGCATTACGTGACACTGGTAGCACGGGTGCAGTGATCAGTTAAAACGGTACCAATTGCGCAAAGATGTAGGGTACCTTGCATTCAGAAATAAACAACAATACTAGCTATGATTGGTGGATTATGTAAGAGTTGTACTTTCTGTTAGGATTTTTAAAAAAAGTTTAGCCTCTTGGCAACATGTGAATTTATGCGAATTCCTATATAGATCATATTTTGTATTTTTTATGAATTTTTTGAAAATGTGATACACATGACTGAAAACAAGTATGCTGTAATTTAGATAACTCATACCCCTGCATAGTTCCAGCAGAGTTATCTCTCTTATATGCAGTGGAGTACCTAGTTATGTCATTGTCAAATTGACAATCTAACATTGTTCTCTATGACAGTGTGTGACATGCATGCTGAAATAGGATAGAAGGTATATTTATTTCACAAAACATTAGCATTGAGGTCTATGGAAAAACAATTGGTACCGTGATACCATATATCAAACGTAGTCTTATGCAGGATAACCAAATGCTCGGGTGGGAGTCCTCATGTATGTTACTCGTTCAGAGGATCGGTCGCATTCCCATAGCAAGGATCACGGTAGAAACCCCTATTCTAACCGGAACTATGTTTATATTCCCAAGGAGTTTGTGGTTCTGAGCTCAGTTATTTAAATATGTTTCTTTTTTTAAAACATTTAATGAGTAATAAGGATACCCCTCCTCTCACTTATATAATGTGGTCTTTCATATAAAGTGGCTTCGTTACATAATGAATTTTGTAGTTCCATATAAAATTAATTATTTCATTATTATTTTTTTTAAAAATGTTATCCCCATTATATACTGATTATATGATTTCGACCCAGAAGCTTTCCCAAAGGATTCGAATTTTTTGTATAAGTTTTTAAATGAATTTGGGTCTTTAATGAAGTTTATGCAATCATCGGCATGTTGGAGTATGTTGAATTCTTGCTTTAAATTGGGGATTTCAATTCCCACAATTTCTATATTTGTTCTTATTTTAATGCTAAGAATTTAAATCGTTATTACGTATAATAGCATTGATAGTAGGCAACCTTGCCGCTACGATCTTTGTTGATCAAATTTAGCTGTATCTGAATGCACAGTTAACCTGTACACGTGCAGTTGTTTTATTGTACAGGATATTAGTCCATTGTTGAAAATTTGTTCCAATACCAAATTTATGCAATACTTTCTCGATATAGTTATGTTCTAATCTATCGAAAGCTTTTTCTTGTTCGAAAACTACCATAGCTGTATTTCTGACCGCCCGGGTGACCTAGTGGTTAGAACATCCGCCTCAGATGCGGGGGGTTGTGGGTTCGATCCCCAACCGAGTCGTACCAAAGACTTACAAAAATTGGTTCCTAACAGCTGCCTCGCCAGGCGCTCCGCATTAAGAGGTTAGCTTGGTGCTGGTTGGTCTGGTGTCAAGATAATGTGAATAGGTGGGATATCTTGTTGCATGTATGCGGCATGATGCCCCATTGTTAGACATCACTATAAACTACCACACTGCAGACATCGTAGCGATATGACTCAAACATTGTTAAAGCTACGTTAAAAATCCTAACCACATCACATCAGATCTGGCGATATTTGTTTACGTGACCTCTTTTAATTATTTGTTTATAGTATCGTTATGTTCTGTGATGTGCACAAATTTGAATTTAAAAAAATCCTTCATTTTCTCCATTGTTCATTCCTTCCCTACTATTTCATTACCATTTGTTTCATGAGATATCCTGGGGCCGCCCTTGTATGAATGTAGAAACCATCATCAAAGGAATGAAAACATTTTACCTTACATGTGCCATCTAGTTGGTAGTCGAAGTGAAGAGTACGTAATTATTGACTTTACTTATGTTCGAAATACATCGGTTATAATCAATATCCTTTTAATCTTCCAATTCCGATTTCTCACTATGTTCAGTATATTTACAGAGGGAGAAAATTCTTTACAAGGGTACGCATATATACTCACATATATATATATATATATATATATATATATATATATATATATATATATATATATATATATATATATATATATATATATATACATGGCATCGTTTACATGCGCCGACACACTCTTAAGTTAGCTTGTGTCAGAAGGACATCTGCAATATATTGAATTTTAAGTGTCCCACTGCAAGTAACGACTTCTTTCAATTTTAAGATCGCAGCAATCCTCTTTTTAAAAAAAATAAAAAACATTTTCAGTTGAGATGAGCAATTTAAGAAACGTGTGGTCCTCAAACTATTCACGATAATGATATATATGTAACTCCTACCTTAACGGGCATCGAATCATTACCGGATACATTCAGAGAAAGGATAACATGGGTCTATAGTAAAGAAAACGTTAACTCTCAGATGTGCCTTTCCTATAGAAATGTTTATTTGAACGAAATATTCCCTTAATTTATAACTTATTTTAATCTGCATGTGCCAATTATTGATGTTGGTTCTTAATCAGTCGGTAAGGTTCGATGCGATTGCATGTGCCAGATGCCGTGCTAGCCTGTTATATACTATTCAACCGAGCCAGGCTTTAACTGTTCTCTGCCAGGTAAATAATGGTCAGACTGCGGAATTTATTCAACGTTTGGACATGTTTTCCTTCATTATCAAAGTATTTATTGTCAGTTTGAAATCGCCAAACTTCCCAAATAGAAATTGTATAAAATTGATTCGAAGTTAATCGGTTGCATGTTTAGACATAGTTTCACTTACATAGTCACTCCCGCGATTTGCTGTCCTCAAACATATTTTAAATGGCATAGGAGTGTGTGTTTATTCGATCCTTTTCACCCGTGATTTACTTACCAAACGAAGGTAGTCCTACCTCTTGAACGCCACTTTCAATAGGTTGTAATTCTATATATTTGAATTTCATCGTTAGGTTTGTGTCAACCTGAGTTCAATTATCTACTTCATTTGAAGATAAAACCTTTAGTCTCAGACGTTTCATGTACAAACAAAAGAATTACCGTTCCTATTCCAGAGTCCAAGTGAAATAAACAATATCGGATGTGCACGGAATAAAAGGTAAGTCGCTTTTTGTATGTCTGTCGCCTTGCTATTTAGTAAATATTTGGGGGATTGATGAAGGACAGTTACAATTTTCTCTGTATCTAGCTATCCATCCGTCCATCAATCCATCCATCCATCCGTCCGTCCGTCCGTCCGTCCATCCATCCATCCATCCATCCATCCATCCATGCATCCATCCATCCATCCATCTTTCTATCTATTCTATCTATCTCTCTTGAGACATGTATGTATGTATGTATGTATGTATGTATGTATGTATGTATGTATGTATGTGTGTGTGTGTGTGTGTGTGTGTGTGTGTGTGTGTGTGTGTGTGAGAGAGAGAGAGAGAGAGAGAGAGAGAGAGAGAGAGAGAGAGAGAGAGAGAGAGAGAGAATATTAACCGTTATCTTTGGGGTTACCACAGTGTAGTGACACCTTGAAAGTACCGCATACAAACACGGTGTTTGTATTAAAAGTATATCATAGCTGTGTGTTTATTTCCTGACTGAAACCATATTAAATGAGAAAGGCGTTCTGTTTATCACAAAGCTGTTAGTGTGTTCGTGGTTCATTAAGTCAAATAATGTGATGGGATACACCCGTCCTTTGTATCGCAGATGAAATATTCCCCGCACCTTTCTTTTTACCCCAGCAACTCGAGATATATTAACAATATATGCTTAGTTATGAGGTAGCTCAAAGAAACTTTGGTAAAAATCGATTTTGAAAGACATTTCCTCATGTGTATTGGATACACACATAAGAACACAATTTAGGCAATACAAGGGCGGATACTTTCGAAGGCATATATCTTTTTAAAATATGGAATTCAATTGTGAAAGTCGAAATTTATGTAATGAATGTAATTTCACAGTTTAGCTTTAATTGAAAGTTACTCTGGTGTTTGAAGGTAAGGCAAGCTGATGGAAGAGTTAGACGTGTTGCTTCTACATACGGTCTAGTTGATATCGTGTAACTACTGGGGTTGTATCCCATTAATGCTGCCATCAGAAATTGAAGCAATATCTCTGAGGTAAATCTACAGAAAAGCACGGGAATTTTGTTGAGAGTACGTGTCTTAGAAAGAGAGTATAAAGGTTATTTCTAAAAAGTCCCAAAATTGATATAGAGATGAAAATAAATCATATCTGCTCAAACCAACTGGTCCTCGATTTTTAAAAAAAAAAGCAATGAAGTACCAAGTTACCTATATACATGTTATTGTCTACTGCATTGAAATTTGTAATAAGTAGTTATATTTAGAATATATTTTTCCGAAATTGAGAGAAGAAACTAATAGTAAAGCAAAACATCAACAAGTCAGAAAGGTTAGTGCATACTAATTCAAGCAATAATATTTGTAGCAGTGACCATTTTTATCAATGTACGTTAATTCAGAGAAAAAGTCATTTAAATTGTTCAGTCAAACATAGTGTAATAAATAAGTCATCTAAACAGTCTCTTGACGCATATTTAAACAAAGGAACATACGTTACATATTGTATAACAATGCCTATAAAGAATGAATAGCAGCAAATAAAATTTTACTCTGTTTCTACGATATTATTATCACAGTATGGAGAGTCCATCTGTATATTTCGATTTCTCAGTACGTCATGCATTAACTATATCTAGTATGCTCCTGTCAATTACAGAGTACATTCATAAAATTCGGCTTAACTAAACAAAGTAGATAATCCTTAGGGTATACATCTTACATATTTCCCTCATATTCCCTATATGTCCTTTTATTCACCTCTGCGTGACAGTTCTGTAAAATACTTTACATATACATTCATCAAAGGCATACAATTTTTTATTCCCCACTCCACGCCTCACGAATATCATAACTCAGTAACAATTTCTTAACATTATAAGCCCAGATTGAAGTGCTACTGTGTGTACCCTCAAGCAAAGAGAGACGAAACGTACATAGTTAATAGCATTACGGTCTAAGTATCAATTAGCAAAGCAGTCAAGACTTGATTTGCCTCACTCCCCGACAAATTTATTAAAATTATTAGAGACGTCACCGAAGCCCTGTATGTAATGGACAAAGAGCAAATTATCGTCATTGTTGAAAGACTTTACCTTTCCATAAAAGGATCAATGATTCTAGTTATTTTAAAATTGATAATTCGGTTGATACTTGCAAAAATTGTTGCATGAAATGGCTGTTTGTCCGACGATTGACAACTTTAGTCATGCCAGGGTTGGATGGTTTGGTTCTGTTCTATGCATGCGCAGGTGGCTGATGAGGCCAACCCTTGAACGAAATGTTCGTTTACATATTGGATAGGGGATGAGTTGGACATCTCCAGGAGGGGTATGTTAAACGCTTTGAAGGCTATTTTCACATTGTCTTTGAAGCGTTTCTTCTGACCTCCGTGGGATCGCTGTCCTTGCTGTAGTTTGCCATAGAAGAATTTCTTAGGCAGCCGGTGGTCTGGCATGCATACAACATGTCCCGCCCAGCATAGCTGGCACTGCATCAGGATGGTGTCAATGCTGGGGAAACCTGCTTTGGCGATTACCTCAGTGTCCGGAACCTTGTCCTGCCACTTGATGTTCAGGATTTTCCTGAAAATTGTGGTGTGAGAGTGGTTCAGCTTCCTGGCGTTGCGTCGGTACACCATCCACGCTTTGCATGAGTAAAGCAGTGTGGGGAGTACAACTGCCCTGTAGACCTTTAGTTTGGTCTGGATGCTCATCCATTTTCTATTCCAGACCTTGGCATACAATCTGCTAAATGTCGCGCAGGCTCTGAAAATGCGAATGTTCACCTCGTCGTCAATGGTGATGCTCTGTGACCGTGTACTGCCGAGGTAGGTGAAGCGGTTTACTATGTTGGGCTTAACATAAGGCTTTCCAAGGGCCGGCTGATGCAGGAATTCAGTCTTATTGGTACTGATGGTGAGACCAAAGCTTATGCAGGAGTTGGAGAACGTGCCAACATTGCATTGTAGGTTGGCTTCTGAGCCAGCATTGAAGGCGCAGTCATCAGCAAATAAGAAATCACTGATGGTGTCTGTCAGTACCTTGGTTCTTGCTAGAAGCCTCCAGGAGTTGAATAGTTTCCATCTGTACGGTACCTGATGCCGACTCAAACCTCTCTGTCTCAGAAAACATTAGTCAGCATGGCGGAGAACACTAGACATAACAATGTCGATGCCAGAACACGACCCTGCTGGACACTTTTGGCTACTGGGAATTGCTCAGATGTCTTTCCGTTGTCCTGGACTCGTGGGTGCATGCCGTCGTGGAAATGCTGCACCATGAATATAACGATAATGGATGGGGTGTCAGTTTTCAATAATGTTTTTAATTTTTGGTTTGACGCTAAATAATAAAGACATGAAGTAAGGCGGTCTAAAGTATAAATCCTATTTATTTTACATTGGCATTGGTCCCGATAGTTACATTCCAGCTTTCCTGACATTTCGTTTCCTCACACATATGTTGTCTGCATCAAGTTCGGCTATTATGCTGAAAACTGCACTATAATGGGATTTTTAACATCTTTTACCATTTTTTTTTACAAAACCGCTCTGGTAGCGTAGTGGCTAGAGCTCCCGCCTCGGATAAGGCAGGTCGTTGGTTCGAACCTTGGATGAGTGATATTAAAGACATACAATAATGGTATTAACAGCTGCCTCTCTAGGCGCTCACTCAGCATTAAGAGGTTAGTGTTAGGACTGATCGACCTGGTGTCAGCGATAATGGGACCGGGTGGGACATCATGATACATAGCTTGATGCCCCACCCCCCCAATCCCGTGCTAGACAACACTATAAATCACACGCGCACATTTTCATTCTGTCTAGCCGATAGTTTTATAGGAATTTTTAGTAAAATGTTTTCCACTCCCGTTTATATCCAGCTTGTAAAGTATGGTAAATACGTCTCAAATAGCCAACATTTTCGCCATGTTCTTGTCATGACCATTTTAATACAACAACATTCAAATTGAGATTCGTGTACATGAATTTGCCTTTATCGGGATACAACTGACAGAATCTTAGCGGCTGGAAATCTTCACTTGATTTTAACTCAAGTATTTGATTATTTTTTTTTAAAAAAAAATCCTTTCTAAAACCGCCGTGTCATTTTAGAACACAGTTGTGGATTCGAACCATTTGGTAATCATTCTGAGCTAGATGGAACAAGATGGTTGCATCATCAGATACATATTAAATGCTTAAATAAAAGTATTTCCGCCACTCATTCCTGGATTTTAATTTGAATAATACCGTATCCCATGTATCTTTATATAATTTTGTTTTCTTCTAATAATTATTTGAATCATTATGGGGAGTGTGTTGGGAAGGTGTTTTTTAGTCTCAATAATGAGCCATTTGCTAGAAGCATACATCATAATGCATTTACAAGGGTTTTTGACAATATTGATTATTTTCTTAAAATGGACCCCACTACTTTCTAAACACTTAAGATGTTCTGGATATTTTCAGACAAATGTTTGTTGTAATTTGAGATAGAAATAATTCTTTGCATTATGTTTATGGTCGTATTTTGTATCGCGTGGCGTGAAATAATAAAATTCGGCTTAGAAAGGCTAAATCACATCAATTATTAAAGTCTAATAATACATGTCATTAGTTGATTAGAGAAAATTTTGTTTAGTGTTTCCACGTTCAAGGACCTTTCAGTTTACAACAACTGTTGTCCTAAGGTCATTGGAAATAGAAGCAAATATGGACTACCAAACCGCAATCGTTGGATTCGCTTGGTGTGCGACCCCTTGTGTTTAACAGTATAATCGCATTGCAAATCATGATACGTTCTTAGCTAATTCGATTTTATTTTACCACAAATTAATGAGCATGTAAGAATATTACAATCCAAATGTAAAAATTAAGACATTGTCAGATCTACACAGAACAAGAACTAATTGAAGGTCCAGCCCCTCTGACATTTGTACTCGACATCAGCTTTTCTTAAGATAGTAAATAACTTCAGAAATGCATGAAACCGCTGTAATGGTCTAATGGTTAAAGTGTACGCCTCGGAGTCGCTTGATTCAAATCCCAGCCGAGTCATACGAAAGACTGATTAACAAACAACTATCATCTGCCTCGTTAGGCGCTCAGCATTAGGAGGTTAGTGTTAGGCAAGGCCGGCATGGTGAAATTATAATGTCCTGGGTGTGGCACAATTTTACATGTCTGTGGCATGGTGCCCCAGTGCTAGACATCACTATAAACTGCCACACCGCAGACATCGTAGCGATATGACTGAACTTTTTAAAGTTACGTTCAAGATCCAAAATACACACACACACACACACACACACACACACACACACCAGTCGGTTTGTTGTTTTACGGCGCAGCAATACAAGTAGTTTGTTTAGTGCTGAGGCAGCGGAAGAAAACTGCATAGACTTAGAACACACTTCAGTAGTTGACCCAGGCTAGTTCGATGGTAGGATTCGAACCCATGTTCAATCAGTAACGAGTCTGGCATGCTAACCAAAGTGCCATCATGACTCTCTCCAGACTTTGTACTTGTAATCTATATTTGTACGTCTCAGTACGGTCGTTGGTTCCACTTATTAAATACATTGTTAGCTGTAGTTTGCTAGCTTTTAAACGAGTACAAGACTTTCTGATAAAATATGCTTGATATCGCACGGTTCAACCTTTCCTTTCAGACAGTGGTTGTGCGTAAGAGTGAGTGGGCAGAGGGGGTGTTGGTGTACATTGTTTATTATTTATTATTAATTTATTAAGTACTTTGGTTATAGGTCATGTACCTTTACTGAGTACAATTAATTAAGTTTAAGTATAGATCAGTTTTAAAAACAGCCATTCACTTCGTGAGGTGAAGAAATATTTTCGATGACACATCATTTTTATCGTACAACTTTATAGCACGAAACCACACACACAAAGGTGGTAATTTTGCACAGAATAGAGCGGTTGTCGAAAGATTTATAAGCATCTATGCACATTGAGCTGAGAAAAGAAAACCAGTTTGTATCATCAGCATTCAACATATAATGTAGATGAATTTTGATTAACTCTCATATTCAAATAAAAACTGAAATAAGGTCGCTCACTTGAACAGGATGAGAATTATGGTCCCGATTTTTATGTACCCTAATGTCAGTATTCAAAAATCGGAAGGACAAATTTAGCCGTAATTTGTTTATTCGAACGAAAATATGATTAATCACAATTTTTTGGTAATGAATGTTTAATAAGAAAAATAAATTTTAAACGATCAATAAATATTTAACCTGTTTTTGGGATGTGTACCGGTTGTCAGTATCAACACTGCTTTTTTATATTTTATATATCTCCCTTTTGACAACATATTTGCATATTAGATACATCTTATAGTCACATCTGTTAACATGCATCGGCCCTAGCATCTGCGGGGCACAATGCAGCAAGTGATGAGCGTGGGGCCCCAAGCAAACAAATTGCATTCCGGAATTGATTGCCTGAAAGCGCGAGGCCTAAAGCGGTTGCCTCGTTCGCTTTACACTAGGGTGTTTGTATACGGCGCCAAGACGTAGTGGTGCCATAAGACTGTTATTGATTTCTTGTGATTAAATATGTAGACTAAAATGAAATTAGTAACTTTAACCGAATGTAACAAGATGACCGAGTGGGATTTCCGGATTCACAACATAACACATTTGACGATGATATAAATACAATGTTTAATAATGAATGGCTTGATTTAGCAATTAATTATGAATACGTGCGTGTATATATAATCCAAATATTGGATTAATTGACAAAAGAGCGCACAGACTTAATAATGAAAAATACAAATAAATTACTTTACAAAATACAAAGACATGGGCTTAAGGATTCAAAATGATTTCACAATAAAATGATGTTTATACTTTACTCGGCTAGTAAACAATGTAGAATATTACTCGTGTAGTAAAATTAATTCACTCAGATAGTGAAGTTATGCGAACACAAAGGGAACAACAAAAAAAAACAACTTATCTTTACAGTCTCGAAAGATATAATGGGTTTTACGAATCCCAAAATTAGCCAACTGCTACAGGATTATATTTAAAGATACACTCCGTCACGAGCACACTTTATTTCAGCTCCACGGCCACTCCAGTTCAGCATCACAGCTAATCTGGTTAATTCACGTGGTTAGCTTTACAGTTTGGACCACGTCGACCTCTTTCATTCCGATAACTTTGAACGATCGGGTCAATCTGGTCACTCTCGACACTCCAGACAGCTCTACACACGCCGGACAGCTCTACAGCTGCTCTACACAGATCTACACTCCGGACGCTCTAGACAGCTTTACACATTCCGGGCAGTTATACACAGCACAGCTTTACACACTCCGGACATCTCTATACACTCCGTACTCTCCGGAGAGCTGAAAACATATCCGACATCGTGTACTATACATGACACTGGCATTAAAACGTAATAACGTTATACACGGTAAGTTATATAGATTACATTACCGGCACAATAATTACAAAACTACAAGTTCAGAAGTAAACCTAACCCTGCTTGATAATAATCCTACTGTACTAAACATTTCTTAAAAATGTAGCCTTTTATTACTAATATAAATCTTTTGCTAAGTCGAAACAAGAATATAAATATTTGCATTATACCGCGTAAACCAAAGCCACGTAGAAAACATACAAAAATAGACAATAATACTATCTTACATGTGAGAATTAATAAATCTACATACCTATACAGCTGAAGATGTGCAAGTCCTTTTAGTAGACCCGGTCACTGGCAAGACCTTCCGTAATGTAAAGAGTTATACCTACGGTGATGTATTTATGCATATATATTGTCTGTGCATTGGAAGCATTCGGAACTTCACATCAAAAGCAATTCGCACGGAGGGCATAGAATGGACCGAACTCACTATTTCAAAATACAACACAATGTACATTAATCACCCTCGGGTTTCGTTGTTGTTGATCTTGTAGGGGTTAAAGCCATTTTTCAAAACACGATAGGCTATACATGGCGCTCAGAATTACTGGCGGAGGAAGAACCCGGGAAAACCTCCAGAAAGAACCACCGACCCACGAGAAGCTACTGGCAAGCTTTCTCACATAACTACATTAGCCGAATCTTAGACTCGAACCCACGCAGCAAGAGGTGAGATGGCAGTGATCCGTAACGGTGAGCACTTTAGACCACTCGGCCACTCGGGGGCCCCAGGTTTCGTTGTACACATAAAACGAAACTCGAGTATATGTATTCAATACATAAAAGGGTTTATAAAATTTCCTTGATTCCGAACGTGTATTAATACTAATGAACATTTTATAATAAGCGATGCCCCGAGGTGGGGGTGGGCAAAAATTTAGGTAAGTAGGAATGTCGCTCGGTTGGTAGGTATATAGGTACGTAGGTTAGCCGATTTTGAACGAAACTTTTAGCACAATATTTGGCTTTAAGAAGTGTCCATGAAATGGAAGCTAAATGCTTTTCCAAAAGACACATTAAGGCAGGCACACACCCAGGCTGGCCTTTGCCCGCGAACCATGGGGTTTGAGCCAGAGGCTGTTCCAAAAGAGCTAACGTCGCTCTCAGGTACGTAGGTTGGTGGATATATATATATATATATATATATATATATATATATATATATATATATATATATATATATATAACGCCATTTTTACATATATACATATATATATATATATATATATATATATATATATATATATATATATATATATATATATATATATATACATATATTTATATGTATATATATATATATATATATATATTTATATGTATATATATATATATATATATATATATATATATATATATATATATATATATATATATATATATATATATATATATATATATATGTGTGTGTGTGTGTGTGTGTGTATCTATATGTGTGTATCTATCTATGTGTGTGTGTGTGTATCTATAAAGACGATTTTTGTAAGAAGGTGGGCAGATTGAACGATTGGCTGAATATATATACAAGTGAAGGCTTGCTGATATGATTTATAGACTTGGTTTCAAATATGGGATTTGTTGAAAGCCTATTTCGCGCCATATTGTTAATCATGTCAAGTAACAATTGAGAGTGGTAACTTGACTCCGTCGTCCTTCTTAGTGGGGAAGTTTTACTTACATACTTATCCCTTTTTCGTATCAGGTGTAGGTAGGGTAATTGAATTTAATGTTCTCAATGTTATAAAGCTGCAAGGTATAACATTGACTGTCAAGTTAATAATCTTTTTTTTTTTGTCTCCGCAGATCGGTATATGTGATACATATCACGGTAATTTATTATACAACATATTAATTTAAGAACAAGCTCATAGGATTGTCTCTGGCTACTCAGCCTGGCATTTTTACATGACCAGGCATTTTTATCTGTACTCAGACTTTAAAATTACACGCGTTGTTTGAGTACTTGTTAAAATTTCACTTTAAAGGTAATTGGTAAACAACTGTAATTACTCAGTATCCATTTATGTAAGAATATATATCGTAGATGGTTTCTGTTTGCACGCGTTTACTAGAGTACATGCAAAGGACGCTGTACTTTAGGTTTAAGCTTAACCATTGTGTTTAGAAAAAATCATTGCTTACAGAAACAAACGTGTATAATGCATATATGCACAAATATTCTTTGAAAGTTAGGTCATAATTAAATCAGAATTTATGCTATTAAATGCTTACAGAAACAAACGTGTATAATGCATATATGCACAAATATTCTTTGAAAGTTAGGTCATAATTAAATCAGAATTTATGCTATTAAATGCTTACAGAAACAAACGTGTATAGTGCATATATGCACAAATATTCTTTGAAAGTTAGGTCATAATTAAATCAGAATTTATGCTATTAAAATGAGCTAGGTATTCCAAAGCAAAGCTAATTTTTAGTTTAAAAAATTCTACCAAAACTTTAACAGTCGTGCAAAAAAGAAAAAAATTACTTCATAAAATGAGCAAACACTATGGAACATAATCATCTATACCAGTGGTTCCTAATTTTTTTCGGACCCCTGTCCCTTGGCTCCCTACTCGACCCCATATAAAGCCTTATTCCACATTAGCGCCCCCTTTGTAATCACATACAGTCATACACCTAGGGGGCGGTACCGCATCTACTCTAAGAACCAATGATGTATACCATGTAAACGCTAGTAAACTCTTATTTTAGAACCTATTGATCTACTTTGAGATTTTAGCATCTATTTGTTTAATAAAAAATTCAGTTATTCTTCGATTCTTGTTTTTTGTAATTTTACATTTCATTTTTTAAAATATATTTAAAGTGTTTTGTATTATTAAAGAATGGTGACAATGTATTTTTTTTTACATTACCCTAGCCATATGCAGGTGTAACTTAATGGTTTATACGTGACTGAATACTAAACATTTATTGTTTGTCACTGCGATTTTTTCTCTCGCCTAGATGAGTTTGAAGAACCGTATTTAACCTGATATAACACGCATGCAGTAAAACTGCTGACAACGACGATTTTGATCTACCGTCACAGAATTCACCAGCCATAATGCGCCAGCAACTCAGTATCAGAGCTGTTTGCATTACCTATTATTTTAAACAATCAACGCAGAGACTGATCTGACAGCGCATTATGCTTATTTTGAAGTACATGGTCGTGGGTTATCAGGAAAATAATTAATTTAGACTATTAATGTAACGAGTTAATCAAAGAGTAAATAAACGAATGGCCATAAGAAATTCACGAAATAACTGACTTACCAGGTGATTGATTAATTAATCAACGAGAGGAATACCTCACTAACTAATCTTCTTATTAACTAACTCATGAACGGATGAACTAACTAAATTACTAATTATTTAGCTCACTAAATTACTAATCATTTAGCTCACTAAACTGCTATCCATATTTGTTTCTCACGTCAAATTCATCGGTTTCTGATTGTTAAAACCATTACATTGCTTAAGAACATGGTGTCAATCAGCTAACACCATATTTTCATTATGACATTATGCAACCACTATCATCATATCAATGTAGCATATTTTTTCGTTTCTTGCAGTCCGACATTTTTCATAAAGATGGCAAATCTGGATGACTTAGGAGAAGATTTCATGCTATGTGAAAAATGCAAGGATGAATATGATGATAACAAAAGATGCCCGAAGCTTCTTCCTTGCCTCCATACTATCTGCAACACATGCGCACAGACTTCAGCCAACAATGGTTTGATTCAGTGTCCCGTATGCACAGAAGAACATGTCTTAAAAAACAATGAACCACTTCCAGTTGACAGCACTACACAGAATATGTTTGACATGATCCGAATACAACGAGAGTCCTCTGGTATTATGTGCTCCGATTGCCCAGACGATGGAAAGGGAGTTAACTTTTGTAAGGACTGTTACGCATTTTTGTGCATAGAATGCACCACCGCGCACAAGAGGACGCATATAACTAGGCGTCATAGCATTACATCAATTCAGGGTTTAAAAAATTCAGGTTTGGAAAGTTTCATCCGGAAGGATAAATGTTCACACGAGGGTCACTTGGACCAGCAGTTAACTTTCTACTGCGATAAAAATAACTGTAAAATTCCCATTTGTCCTTTATGCGCAGTGACGGAGCACGGGGAAGTTAATGGTCATGTGATCAGAAACCTGGATGATGTGTGTAACGAGAATAAAGCAGAAGTCGAGAAGATGATGGGTGAAATGCTTAATAAAATTTCTGCGGTTTCCAGTTCTCTGAACTCTATTGAAGCTTTGGAGAAATCTGTGGAAGAAAGGAAAACAGAAATAAAAAATAGGATTGACACTATATTTGAATCATACGAAAACGTACTTCGAGATAGAAGAGAAAAATTAAAAGAGCATGTAGACGAAATATGTCGAGGTAAGAAGGAAACTATGGTGAAATTGCACCAGAATGTTAGTCTTTCTAAAACTAATATGGAGACCGCATGCAACTATGTCTCTCGAATGCTTGCTTTCACGAATCCGTGCGAGTTTCTTAGATTAAAGGGGCATATTCACCGTCGCTTCCAGTCCCAAATGAAGTGCCACGCAGAGCAAGAGCAGAATAATTCGATAAAGGTTGAATTCGATCCTCAGATCGAGGACAAAACATTTCGAGAATTTGTTGGAAACATTGGCAGGATCGTCGACGAGGGAAAACCTAATATGTACGAAATAGAACGAGAATCAAATGCCAACATAACCGAGAGTGTTAGAAGAACACCAGAAGACACGTCCAAAGACCTTGAGAGCGAAGACGATATTGAATTGCGGAACGCACAAAATGTGCGATTGCTAAGTGACTTAGAAACGTCATATATCCGAGCTACATCTCCAAAGATTGTATCCAACGGAAACTCGGCCTTCACCCCGGCGACACGAATGCCTCAGAAAAACAATATTCATTTGCGATCCGCAAGATCACTTGATTTTGAGACAGGCAGTAATGATTTGAATGTAAAAGAAGTAACTAGAACCCTGGAGTCAAAATCCGAAACTCACCCACTGGGGAGAACCCAGCAAAGCGAGGTCATTAATACAAGCAGTAAGAGGCCAAACCTTACGTTAAATATGACCTTTCCTTCCTCCAAAGGTAATTGATGATAACGTTTCTTTTCTTTTGTGAGGATTAATTGTAAAATAATTAAGTTGGTTTTAACGTGCGTATATACTCTTACCGTATCAACAGACAATTTTTGGACATGCTTTAACATCCATTCTAACCAATGCGTGGAACATAAAAAAAATTAGGATGTTTTAATATACATCTGTAATATAACTGTCTAACATAGATTCTGAGCATAAGTTAATATATAACTTTACTATTATCGTGTAGCGCGACAATTTAGGGCAGTCTTTAACATATACCTATCCAGTTAACGAATATCATAACATTTTGTGACCGGCATTGACATACATTTATGCTATTATCATATAACATTAAACTTTTAGCAGTGAACAAAGGTTTTATTCGTAAAGATTTAAAGCTGATTTAGAAAAAATCGCAAAAATCAAAATATTACACGTACTTAGTGTAACATATCCAGATTATTAAATAGCTAAAATGTACCTCGACAAATTAAAATCTCCTGTTTTTGATTAAATGAGCCAACTATTATGTCTTTGAAATATATCAGCTATGTGGCACACCAAAGATCTAACTTTCTCTTAGCAGTAAAATAACTGATCATCGTTAATATTAGTTTGATTTCGTTAGAAGTCTGACAGATCTTAGGTATATAAATAAGGAAACCAGGTGTAGATACAGTTAAATCTGTCTGCCGCCGACACTCAAAGAACCACAGACTTTGTCCTTTGTGGAAATTTGACCTCTATATAAAGATATATTATGTAAGTAAAATTAATTATGCGAGTTTATAACCGCATCTTTAATGAATCTGTCTTTTTTCGAAAGTTTACGCTACGACAGGTTTGACAATGATATCTAGGTTAAACTCGAAGATGTGGTTTGACTCCAATCGAAAACAAGCGGAGAAGTTTCCTATATTCCTAAACTATAAACTTGTGTCCAATACAGATTTATTTCTAAGTAGGTTTAACAATGTTCAATTTAACTTCCTGATTAAGATTTCCTACATATTCCCTCTTCCATAATACACCTTATTTCACATTAACGAAGAGGATCATTCTTGCAAAATTGACACCATAGCATCGAGAACGATTACACAATTTTAATTTTCAGCTGCTGTCAAGATTTCTCCAATAGAAGACAATGTTTTGGGCCGCCCTTTGCGACTGCGCTCTCCAGTTTTCTCACCACGGAAAGAACCGGTTGCTTTAGGCGATTTTCTCAGTGAGTATACATTTGATTGGTTGCATTTAAATTTGACGGTTATAAATTGGCTTTATATGCAATTATAATTTAGCCTTCACTTTATCAGTCAAATCGTTATGCATTAAAATAGAAGTATGCAACTTGGAAAAGAGAGATCAGAGTCAATATACTAACTGAGTATTAATAACCACATAGTGACTTACGTGAAATAGAACAGCCTTTAGCTACAATTGTATATAGTAGGCATATTTTCTCTTTTTCTTTTGCATTTTATATCACAACTGAGCAAAAATATCAACCGAAACTCTTCCCCGATCTATCTCGAGCAAACTAATTGTAATAAACACGACTCATCCTGACATAAATTTCTAACTATAAAGTTATCTCGTTTTGTCCAACATATTGTTGCACGATGCATATGTCATTTGCGAAGATGGAACGACACTATTATGGCCGATCTGTCACACTTATTAAATCTTTATAAATGTATTCCAGAAGGACTTATTCCCCTTGGGTACTCTTCTCATGAAAGAGGATTAAGTTTCTTATTTAAACACTGATTGATGTTCCATTATTTGTTTTTGCTTTTGTGTTATTTGCTGTAAAATGAATTATATATATATATATATATATATATATATATATATATATATATATATATATATATATATATATATATATATATATATATATATATAATGCTTTTGCACGTTAAATATACGCATTTAATCTATATCTTTTAAAATAAATCTAACATAGACCGCTATTGCTATGTTACTTCTTGTTTCTGAGATTTTATCTATTTAGAGGTTTTTGTATGCCGTATTAGACGTATAGATGAATAACGGTTTTAACGGCTCTTCCATGGTATTTGTTTATTAAACGTTTATTCCAACAAGATGCAGGTACCTTTGGTTATATTATAAGAAAGAACAACACATAAAAAAATAAAACAAAACAAAAACAGAACACCTTTTTTATTTAAACAGATTGCTGTCGAATATTTTGCTCTATTGCAGTGAAAAAATATTTTCCACATTTTATTGAACTGTAAATATTGCGACCACTTTTACTATCTTGATGTTTGTTGCTAACCATTTCCCCCATCTTTAAGGTCGTCAAAAATGAAAATGTTGTACATACACCCAGTAAGGGCAGCGATTACGTACTTACATAGCAGACCTGCTAGGTCTTCCCAGCTATCCATATACAGACTCATGTCATATGGATAAGCTTTACGGCGAAGCATATGAAGAAAGTTTAGCATGGTTCTAAGTAAATCAAAGGTTGCAATGATATATACCAAAAGTAGCAATCAGCCCATTCGTCCGGATGAATATTAGCGTATTTGTATTAGCTTATTCGGACGACACCTGCATATATCATGTGCAAGGTCTTTACTACCAAGCTGCTAATTATGCTGTGTGAGACACTAAACTCACTCAGCCGTCTTCGTGCCAGTCATAATGGACATGAACATAAATTGACGTTTGTAGCTTCATAGTAGCTAATAAATAACAATGGTGCTGTTCTTTTACAAACTCGAACAAAACGAAAAAGGGTGATAAAAGTGAATTACAAGAACATTGGAATACCTTATTTGAACTTTCAAAAACGAGGGCAATACATATTCTGATATTTACTGATCGAATTTCAGTCCTTTTATAGAGCTGACTTCGAAACACTATTTACTTAAATTAGCACCCGTTTCTTTTGGTGCGGAATGGAAAACACAGGTTTTAAACATTTTATAGAAGAAGAAAAAAACATGCCTCAGCTCCAGTGGTTTTCTCTACACAGAAGCTTGCATCAAGGATGGGTCTATACTGAGAAATATCGATTTGATCATGAGCATTTAGAGATTCAGAAATTTAAAGTTATTCAATTTTTGATATCACTGTCTCCGCTGTTTTTTTTAATTTTGTAATTTTTTAAAATTATTTCTATGAAAGCAGAATTAGTGAGTCTTGTAGTCGATTATTGTACCCCCAAACTACGATTGTACATGTACACATTTTTATGTCATGTTTACAAAAAAATTTTGTATGGGTGCTTTTGCAATTAAAGAAACAAAATGAAGAAACGAAGAGAAAGGGCGAATACACTAATAATTTGGTTTGTGAACGGGAAGTAAGCAAACAAGCGAGCAAATAAGCAAAGAAGGCGAGCAAGACCGTTAGCTAGTTAGAGAAGTGTCAATACACGATGGTAATACTTTTAGATGGAACTTTATCAAACATGCATTATATATATATATATATATATATATATATATATATATATATATATATATATATATATAGAGAGAGAGAGAGAGAGAGAGAGAGAGAGAGAGAGAGAGAGAGAGAGAGAGAGAGAGAGAGATTTTGCCTTGTTATCACGATTCGTCAAATGTAATCGTATAATTTATGAAATGGCCTTATTATTTTCCAGACGAGCTTCAAGCCAAGAGTAAATTATTTTTGAGGGATAACGTCGGTCAGTTACAATAAGCTCTCTTTCCTGCTCTGTATATTTATTGCATGCTACTAACCTGATATATCTTAATTATACATTCCATTAGTGGACAAAACAGAGGACTACCCGAGGTTACCTTAGCTTTGCAAATTACATCCGATTTAACTAAGCCATGGTCCAATGCGTAAACATTTCTGCAGAGTTACCAGATTCTTCATAGCTGACTTTTCCGTATTGCTGCATGGTTTACGAGCAAACAATGATTGCTTCCTTAGAAAACAACGATTTTCATTGTAGTTCTGAAATTATTACAAGAAGTCCCTTGATGAGATTTACAAAGGAATGATTGCCGCTATTATTTGAAAATATCCTTGGTATCATATAATAAAAATCTTTAAGCAGCGTGATTCTAACCATATCGCTTTTAAAGTGTTTGGATAAAGTAGAACACATTTATTCAGCGACAATTGAAAGTGGTTATGTTAGAAACTGATTCACAAATACTACAAATTTATTTCCAGATTACAGGAATATGCAAACTCTGCTACATATATATATATATATATATATATATATATATATATATATATATATATATATATATATATATATATATATATATATATATATATATGTTTGATCTTTCACAAGCGAAATATCACGTGACTCATAATGCAAAGGTTACCTCAGCCAAAAGAGGACATGTGTCATGGAACAATATTGATTAAAGCTATTTATTATAATAATTTATTCGTATTTACATCCTTCAGTAAGAAATCAAATTGCTATGATTTGGCTTTTTCAGATTTTACATATAGTTTGCCATATTAGTTGCCAAGAAATCAATGTCTATACATTTTAGAAAACCATGTTAACATTGTTTGCTGAAAACAGACATGAAATTAATATTTTAACTATTATTGCAGGCGGCACAAAAAAAAATCTAAGATTCCTCGGTGTGGTTCTCTGGTCTGTTGTTTTATTAATATTATCCCAACAGAACTGTACCAATAATTATGGGGAAAAGAGTAAGAAACTAAATAATCCACAACATTATGGCGGAAATTCAAAACTAAATATGTCTTTCTAATAATGCTGGCTTTCATCATTAATTATTATTTTGATTCAATCGATAACTTGCATTTTCTAGTAAATCTACAGTAGGCAAAATCTGTGGCACTTGGCATTTTTTAAACATTATCCTACATAAACGTATTCTTTCGGTTTGTATCTATCTACAACAATCGGCTCTGTGTTAATTTCTGGGAGCAGCGCTAGTACAGTTGGATGAAACTGGAACATGTTATGTATATCAATATCATGTGTGTTGATTTTTTCATGATTCCAGATTGAAAGGATCAACTACTAAATAAAATAATTTATATTATTATACATTATATTATTATATATAGTTATAGTTGTGGGTTTGTAATCCAAGGTGGGGTCATTTTTGTAAACATATTCATAGTGTTAGGAAAAGCGAAATATTCTTTTTTGAAGTAATTAAGTTGATGAGTTCAGTTCAGGTCATATGATTTTCCCAAGGGAAATCCAGCTAGCCTGATTTATGATTGCCAGATAATACTGCACCTGACCACGTTTACAGTTAGTGATTTCGAAATCCCAGAATGGGCTTTTCATGCTTTCTGTATTGCATCTGTTATAGATATAAGGAATGATTTTCTGGAAATGAATATGTCTTAGAAGAGTCAAATAGATGCGGTCATTTCAGTAGATTAATTTTTTAAATTTTATTTATTCATTAGAGTTACAAAGTGTTCATACCTTTTGGATTTAGTAACTGATTTACAGTGAATTCATTTAAAGACATTTTGGATTATTTCATTACGCTTCATCAAAACCATTAGCACATTCAATGATTGAACTTCATTTGGATTACTATTACATATTCTTCATAATTTATTGAGATTGTGGCTTTGACATCGGGGAGTTGAATTTAATGACACAAAAAGTTAATGATCTATTTCATGTTTACAGTCCCTCTTGTAATCAAAACGTTTTCATTATATTTGTACAATTCAAAATGTTTATCACACACACTTTACAGAATAACATACTGTGCATTTCTGTTTTCTGGTGGTTTTTACTTTGTCTTTTTGACGATGGTTTGATTTTTTTTTAAAATGTTGGATTTTACTAGCTTTTTAAATTATGTTTTAAATATGTAAGTTTCACGCTGTTTTTGGTTATTTTAATGGTGGTTTTTATTTTCTGTTTTTATAGTGGTTGTATTTTGTCCTTTTGAAATGAAACTGTCAGATCTTTGAACAGAATATGTAATTTATATTGTGATATACATGTGAATAAATATTTAGAACTAATAATACCCCACATTTGTATAAGAATGCAACGAGTGGGTATCATAGAAGTTACCATTTTAACTTTAACCAATATGAGACCGTAGAGATAATATGACGAAGATCAACTGAATGAATAAAGTGCTTCATTTAGCATCATTCTGATGGTGGAAGTTTTTTTTTTCTAACAAGAGAACTAACCAATGAAATCCGAAACGAATGGCATATGAAAACATGCACCGTATACTACTCAAAGGGATCGATTTTTTGTTTACATACCCGTTTCATTTTAAATGTTTGATCTGGTATTCGATTCAGCTGTTAAGTCTTTATGTCCGTATTACACACCCGGATTCAAACTACGTAGGTACCTTCTTTGAACTCCGCGCGGTACAGTTTATTATAAATCGAACTTCGTTTGAATTACATCCATACAGTAGATAGAAATATATATGAGGACGATCCGATTGCACTCTGCCGTATGTCTACGCTTAGTTTCCTCGTCTACTGTATAACCGTTGTGATATCAAGGTATCACTGTTAACTGCACTATCACGTTGTGATATCATGGTATCACTCTTAACTGCACTATCAATACACAAATACAGACGACCAGGGTACCATGCGTATGGATACGATACCCAAGAATCCAATCGAATTCCAATCGGAATGCTTTGGAAATTATTTGTCAGTTGTAACATCAAGACCAAGTATGACCCAGTGATGGACCTACTGTGGATATTATAAAAAT
Organism: Unio delphinus; assembly: GCA_029339505.1. Taxonomy (NCBI): domain Eukaryota; kingdom Metazoa; phylum Mollusca; class Bivalvia; order Unionida; family Unionidae; genus Unio; species Unio delphinus. The sequence continues at coordinate 3,457,690 of JAQISU010000083.1, forward strand.
AGGTTTAATATAGAGGCACAGTTAATGACATTCGATGCTTTTAAGGGGTTTCGGTGGAAAGGCCCGAGATGTCTTGATTGTTCGATCACAGTCGCCAGTCTGTTATTTTCTAATAAATGAAAGTAATGGTCGAACGAGTTCCAGTAGCTGACAAGTTATGAGGGGAGGTCATTATCGTGGAAACCGAAGGATAGAATTCCCTCCCCCCCCCCCCGCAATAGCAGAACAAGCCAAAAAAAAAAAAAAGAACATTATGAACAGAACGACAAAACTCTGTCTATTGCAGATGATAGAGCAGAAGAGATTTCGATACACATAATCTGTGTTACTGACCATATCTTACTATAATATTTTAGACCTCAACTTTCTAGTTCTGTGCATGGATCTATATAAAATAATCCCTACTAAAATTTACTCTGTGCTTTATTCAACCAGTATTTTGGTTTATGGTAATATCTCATTAATATTATGTGCACACTCAAAGATTTCAGTAACAGCTTTGCATGCTTTTCTCACAAAACGCTTGTTATCAGGCTGTGCACGTTGCAGCAATATACTTAGAATATTTTTCACTGGCATTCACACTTGCATTTCAGCACGGTACGTACTATTGTTTCGTCCTAATTGTATGAAAATAATTGCAGTCGTGCGATTTTAGTGACCGCTCCAGTGGCCAATTGGTAAAAGCGTCAACCTCGGATGCGGGAGGTCATGGGTTCGATCACCGGCCGAGTCATATCAAAGACTTATAAAATTGGTACTAACAGTTGCCTCGCTTGGCGCTCAGCATTAAGAGATTTGTGTTAGAACTGGTCGGCCTGGTGTCAAAATAATATGACTGGATGGGACATCATGCTACATGTCTGCGACATGATGCTCCAGTGCTAGACATCACTATAAACTGCCACACTGCAGACATCATAGCGATATGACTGACACTTGTTAAAGCTGTGTTAAATATCCAAATCACACACACACACACACACACATCACACACACACATCACACACACACATCACACACACACATCACACATACACATCACACACGCGCGACTTTAGTGAATTTTTCTGTACGAGTTGAATATATTAAAATTTAATAATGATTTGGATTATATTTACCGTCTTTCGTTCACATATATTTGATTGCTTAATTTAATTACAACAACACATATTTTTGCTCATATTTTAGAAACTACGTTATCTGAAAACAATTTAAACGAAACATACGACATCATAATCCAACATCTCTCTCCCTTTCAGAATTAATAAAAGCTAATGAAATTATATCACTCCTATTCAGAAAAGTTAGAACTGTTCCTCGTTAATATCAAGATCACACACACACACACACACACACACACACACACATGGAATACAGTTATTATCTCTGTTACAAATATTTTTACAGGAGCAAGCTTGGATACATCAGAAAGTCAGCACCCCTTCATTGCAAGCCCTCAACCTGCAGCAGGAAGAAGTAACGGTTTCCATGACTGTACGTTTCTATTTGGTGGCGTGTGGTAATCCACATTATAACAGAGTAGCTGATTGTTATTAATTTAATATAAGCATTGACAGTTAATTTAAACTGACGAAGATTTCTCATAGTCAAAAGCAATTTTCTCTAAAGAAAAAGAATTAAAAATTTGTAATGCGCATATGAACCTTGTGTAGCTTTTTTGTCCATTATATATGCCAAGTTTCTAGATTATTATAATTGTTTTGTAAACTATATAAACAATGTCGGAAAATGTCGGTAAATGGCGTCCTATTTGTTGATTTTAAAATTTATGTCCAATATATTTAGCTCAGTGTTTTCTTGAATTGAAACGAACATGATTAGTAGACATGCAAGTGTTTTTTTTTTCTTTCTAGATGCCAACAATCGGCAGACACATGAAGTTCTTTACATACATGACAGATCACCTGTCATTCAGTCTCCGTCCTCTTTGACGCAGTTCTTACCAGTATTCTCACCGACGACGCCAACAACACCCAGGACGCCACTAAGTCCCATTGACCAATCTGTCACCTCATTTGGAGACGTCCAGTGTAAGCAAATATTTTTTTCAAATCCATTATATTTATATTTGCTACAATACTAGCGATGGATGAATAAAATCTTGTTTCACTTGGGGAAGAATGCAATATAAATTCCGTTTTATGGCTGCTTCAGTTTACCCCCCCCCCCATAACGTGCAAACTTTTTCAAATATTTGGATATCCAATTAATTTTCAAATAATAAAATAAATTTTATTTTGTCCAGTTAACTGTTAACTATATTTGTTCACGATCATTGGTTTCTTGCTTGGTTTGTCCTGCAAGTCTTGGCATCTGTTTGTTATGCTGTTTTTGAAATTCACAAAACATTAAATGCATTCATACTGCCCTCTTTCATCTTTAAGCTGCGGATTTGTTGGACCCAAATCGTGCAGCTTTATTTCTTCTGATATTTTTAATTGGTTGGCTGCCTATGTACAATAGTGAATTCTAGTGGTTATTCTTTGTCTTTAAGTCTGTTTAATCTATTCTGTTTGATACTTCCATAGTATTACAGTTTTTCAGAAATTTTACAATCTGTTTCTGTTCTCTATTGTCTGTAATTGTTTTCTTCAGTATTCATCTTTAGCTATTTACAGATTAGTTGCACTGCCAATCTGTTTGTGGGCTCAATCTGCATTACAACAACAGCAACATCCTCTTCCCCCCAAAAAACCAACAACAAGCAAACAAACTATAAGCACGCTTCTGGCTTAGTTTCTTAGCTATTCCATGTCCATGTTACTATCAGTAAGTATGGGGAGTCACTTCAGTACAATTTTATTTTGATTGTGATGTAGTTCTACTTTGCATATCGAAATAGTTTTCACTTTATTCTGTAACAGACGAGCAAAATTTACAATCTATTGAACGTAAACTTGGATCTTATATTTACAATACATCAAGATATTCACATTTTAGATTTTCCAATTCCTTGATTTAAAAGATTTCATCATTAATTATATCGAGCTACAATTCAGTTTTAATTCTTCCAAGTGTCCTCTATATGCACTGGACATCTAATACACGTATAATTGTGTCTGTCTAAATTGTATATTGATGGTCTTTGGAGATTTCATTTTTCATTTCTTTGGAGGGGGTGGTGGTGGTGTGTTAAAATTGATTCCGCAGCATTAAACATTTATCCGTAATCGTTACGCTTATCCTAAATTGTCCTTGTTTACAATCTCCAGACACATCAACATATGTGTTTCCTCAGACAGGCTGATATTTAGCTATGCGCAGTGTTAAATCTTAATACTGGCAACTATTTATCTTACATTATGTTTCTGATTAAATTTGATATGCAATATGTTCAATACACGTTCAACACATCGTACATTTCACCTATGCTGATTATATTCATAGGTCTTGTTCATTGGTAAAAATGGATGCACACTCTTTCTATCAATTTAGTGGGTCGATGAGAAATATCTAGGCTTTGTCATTTTGTGGTTCTTTCCGGGGAATTTCCATGGTTCTTCCTCCACCAATAATACTGGCCGTCATGTATAGCCTATCATGTGCTGATAAATGGTGTTAAATCCTACAACACACATACATGCATACATACATACATACATACATACATACATACATACATACATACATACATACATACATACATACATACATACATACATACATACATACATACATACATACATAATCTCTACGTTTATTAGCGATGACTATATTTATATTTGTTTATTTCAAAACGCTTTATAAAAGTATATGTCTCATTCACTGAGAATTGAAGTCATTTTCATTTATTTGGCTTGCAATATGTCAATGTATATGCAGCTATTTTGCATTTGCGTTTAAACATTTAACGTCAAATAAATGCAAAATGTCCGTCTCATTGTCTTGATATATTTCCTAGGGGATATTTAAATCCAAACGGCACCACTTACCACTTACAGATTAGTGACTTTAACGTTTATGAAAAGCTTTTAAAAATACAAACTACCTAGCTCAATATCCTTAGGCTCTATTAGGCTTTCTAAAATACAAACTACATAGATCAATATCTTTAGGATCTCTTCTGTTGGCAGTACACTAGAAACTGCACTACGACCGTCATCCAGTTCACACCCACACCCAATGACGTGCAGGCAACATTTTCTTTAGTATATATTTTATTAGCTCCGGGATCGATTATTATGCCCCTGGCCTGTTGCGTACACCATCAGTTTTGCTTCCATTGTTTGCATGGCTATTATTTTTTTTACTGGTGACTACCTAATCAGTATTTCGTGTACGCCATAGCAGAGGCGTAGCGGGGGGGGGGGGGGGGGGGGCAGGGGGTACATATGTCCAAGGTACAGGGGCGGCAAAATGAGGCTTGCAACGTTACATTTTAATAAGTAAACAAGGGTAATAAATCGGTCACAAGATCGCTGGGGCGCCAATTTTATAGTTCGTCCCCGGTCGCAAAATATCATCGCTACGCCTCTGCGCCACAGAGTATGTCACACTCGCATCAGGCGCTCGCTATAAATATGGCACTTTAAAATCTTCATGAGTATATTATTTAATAAAAGAAATCCTACCCCTAATGGCAGAATTATTTCAATCATTTTATTTGATCTGATTTAGTTGACCGACATGCAAACCTAATGATCTGAAATCCCCCCCCCCATACGTTACTATTACAGCTAAAATGTTTATGCTGTTAACATGGTGTTAGCTGCACTGCACTTACGACAGTGTGCACTATACTTGATGTTATTGTTGCTGCATACATGAACGTTAACAACGCAACATACTGACGTAGCACGATTTCAGTGTTGGCATCCGTTAGTCTCGAGAAACGATGGAAGTGCGCCCAAGAGAGATGTCCTAGTTGGTGGTTGTGCAGCGATGTAGTGGCTATGTAGCCCAACACGGGAGTGCAGACCTTGCTGCACTTGCTGCACGATTTCAATTTAGCTGTGATATACTAGTTCATGAAGCCAGTGCTGTAATTTAAATTTCTCAGTAATCATTTTCATTTATTGTGCATAGGCCAAGCCTGGAAATATAACATTCCGTTATTAGGCTTCAGAACTGTCTGGGTATGATACATTGATCACAAGAAAATAACCTGTTTTAGTGATGCGTTAGTTATGGATTAATCTATGCTTCCTGTACTAGCTATAAGTGTTAGTTTGGTTTTAATAGAGATAGAGTAGATATATCCAGGTATTTATTTAAATATAGAAAGAATTAGAATTCATAAAGTGTGACCATTGTCATTTATAACGACGAAAGATAATACAAACTTATAGTGTACAAATGTGCCAACACACACACACACACACACACATGCTTTGAGACTCAATAGACAGAACATGGATAAGAGTTGATCAATTAAGTGAAAAGGTTTATCCACGAAGAGATGGTTTTCATAATATCTTACATAGATACTTTAGATACTTAAGCTTCTGGCAAAAGTAGATAACAACAATTAATAGAATAGTGTTAAATGGTATATTTCAAGACGGCCATTTGTTTTGGATTTTGTCAATTTTACACAAGTTTAGAATGTAATATTTAAAGAAGCCAACAATACCTCTTAGTTCTTTGGTTATTTACAGGCCCAGATTTCCTTTTCGACTCAACGACGGCACATCCAGAAAGAGAAGTTGTCCACGATGGAAAGCTGCTAAGAAATAAGAAAACAGGAATCGGAATCGGTAGCAGTGACACTTCCAGCACATCTACTGAGCAATTTAAACAGTACAAAGGGACAAAGGGTACGCGTGGTTTCAAGGGTCAAGGGAAATTTTATTTTGAACTTGATGTGACTTTCAATATCCAACAACCACTTGAAGAAACATGGCTGGTCTTTGAAATCGGACTGTGTCGTCTAGAAGATATTGACAAGCACCATACTGTCGAACGTCACGAACATGCGCGATCGTTCTACGTAGCTAGATACCCAGAAGGCGGAAAGCTGGCTCAGGAATTCTGGCATGATCGCGACCTTCTTGCCTACGTCCCGCTTTCGGAAAATCACGCGGGTCTTGAAGTTCATGTGACCTACGGACTTCTCCTCGATGCCCGGCGGAAGAAATGGATAATACTAGATGTGGGTGCGGACCGTATCTTACACACCTTCGATGCGATCAATATGTCGCAGCCGCTCTATCCAGTTTTTGGTTGCTACAACCCTGATATGATAAGTGTTGAGATGCTGTTGAAAACGGGGTCGGATATTAAGAGTCTGCCAAAATGTCTTAAGCCATATTGATATGCGATGTGTTGTTTGAATGTACAGGCGGGAATAAACAATAATGTATTTAAATAACTCACCTACTACATGCCAAAACAATGAATTAACTGTAACTTGTATTGATTATCTGGGTTTACCTTAATAACTATTTTGCTTGCATTGACACAGTACTGCTATACGTACCTATTTTTTCTGATGTAGTGTTTCCGTTCCAAAGAATTCTTTTCTTGTGGAAATGCCTTGTTCTATTTATCTTATCATTTTAAATGAGTATCCGGAACGTATCACGTCTTGTTCTTTACTCAGCAAATTTCAGCATTAGTATTTTCAGGATGACAATGTTGTCAACGAAAAGCTGATCTAGCGTAATAAATTATGCGCAAAGTTGGTGTAATTTAACAATACCGTCTGGGGAGACGTTTGATTTTGAGATGAAAATCAAAAGGAAAGTTAATTGACTTCTGGCAGAAGTATTTTTTTTTTCTGGTCTCGGTTTTGCAGAACGACGTTATGCAATTTTAGTGAACTGTCATAGCTGAGGGTTCTTGACTGGTTGGTCTCAGACTGGTTGGTGGTTAACATGGAACAAGCACGCTATCAAATCATTATAGGTCCAAGGGAAGCCACTCTATATATCATAATTTTGTTTAAAAACTTGTCCCAGCTGAAAGAGAGGCGGTACTAATTCAGTTCCCATAGTAAACCTATGCAAACACCATGATTTTCAGGAAAAGATATGAGCCGCGGCATTTTCTGGACCTGCATGTGTTTGAAACAAGTGCTTTCAATTTCGTATCAAAGAAGCAGTTGCTAATTTTAGTAATGAGGGTTCCAAATTCAAGATAGTTAAAGGACTAAAACATCATCAGTGTCTCTAATTTTATCATTTACAGCTGGAATAAGCTCTCAAAAGATTCTTTTTCATAAAACGGAACATATATTATATAACTTATATTATATACCAATAATGGTCAGCAACATCCAAACACCACACACATATGAACATGTATGATTTCTTTAACGGTGTACCTTAGGCTTCTATTTGATGAATAGTTGGGGTATGTTTTGTAGTCTCCACTCAAGCGAGTTTTGTATAAGGAGGTATGCTCTGCATAACGTGTCTGCTGAGACAGGTCTTTCCCCTGTAAAACCACCCTTAGCCCTAGGAGTGAATACAAATTCTGAAATCTTTTGTCCACATTAACATAAAACCCCAAAATTGTGTCACAAAGTTTTAACTGCGTTGGAGTGGCTGTTCGATAATACACATGCGCACATGCGAGTCCAAACGGGCACGATGACATAATCAACCTTTTTATCCAAACAACGTGTGGATAACAAATAATATTATTGCTCTAGCTGGCAAGAAACAATGATCCGTTTGTTATTATAATCAGGGAGTCAAGTATTTGGTGACGTCATTTTAATTTTATCTATGAAATTTCCACTACCTATACGTAAAGAATTATGTTACCGAACGACGATTTGTCGGCATGTGTCTAAGGACGATGCTACTATGTGGTTCTTGTTAAATTTCAAACATACTGAGAGTAATTTATTTTAATTTATATTCTCTTTTTTACGACATATTCAAACAACATTGCTCTTTTTTAATATTAGTTAATTGGAAAGTTTTTTTTCATGCTTATGCACTTTATACTTATAGTATTAGATGAGAGCTGTTTTGATTTTGTTGAAAAGAACCAAGAGCTGTGACGATACAGTAATGCTGAAGTCAGAATATATATATATATATATATATATATATATATATATATATATATATATATATATATATATATCTATATATATATATATATATATATATATTTATATATATATATATATATATATATATATATATATATATATATATATATATATATATATATATATATATATATATATATATATATACATATATATATATATATACATATATATATATATATACATACATATATATATATATATATATATATATATATATATATATATATATATATATATATATATATATATATATATATATATATATATATATATATATATATATATATATATATATATATATATATACCGGTATATACCCCCAGATAGGGGGTAAGGGCTTCGCAGGGGAAATCTGCGAATGGATAATTAGGTTCTCCCTGAAAATCCTGAAAGCATTCGCAGGTATGGGCAGGCACCAATCACTTCCATCACCTGTTTCTTCTGAAGATGATGAGTTGGAAGAGACCATTGCTGTTGGGCACGATGGTCTAAATTTCTAACATGTAACAAATGCAACAGGACTGTGAAAACTTCACACCAATGCAGGAATTGGTTAGAGCATCGTTAGAGCTGTCTGGTGTGGGAATTGGAGCTTTCTCGGAGGGAGTTCTTGCAGCGGCAGCTGTAGCACTTCTTTGAGCTCTCTTCCTCTCACGGTCTTTTTCGATGCTTGCTATTCTTCTCTCATTAGCTATTAGGGGATGCTTGTGCCGAATATGCTGACCTAATCCAATGCTTGACGTGCCTTCAAATCCGCACTCAGAGCAGGTATATTGAGGTGTTGGTTGTCTCTGGACAGGTCTACCAGGGCATCTCGGCGTATGGCAGTTCGCCCCGTGCACTTTTTGGAATGTTTTCGAACATTCTTTGCATTGATAGTGCACGGTGATGCTAGTGTGATTTTCCTGGTAGTGCTTCGCTATACGATTCAAGCTATTGAAGCCCTGTCCAGTACAGATGTCGCAATTGATTGCCTGTGACGGGAATGGGACTACCACTATACCTTCATCCCTCACGGCCGCTCGTTCATATATATATATATATATATATATATATATATATATATATATATATATATATATATATATATATATATATATATATATATATATGCGATAACATCTTTTGCAACACACACATCGCAGTATGCGCGATAATACAGAATTAATGACATATTTTTCTGCATTTTTAACACTTGGAAGTGGGGTTAGATATTGGAGTTGCAGACAGATTTAGTTGCATGCAATTTGGTTTTGTTTAAGCAATATTCTAGCTATAACCACAAATGAAGTGTAACTTTATTCAAACTGTTGGAGAGGTAGTTATATAATGTTTGCATAATGTCACAGTCTTTCCATGCTACGCCAGGGTCATTTGTGTCTGCATGGTCTTTTCTACATTAACTTTAAAACTCAGGCTCTTAAATAAAGCATAACGGACAAAATAAACCCTAAAAAGCAAAGAAAATATATGCTATTTACCTTGTTTTCAACAAAAATATGCTTATAGCAATATTCGAGGCAAAAACTTACCTCATATCAGATGGTTTAAAAAAGAAAAGGAGATGATATTTATTATTGTGATACTGTCATATAGCAATCTCTCTAACGTGATACGCACAGGCTTTCATCCTCTGTAACATGGTACGTACCATCACGCGGCATCAATGGTGACACACATCTTCATGTAAAATAACCTTTTCAGTTGCGGATAAGAAAATTACAAACTGATATAGCATTCTGAACATTGACTCTTTCGATAATTATCGCTTTTCACATTTATGTCTTTACTAAACTATGTAAATATCCATTATCATATACAGTTAGCTTATAAATTTCAGTTTACTTCACAGTTCAATATACCGAGATGTATTCGATTAATTCTTTTGGTATTAAAGCTTATATATTTTATGTGTCCTATGTTGTGTTGGTTTTTATACTTATCTAAATAAAACATCACTCTATCAGGTAACATATTAACAAACGCGCGCGCGCGTGTGTGTGTGTAAATATGTAGGACATGCAAAGTACATACATAATAGAACTGAGCACACTTGAATAGTTTTGCTTTACTTATTCCATTTCAATATAAAAGTATAATTCACGTATAAACGTTACAAGTGTTAAATAAATTATAAAAATAACAATAAAACTATTAAAGTTGTTTTCCTTTCTTAACTCTAATAATAATTCTTCTGTAAACGCAAGAGTCATCTGACGACATAATGATACACTTCTAATTCTTAAATGTTGTCAGAAGTTTCTTTATTATAGACGTAGACGAATGGAAGGAGCTAAAAACCAAGCGGATCAGGACAAAACGTTCCGACCAGCACGTAAATGACTGCATAAGATTTTGGTATCGTGTTTTCCTTGTGAAATTCTATGAAAAAAATCGTGCAATATCTAGTCATACAGAAAACATTTTACTTACATCCATTTTAATTTTCAATTAGATACAAACGGAATGTCATCTAGATATATATGAAACAATGAACATGGAAGCAAGCAGTTATAAATAAGAACATGGAAATGCTTAATTATGAAAAATGAATGAACCAAGATCAAGAAAGCCTCGATCAATACTTTTTTCTTCTAATATTATTAACATGTTGCCATGGAATCCGTTATATAGACTGAACGAACAAACTATACTGTACAGATGCTGCTGTTTATTTGTGGGCTACTGAGATTAATGATCTGTATTTGCAAAGGGATTCATTTCTTTCAAGACATTTTTTTATTAACAAAGCGACTGTCCAGTATTATGACTTGCCTTTAACAAGCTATTATTATTGAAAACACAGAATAATTTTTTGTTATTGGTTTCACCGGTAACATCAAATATAAATCCAAATTACCATAGAAAGCGTAAACAACGACTATACAACAAAGCATAAGACCTTATTATATGTAACTAATGACATTATATAAGATGACTCCCTTTGATTTATTCGAAAGCGATGATTTGGCTGTCATTTATTGCCAGAAAAATGATGCAATGCACCAAATTAAGTGAACATCGGCTTCAAGTAGCAAATAATTTGGTAAGAATGTATAATACACGATTCTAGTTTAGAAACAAGTGAAATGTTTTGCATTCACAGTTAAGATCCCATTACAAACCCATCCCATTACCCATTAAGATCCCATTACAAATCCATCCCATTACCCATTAAGATCCCATTACAAATCCATCCCATTACCCATAAGATCCCATTACAAATCCATCCCATTACCCATTAAGATCCCATTACAAATCCATCCCATTACCCATTAAGATCCCATTACAAATCCATCCCATTACCCATTAAGATCCCATTACAAATCCATCCCATTACCCATTAAGATCCCATTACAAATCCATTCCCATTACCCATTAAGATCCCATTACAAATCCATCCCATTACCCATTAAGATCCCATTACAAAATCCATCCCATTACCCATTAAGATCCCATTACAAATCCATCCCATTACCCATTAAGATCCCATTACAAATCCATCCCATTATCCATTAAGATCCCATTACAAATGAACGTGAAACTCGCAAGTTCAGGTTTGGTCGTGCAACACCGTCAAATTAGGGATACTATTTTGCCCAAGATTTAATAAATAATTTGGATTACAAAGTATGACAACAATCTAGGTACAAATATAAATAAGTCTCTCCGATTTTAAATGAAATAATATCAATCTTGCTACAGCGAAAGACATTAGCCTGATGTGTCTAAGTAATATTCGATTTATTAAATACATTCCGATACTATATCACAAAAATTCAATTCTCTAACGGCAACGTGTTACTTAGAAAATCAGCTTTTGCATTGACAGTGACGTACGCTAGAGAGAAATGTTTTAATTTGAACTAACGTATAATCGGGCGAGTCCACGTACTTAGATTTATAAGGACCCCCACACTCTCCCAAAACATGCCATTTTGATGGTGTCGATTATTGAACAACGTTCCATACATAACGACAGTATAGAGTAAGCTAATGTCATACTAATAGTGCGCATGTCTAATGGGTGGAATTTAAACGTCAATACAATGGAACTTGAATTACAGGATATTAAATATATACGGCAGATTGATTTACAACCCGTTCGAGCATTCAACCAAAAATTATCACGTAATCTCTGCTGCAAATATAAAATGCCCAATAAATAACAGATATAATCAGGGGTGGTCAAGTTATTGTTTTGTCAGTGCTGTTACCAGACCGAACGTTGTTTTGACCATTGCTCGGTCGTTTTGTTCATCGTGTTTCTTGGTAATTTACTTTCATTGGTCCGACTTATTTGTAACTGGGTTCAACAGAGAAAGTATGGCGGACACTTATTGCCGCAATGTCTAAGCGTATATTTTGTACAGGAGAAAAATGGCGGACAGTAGATCGCCAACTTTTCTTATACTCTTCCTATTTTCGCAAAGCTATCGTGGTGCGTACACTTTTCCTTCATCTTCGCCTTTTGTAAAAATTATTATATGACCTAATTGGTGGTTAATCTTGAATTCAAGATCAAATCAAAAGTATTAGTAAAATTCATATTGTGTCACAGAAAGAGAATATTAAAGGAATACATGTGTCGCTGTTTGATTAACTAGATCTCTCTGTATGATGGCATTTATTTTGATCAAGTGACAATATGGCGTTGGGGTTCGCTGAGTGCAACGCAGGGAGCATACTAAGCAGGGAACCAGACTAACTTTGATTAATTAAGTCTAATCCGATGTCAGACAAATTGTTGTTTTGCTACTTCTTGATAGTTTCTTAATGATTCTTTCTAATTGCAATTGATGCTCTCATTTCAAAAAGAATATAAATTTCCTGTATACGGTGTTTGTTCATGCATGGAGATAGGTTATACAAGAGTAAATCTGGCTTTTATTTGCTTATTTTTGCAGTTGTTTTATAATACTATATTTTTCCTAGTAGTTTATTAATCTGGACGAATAGATTCGTGTCTTTTCTGCTTGAGAAGAACAAGATTAAAGGTTGGTCCATATCTTAAAAGCTTTGATCAACATTAACCTTTACACCTAATCGTCCGTGATGTTTTGTAGAGATCATGGTCTTGGTGCCATTGTATTTTCTGTGACATATATTGCAATCCAGTCTCCTTTAACTGACTTGCAAGTTTTCCGTCCAGATGGAGTTGTGCATCATCAAGTTGTTGTGGGTAAATGTAAAAACACAAACCAAAGGTTACAAAGCGTATTGAATGATTGGCAGGAACAATAACGTCAGTGTGAGCTGTGGTTTATATTGTAGTAGTTGTTGTTGCGTTTAACGCAATTTTTCAGCACAAGACAGGCTATACATGGCGGTCAGTATTAATGGTGGAGGCATCAAGTCTAAACGGATGCTGATGATTTTAATAAATAGATTGGGATTAAATATTACGATTGTACTTGGTTCACATTTCATATCCTTTGATTTAAGTGATAATGATGATGACTGTAAGCTAGTGGTATTTGGAAAAAATGTTTGTTAATGACATAAGCTAGCATTTCCAGTGACATTGATGATATCTGTATGATGAGTGACAACTACATTTTCATTACATTTAGAGATTTATAATTACTAACGTCCGATTAAACAAACACAATTCAAAACGATATCATACATAATAAGTTTGAGAAAGGCAACGTCAGGAGTGCATAATAAACGTATTTAGGATACCCAATGACTGAGAGTATATTTAAACTGGGAAAACGTCTTAAGAAATAGAAAGTGCGAACCTGGAGCAATTTGTAAGTTGGAAAATATACATCACCAGCATGATACGATTTCTTCAGATTTAATGGCTAAATCCTTTAACAATATGTACAGAAATGGAATTTCTTTATTTGACGACTACATCACTATTTACAGAATTACTTATATCCTCATAGTGCAACTTTAGCAAATGGTGCATCTGATTCACAACGAATGAGCTTAAATTAAGTTTTGATACTTTATAAGAAAGATACAGAGACCTATCCGTAAATGTTTCATTCGACGATAGACAACACAAACAAACAAGTATGACATGATAACGTGTAAGCGTAGATATTAGTATTTCTTTTGTGTCTACTGCGAAGAGAAATATTCAGAACATCGAGGAAATTCCATATAGATTTTACAAATACTAATTTCAATGCAAGAACTGATAATAATTTTACAGTTCAGATTACATCATGTTCTGTTAATGTCATGTATTTGATCTGAATGGTACAGTTTATCCTGGTCTAAAACTTGTGTTATATATGACTCTAAAATAATGATAAAAACAAAATGGATGACAGCGAATGAGAAGCAATTCATCACATGTCTTCAATAAATTTACTCATCTAATAATGTAATTATAAGTTTATTACATAACACACGTTACATGGCACTGAAATAAATAGAAAGGATGTTTCCCTGAGTGTAGGGGTGTTGAATTATTTGTCGGGTTGGTGCAAATCAGATACGGCGATAAAACCATAAATTATCTTTTTTTCACAGAAAGCCATTTTCCATTCATGATTTTGACACATCTGTAGAAACTACCACATAAAATATTTGCATATTAAGCCACAACCAATTAATCTGGGACATTACAGTGTGTCTAAAGTATGAACCTCTTTTACGACAGCGAGATACATCGATACATGTTTGTTCGCCACCTAGACTGTGTCTCTGATATTTAAATATCTAAGTTGTTAAAAGTGTTTTAAAAATAGCATGATTAATGCGGTGTTGCTTACTGCGGAAGATCAAAGTTTGCAGTACATTTGATGACAATATGATATAAGCAGATGTTGACTGCTGTCATTAACTATCAAACATTAATGTAAAGCACGACTTAAATCAGGAAATAGTCTATTGGAGACGACAATGTAATTAGGAAAATACTTACGGCAGAACGTGCAAATGAATAACGCAGGATGGTAAGGTCGAGTATAATTTATCTCTTCGTCTTTGACCTTTTGATTAAGAAGGTATTATTGTCGAACCTCAACTTCTTCTCTTTGCATTTTCGTTTTAATTGTAATCCTAACTGTACATACGACTTAAAATTATCATGCTTAATAACATAATGAGCATACTAACTAACGTAACTCCGGCTTTGTACCATGGCTTTTACAGTCCCTGCAGTGTGAGTGCCTCATCGAGTTCCATTTTAATTGGCTGTTGCGGAATGTGATCAATAGCTGCCTCCTGGATTGTACGGCTAGTGCTAAAGAGGGCGTAGAAGTACTCTGACCAGCGGTTCAGGATAGATTCCCCGTCAGTGAGTAGCTCTTTGCCATATGCACTACGTAGGGGCTCTGTATTTGGAATGGAGCAATATACTGCTGATTTTCACACTTCATAGAAACCCTTGTACACACCAGTGTCAGCGTACGGCTGGGTTCTTTCTGCAAGCTTTGTCCACCATTCATTTTGATGTCTCGGAACCGGCACTGGAGGGAGCTGCAGAAGGCTGTTTTCTTTTGTTGACAGTATGGTTGAGCGAGGTGGGCATGGTAAGCTGATCTATTTTGGCAAGCAGCTCTTGGATTTCTTGGTTGTTTTCATCGAACCAGTCTTTGTTTTTCTTAGTGTGGAATCCAATGATTTCTTCTGAGTTTTGCAGACTGGCAGTCTTGATGTAATAAATCCACATCTCTTCCGGAGGTAAATCTGACGGAAAGTTAGGTTATTCAAGTCTAGACTGCAGGTTATCGTGAAAATCTGCCTTGATGTCAGCAAGGTTTTTGATCTGGAGCCTCCTTCTCCAGGTACATCCTTGCTGTCTGGGCCTGGGATTGAAGTGGAAGTCGAGCTTGCATCTGAAAAGACGATGATCTGTGTGGCACTTCGCACTGGGCATCACGATGTATGAAAGACATCGTTTAGGTCCCTCTTGCGTACAATGATGCAATATATTAGGTGCCAGTGTTTTGATCTAGGGTGCATCCTGGTATTTTTCAGGCTGTCTTTCTGCTCGAATACGGTGTTTGTGATGTTGAGCTGTAATTTTGCACAAAATTCAAGAAGCAGGCGCCCATTGTCATTGTCATTACAGCCACCCACACCATGTTTTCAAAGAATGGCTTTCAAGGCTTCTGAGTCTCAGACCACTTATTGTAATCTCCGAGGATGATTATTGTGTTGTCCTCTGGGACGCTCTTGAGAAGTCTGCGCATGTCGGCGTACAATTTATCCTTTCCAGAAGGATCTGCCTGGAGTGTTCGAACATATACATTGAAGAGTGTGGCATGTTGTTGGTTAACCTAACGGGAGATGCATGGACATGATGCGGTCAGTGTGACCAGTGGGAAGGTTTTTTTTTATAACTTGGTGGCGATTAAGTCCTTGATCATGAAACCAACTGCTGAAAGTCATTTTTCAGTCTTTGGTTTTCCTGACCAGTACAGGGTGTATCCAGGTCAGAGTTCTCTAGACTTCCCTTATATGAAAGGAGGACTTCACAAAGTGCAGCAATGTCAATACCAAGGCGAATTTAGTTCATGTGCAAGTAATGCAGAGCGTCGTTCATGTCTGCTGCTGCTGAGTCTAACATTGTTCTAATGTTCCAACAAGACAGCTTTAGTCTTTTCCCACGATGTGGGGCATGCCTTTTTTCTGTTTTGTCTTGACTACGCTGGATGACACCCTTTGGCTGCAAAATGATAAGTGGGGTTGGAGGTAAGGAGATACGCTTTGGTTAGGCCACCTTTTCTAGGCCCCTCTTCATGTGGAGCAAGCAATGCTGTCCCTAGATAAGGCTGCTTGGTCACTCAGGCTGCTGCCTCGTGATGGTGTCGTCTCTGAATCAACACCATACGACCAAAGGCCGGAGTCATCTGCATGTATAATTGGGACTGCGATTTCCAGTGACATCTTTCAAGTGCCATTTTTGCCCCTATCCCATTGCTGCAGGGCTTGATAGGATTGAACGTAAACAGTAAACATTTCTTTCATGCCTGCACAATAGAGCTTTTAGGTGGAGTGCAGTCTGCGCAAACTGGCTCCACCCATTAAACCTGAGGTTCATCTGCCATGGCCCAGTAAGCCAGGATGGTGACAGCGAAGTTTGCAGGCTATAGATTTTAGATCCTTGGCAGATGGCCAACCATGACTGAAGAGATCTGCCTTCCCTGCTATTTTGAACCATAGATGGTTGGCTACAGCTGCATCCACGAGTACATATCGTGCATCCTGGACATGAACACTTGGCTGTTGATCTGTAGAGACCTTCCTCGCTACCCGGTGACTTTCATGTAGAAATTCATATGCTTCGTGATGCAGTATTAACATCACACCCTCAATGTTATTTGGTTCACCAGCTGAGGTATGCCAGGAATGTTTCCTTCTTGGATGCACACATGAGAGATTTGTGAGATAGAAGAGGACCAGTGCAACTGTCCACTCAGAGAATGCAGCTGCCAGACAACAAGGTACTACCTCTGTCCAGAGCCCCATATACCCCCAGAAAGCAACAACTACTCTTGAACCTAGTTCTAAAGTTGAAAAAACATCTTCATATTATGGAAGTTATATATAGTACTATTAATCATCAAGTAATTCTTTTGAACAAGCACTTTTCAAATAGTTTGTTAAATAATTATGTTTTTAAAAACCAGCAGACAGGGAAATAACTTTATACTTATCAGGGGAGTTTAGAATCCCTTTAAATATGGGGGCAATTACCATGCTCTCCAATCGCAGGTCATGTAACCCTAATACTACATTAAAAAGCAATGTGATTAATTCTGAGATTTTGTTTTTCTCCCTGTGAAAAAGATGTTTTTCTTTGAGTACCATAACTGCAATGGACATTTTTAAGTTTGTGTTGTTTTATAACTGAGCCTGTTTCTTGACAACTAATTTTTATTCTAAAGATAGGTTCATCAATACGGAACTTGTCCGTTTATTTAGGATTTACAAATATGGCTCTAGAACGTGAACAATTTAGAAAAATATTCATCAAACAATCTCATCAGAAGCAGACACTTAGTATTTGTAAATTCCCTTTTTGCAGTTTTTATTGTTTGCTTGATTGAGAATCAAGTCTTCACAGACATCCATTTTAATCCACTTTGTTTGAAAGTGTTGAACTTTATTGTGGGATTTCTTAACTTCAGGTGACGAATAGGATTTATGTGAGGATGAAACTTTTTTGATTGTATGATCTGAAAGACTACATCACTTACTACAGAACTTAATTTACTATTAATATTTTCTATTTGTTTGCGGGGATTAGGGTGGGGTGGTGGTGTTTCACAGTGGGTCTTTCATAGTCTATCTACTTCAAATTGATGGGCTATTCATTTCTCAGCTCCACATTTAGACCAGGATGGCAATGGAAATGTGAAAAGGAGGAGTACAATAATTTGCAGCCGCAGTTGAAAGTGTGTTTCTTATAATATAATGATCTGGAGATATGCACTTATCATGATTTTTTTTTTAATTCGGAGTCAACAAACCCAATCTAGAATTCTGCTGTTGACATTATTATATTCATGGCTCAAATGTGTAATGAAACCCATTATTAATTTTTATTATTAAATGATATCAAGTCGTTGTTGTCAGCAAATGATGTGAACACCTTAACCATGATAATAATGGTAATTCTTTGTATCTGGCATTAAAATCCCCCATGACTTTTATTTCATTGTAGCATAACTAATACTCATATATGGAGATTAAATTGAATCAATAAATTTAGATTTTCATCAGAGGGTAGGGTAGATACAAACTGAATATAAAAACAGAGACTGTGCATGGATCATAATTTACTTCCAATGATTTGGTCATTACAACTATTTAGTTCTTTTACTTCTTAGACAAAGTTGGTTTTATTATTAATTAATAGTGCATCTATTTGACATTTTAAGATTAAGCTGTTTTCAGCATCATCAATAATTTTATAATACATGTAATCACTTTGTAGTGTATGATTATCTATAAATTTGCTTGCTTGTTCTGTCAAGTTGTGTTCACATATCAATGCGATATAACATTCTAATAGGTCATAAAAATTACTGACAAACAAATGCAGAGGACATCATTTTTCTGACTTTCCATGTAAGAATGTTAAGACTACTATTAACGTTCAATAAACAAACGAACCTTTACGAGAATAATATTGCGATATTAGTAACATTTGAACATATATATTTTCTATAAACCAATTAATAAGTATACATGTGCAGTAATCACTGCTGTTTACTACTGTATGCTTTCTTTCTTTATGACTCAATCTCGTCAGATATATTATACCAGTTATCATAATCAAAACCATCATGATCGGATTCTTGGTACTGATTGTTTGTTTGTTTGCTTTTTTATGGTTTAACGCCATTTTTCAGCACAATATAGGCTATACATGGTGGCCAGTATCAATGGTGGAGGAAGAACCCGGACAACCCCCAGAAAGAACCACTGACCCACGAGAAGCTACTGGCAAGCTTTCTCACATAACTACATTTGCCGAATCTTAGACTCGAACACACGCAAACAGAGGTGAGATGGCAGTGGTCCGTAACGGACAGCGCTTTAGACCACTCAGCCACTCAGGGCCCCTGTACTGATTGTAATAGTCATCATCATCATTATGCCTGATGTATCTGCTCCTTCTACTATGTTTCTGGGTTCACTCTTTAATTATTTTCACTGAATTTATTGTCATCACTTTCGTGATTTCATCAATATATTTTATGTTGGTCGTATTTTGCATTCAGCTTGTTTCCAGTCAAGCAGTGCCAACATGCTGTACCATTGGGCCAAGCAAAGTTTTTGCTTTTTACAAGTTTTGTTTATTCCACGAGAATATCTACACTCAGTTTCACCTAAGGTTGGACAACGATAACAGTTTCTGACACATATTTTAAGATTAACGATTAATATAATAAAAGAAAACAAAACTCTTTGAGTTTTATCAGCTCTATATATTACTGTAACATTGATAGCATTGAAAGAATGTTCTATTTACATTGTTTATCATAACCCACCAATGAGGCTAACATTTTGTTGTCACGATCATTTTAGTCTGAATTTCATCTGCATTATGAAGTTTACATTGGCCACTGGGGACTAGTGAGAACTTTGTAGAAGCGAGCTATGTAATCACAAAAAAAAACTAAAATGGCTAATTGTGATGAGCATATTTGACCAATGCAAGAAATTTATTCAATTTTAAATGAGGAATATTTTGTATGGTTTACTGATAATCCTTTATTTATCTTACTTCTTCACATGTTCAAAATGTTGTATAACTTTCTTTGGAAAAAGGTTCAATATTTTAATATTCATAGTGCATGGACAATTTGGAATCTTACCTGCTTCAAGCCTTAAGTGAACAACAAATTAATAGTTTACAAAGTTCTCACTGCTCCATGAGGACTACATTAAAAATTGATGAATTATTCCAATGTCCTGTACTTCACAGAAAAAGGGTCAATTAAATATTGGACGTTGAGCAGCACCGTCTTTAATCCTTTCAAATATAATTTTCTGAATACACTGTAATGTTATTTTTGTAAAATATGAACATTTAAAGTCACAGATTTTAAGTTTAAAAATGTAAATATTTTTTGTTTGTGCATGTCAATAACATGATATAATTTTGGACCCAAGACAATAACATGTACTGAAATATGACAGAAAAAAGGTGACAAGTGGTTCGCACTTTACATATTAATTAAGTTTCTGTTACCATTCTTTAAATTAAGAAATTCAAAACATTTCCAATATGTGATTGAAAGTATTAAACTATTTATCTGATTATTATATCCATATTAATCATTTTCTTCTGATGGAACTTTTACAGAGTTCCGTGTTTTGCTAACTTTTCTGTAATGTAAAAAAAATATTTGAAATCATTGAATACATCTAATAAAAGAAAACTGACCAGACACATGTCTTAAATTGCCAGAATAGTTTTATTTTTTGGATAATTCTTTATCACAGTTTAATTTGTCAATATTGCATACATAAATGAAAATAAAAATGAATAACTGTCTACTTCTTTTTCTTCTTTCCCTTTCCTTTCTTGCCTTTTTTGCCCTTCTTTTTCTTACTGTAAGGGCCAAATCCTTTTCTGACCATAACACCACGCCACCAAGATTGCAGCTGCAAAGGAAATTAAATTGTTTATTTCAATCTGTTTATTTGTAAATAATGATAATTTCAAAACACCATTTAACCTGTCTCAGCACCATATTTCTCCAATAATGATGTTGGAAAAGTAAAACAGAGCTATCCAAAATAATTCCAAGATTATTCTTGTAACATACAAAGCCAAACTTGTTTTGAATAAAAGAAGAAAAAAAAACAAAGAAAAGGAAAGACAAAACTTAAAATGTTTAAACTCCAAGCAGATTATTTTCACAAATATTCCAAGAAAAATTGCAATATCAAAACAGTAAAATAAATGTAACAATTTGGTCACTGTCCTAGCACCATAATTCATCAAATGTGTTGCTTGAAAAGTAAAAAAGAGCTGGGTAAAATAATTGGAAGATTATTCTTTGTAACATACATAGCCAAACTGGCACTAAATATTATTTGAGTCTAAGAAGTAGAAACAAAAGAAAAAGAATGTAAAGCTTGAAAATTTTCAAACAAAAGGAAAAGAAAGTAAAGCTTGAAAATTTTCAATCTTGGCAGTTTATCTTATTTGGTAATTTCCTAAAAGAAGCCTGCATCCATACACTCAATTATTACTTTTTCATACTTTTCTGTTTTGTAGGATGTTAGTACATCAGGTTCGATAATCTCACATAGAAAATTTTGAATTGTTGCTTTATGGCACAGTAACTCAATTTAGGGCCAAGCCAATTGGAGCAAAGTTTCTTGCACAAGCATGTAGAAAACATTAATCATTGTTAGAAAATTATTCAAAGTATAAAATGATCATTTTTTATTTCTAACAACCTGAGCATGAATTTAAAAAAAAATCTTAATTTTTTTCAAATGTTATGGAGAAAAAATTACAACTGGCAGTATTACATCTGTCTTCAATTATTTGACCTATATTGGATAGTGTAATACAGATGCTTTGCACCTAAGCAGTTTTAGGTTAAATCCTCATTCCTGCAAGATAATTGGTTTGTCTACATTAGTCAATGGTTTTCTTTTGGCTCTCTGGTTTCTTCTAACATCTGAGTCATCTTGAGTATCTAACTTCAAGTTGAGAGCTTGGCATAAAGTAATAACAATAACATAAAATCCATGATATTTTACATAATTTACTAACCCTGATAGAAGATTTGAGTTCAATTGCTTCTAGTTCTGCCTTTCTTCTGGCCTTCTCTTTCTCAATCCTGTCTTCAACAACTACCTGTTCATATTCCTTGTACTGAAAAAAACCCAAAAAGGAACCACTAATGTACTGAAATACTATTAGATAATTAGATAAGAAACAATCATGGAGTGATCCAGAAATGGATTAAGGCGCTAAAAGAAAAGGCTCATACATATTTTGCATAGGGAAAACATGGACCAAATTGGCTGGTGAATGTTGCCTTAGATACCATGGTATATCTCCAACTAACAGCAATGAATATCTGATACTGAACTATCAGTTCTTTGTCTTAGCAAAGGTAAAGGTTGTCTCCCCTTACCTATCAACCCTGGTCACTTGGATTTTGAAAGTTGCTTTTGTTGTTTAATGGGGCCGTCC
The DNA here is from genome assembly GCA_029339505.1 of Unio delphinus. Classification (NCBI taxonomy): domain Eukaryota; kingdom Metazoa; phylum Mollusca; class Bivalvia; order Unionida; family Unionidae; genus Unio; species Unio delphinus. Next base: position 3,480,363 of record JAQISU010000083.1, read on the forward strand.
ATAAATGACGTCACGCGATTTTGGCCGATTTTTTACCCCCTCCCTCCCCCTCGTCACACGTCATCACAAAAAGTTAGGCCCCCCTCAAATATGACGTCACAAATCTTTGGACCCCCCTCTCTAAAGAGAGAGAGAGAGAGAGAGAGAGAGAGAGAGAGAGAGAGAGAGAGAGTAGAATTATAACAATCATTATGCATTCCACAAAATCAAAAGCTCTGGTAGAATCACTGGAATTATATTTTAAAAAATTTAATAACAATTTATAAGTAAAAAAATCCAAAATTTAAGCTTCTCCATTTTCCCACGGTGAAGCAAAATGTTCCTTCATGGAATAAATAGGGAGAGCTTGGATCTCTTCATCCTGTGGAATGGATATTCCATTCAGATCAAGATCTTCTTCGTCCATCCAATCTGCACTCTCTCCATTTTCTTCGTTTGCGATTACAACCATTAGTTCACGTTGTCGATGTGCAGCAACTCTCTGTGGCCTGATGCGTTTGGGTGGAATTATTGATTCCACCTTGTGTGTTAAAGAATGACTACGCAGCATGACTAACGACGCGAAGTATATGTGACATTTCTTGCAAATCCTATCGCCAAGCACGGACTGTACTGACGGACAGTACAAATCATACGTAATTGACCTATAAGGATTTGAGTAGCGAGGAAGGATGTCATCCACTTTCAAACTTTGAGTTGCAAACAGAGATGGGAATTTATGTGATGCTCCGTCTATTGTTCGTTCTGGAATTTAAGTGGAACTTTTAAAGTTGCGCGTTTTGATGTGACGTCACAGTTCTTAAACACCCCCCTCCCCCTCGTCACACATCGTCACAAATGTGTAACCCCCCTCCACCTCCCAGGTGCGTGACGTCATTTATGGACGGCCCCAATGCCATTTGTAAGCAACTGATAGGCTATACATGGCAGCCAGTATAACTGGTGGAGGAAAAACCTGAATATATATATATAATTTTATCTGCCTAATATCTTTAATAATTATCTTTGTTTATAAAAGTAACCTGCTTCCCAATGAGTATGGTATTTTTACTGGAATATGAAGGTTGAGTAGTTTACTTTGTAATATACCCTTAAAGCCTACTCAGAAACCAGTCCATGTAAAAGCCTATTCAGAAACCAGTCCATGTAAAAGCCTACTTTGAAACCAACTCATGTAAAAGCCTACTCAGAAACCAGTCCATGTCAAAGCCTACTCAGAAACCAATCCATTAAAAAGCCTACTCAGAAACCAGTCCATGTCAAAGCCTACTCAGAAACCAGGCCATGTAAAAGCCTACTTCAAAACCAGCTCATGTAAAAGCCTACTCAGAAACCAGTCCATGTCAAAGCCTATTCACAAACCAATCCATGAAAAAGCTTACTCAGAAACCAGTCCAAGTAAAAGCCTATTCCAAAATGATTCCACGTGAAAGCCTAATCAGAAACCAGTCCATGTAAAAGCCTACTCAGAAACCAGTCCATGTAAAAGCCTACTCAGAAACCAGTCCATGCAAAAGCCTACTCACAAACCAATCCATTAAAAAAGCCTACTCAGAAACAAGTCCATGTTAAAGCCTAGTCCAAAACCATTCCATGTAAAAGCCTACTCAGAAACCAGTCCATGAAAAAGCCAACTCATAAATCAGTCCATGTAAAAGCCTACTCAGATACCAGTCCATGTAAAAGTCTACTCAGAAATCAGTCCATGTAAAAACCTACTCAGAAACCATTCTATGTAAAAGCCTACTCAGAAACCAGTCCATGTAAAAGCCTACTCAAAAACCAGCAGGTAGTAAAACATAAACTGCATTACTCACGATGAGCTGTGAAATCAAAGGACAACTCATATACAAAATATAAACTTTCACCACAAACCTTATTGCAAACATGCACTACAAATTATGTATGCAGTTAGCTATGATAAGACAAGCTGGAAAACTATGAATGTAAAGCCAAATTTAAATAGAGTAGACTTTACAAAAAGTTAAATGATATATCATGGCGATTCCAATGCAACATGCACAGATCCTTCCAGCCTCTTATCAGACATAGTGGTAGGTTTTATTATTCTCATAAAATGTACATATAAAGTATTCAAATAAAGCATAATGACAGAATACAAAATAAGTAGCACCTGGTCCCATGTGTCAACAAGTCCATTTGCACATTTATGTATGTTTTTGTGTAAACATGAAACTGTATTTGTACAGAAATATTTTGTTTCCTTGAACTGAGTTGTTGATACAAAAATTACATTTAAATTTATGCAACAGAGTATCTGAAAGCAGTATAAATGTTTACAACATCTTTAGTGATTTGATAAAGTTTCCTATCAATGAACTACCAAAACTTTTAACCTTTATGTTATTCCTGAAAGCTTCAAACTGAAATTGTATGTATGTGCTCCAATAGCTTCTTACTAGGTCTAACGATACTTTTAGTGTCATCACATTATATGATCAATCAAGTCATAATGTCATCACATTATAAGGTCAATCATGTTATAATGTCATCACGTTATACGGTCAATCATGTTATAATGTTATCATGTTATAAGGTCAATCATGTTATAAGGTCAATCAAGTTATAATGTTATCACGTTATAAGGTCAATCATGTTATAATGTCATCACATTATAAGGTCAATCATGTTATAATGTCATCATGTTATAAGGTCAATCATGTTATAATGTCATCACATTATAAGGTCAATCATGTTATAAGGTCAATCATGTGATAATGTCATCACATTATAAGGTCAATCAAGTTATAATGTCATCACATTATAAGGTCAATCATGTGATAATGTCATCACGTTACAAGGTCAATCAAGTTATAATGTCATCACATTACAAGGTCAATCAAGTTAGAATGTCTTCACATTATAAAATCAATCAAGTTAGAATGTCATCACATTATAAGGTCAAGTTAGAATGTCATCACATTATAAGGTCAAGTTAGAATGTCATCACGTTATAAGGTCAATCAAGTTATTGTAACAAAATAACACCATTGGCATTATGGCAGTTGAAAGAATTTAAAAAAAAGTCTTTCTAAAGTATGTGAGGAAAAAGGTCAGTTTATGCCAAAGGACTGATAACAGATTGAAGTTTGTCATGTTAATTGAATCTAATCTGACTGGCAGGCCATAACCCATAGAAAAAAAATTGCAAACCAATTTCAAAAGTTCCTGCAGTCATACATGTTCTATTTGAGGTCTTCTAGACATTTGCATCCTAAATTTATAAATTATTCTCACACTCAATAGTTAAATAAAAGAACTAAGGTTAAATGGAATGGCATTTGTCTGATTTTGGCCTATCAGACATCAGAGTTTTCATGTAGATGAGGGTCAGTTTTTGTAATCCTTGGTTAATTCATGTTACTTGGTCATTATGTCTGAGCAAACAAATTTAATTATTGTTTACATCAATATCATGCAAACAGACAAGGAAAAACAAAAACTGCTGAGAACATATAAAATACAGTAAAAAATAATTCTACAAATACCAATTTGGAAAGCTCCTGTAGCCTCTCCAGGTCCTTGGCTTTAGAGGCCTTTAGCACATCCAGTTCATGCTGCTTAGCTTCTATGTCCTTCTCATATTTGTCCATCCAGTAATCTACCTTCTTCATCAGCTCCTGCAATGAAAATAAACAGCACAATGACATCATTATGATACATTGGGTCTTAAGTTTGGTGGATTTCCAGATTGGTAAAAATCACATATTTAAAGACTCAATGAAGAATGATTCTTCTTTGGAAATAAAAGAAACTCTTCAACATTCCATAAGTTTTAAAACAAAATGAACAATGATTCTTCCCAAGAAACAATAGAAACCCTTCCACAGTCCACAAATTTAAGGACAATGAATGCTGATACTTTTGGGGGAAAGCTGAAACCATTTAACAATTCAAAAATTGTTGACACCATAAACATTGATCTTTTTGTATAAACAACAAAACCACTTTCACTATCCACAAATATAATGATACAACAAATTTGATCTTTCCATAGAAACAACAGAAACCATTCCATCAGGGATGGTCCTGGGTTTTAAAAAGCTGTCGCCAAAAAAATCGCCAACATCAATATTTTGTCGCCAATTTTCAAAAAGTGTCGCCATAACAAGTAATGTACATTTTTCCAAGTGTTAATTTAGTCTATTAATGTAAAAGGCAATGAAAATGACAAAAGATGGATTAATTAATTGAATACTTTAATTACAACAAGCATTAACAAAATGTTACAAAGTGTTACGTGAAGATCCGTCGCGATTTTACGGCTGCCCACTTGCTGAATGCAGTTTCAAAGTCAAAATTTTCATATCAGTATATGCTGATTCTCATTAAATTCTCCAGAGATGAGATGCCGAGTTTATTTCTGATGTCTGTTTTTATGATGTTCATCTTACTGAATCCTCGTTCACAGTCAACAGTGCTGACAGGTGACACCAGTAGTCTCTCAGCAGCCGCAGATGCGCAAGGGTATATTGTCCTGGATCTCACTGCCAACTGAATCAAATCCTTAACACCTCTATACACCTTACCATTCCTATGAACTTGAACCCTAGCATAAGCCACAAAGCCAGCCAAGTCCTGACTAACCTCTGACTGATTACCTAACCCACAAGTAGACAAGTAATCTGAAACAATGCCTGAAACCTCTGAAAGAATGGAACTGATAGCCTGTGAACCGTACAAATAGGGATCAAACAACTTGGTTAGAGCACTCAAAACTATCGAATCACCCTCCTCCGTGAACCTTGCTTTTAGATTATCTATAACAATATCTATAAATTTGGCACAAGACAATGCAGCCTCTGACCTTTGCTTAGCATTATCACTAATTGTATGGCCTTTGTACTCAAAAGTACATAAACCTGATGAATCTAAACTTGGTTCTGCTGGAATCTCAGAAAGAAACCTAGAAACGTTACTACCAGACTCTAACCTCAGATTTTCAAGAAGCTCAACAGTGGAGTGCAGAAGGGAATTAACCTCGGTAAAGTCAATATCAGATCTCTGATAAGCTTGACACAGAACTGCCAAAGGCCTGAGAATGTCAGTCATATAGTGTGCTGTATAAACAAATTTGAAACAAGCAATGGGCTTATACATTGCAAGTGCCTTTGCAGAGTTGTCTTCCAAGAAGACACTAACTAGAGCTTGAAAATTATCAACAACTGCCTGTACACTACCTTCAAAACTCAGCCACCTTGTGTGGAATACCTGATGCAAGCGAGTGTGAAAAGACTCTAACACTGACTGAATTGCCTCAAGTCTACACATATTACGAGCAGAATAGGCAAAATACTTGTACATATTATTCAGTATATCTTGAAACTTAACCACGTATCTAACGTCGTCAGCTGCAGCGCCTGTACCCAGAGCTAACCGATGTGCAATGCAGTGAGTTGCAAGCAAACATTTAGTAGCCTCCTTCAACCTGGTAACAACACCACTCTTGCAACCCAACATGACTGCAGCACCATCCGATGATACACCAATCAGATTGTCCAGACTAAAACCAAATGACTGAATTAAACCTAACAACTCTGAATATATAGATTCTGCATTTGCGGTTTGAAGCTGACGAATACCTAGAAATTGAGTCACTGGTTGAACACTGCCAGCCAAATTAGTTAGGTACCTAACATAAACAATCAAATTCTGATGTACTGAAACATCTGTGCTCTCGTCAAGCATGACGCTGTAAACACGAGATTCCTTGACCTCGGTAGCCATCTCATCAACTATTACATCAGCCAACGACTGCTGAAACTCACTGGTGCTTCCGTGACCGTCATACGATGTGTTCTTATCTACTTTGAGGTCTGAGAGTTGGGTGGCGCCCTGAAATAGAAATAATCATTAATTTTGTATGCCATAAATATTTCATTTATTATTATACATGTTCTGACCGTGTGTGTGTATATATATATATATATATATATATATATATATATATATATATATATATATATATATATATATATATATGTATGTATATATATATATATATATATATATATATATATATATATATATATATATATATATATATATAATTAACAAAAAGTGGCATTTATACAACAATCACGATGTACTACAGTAATATCACATTGAATATATATTAAGTTATACATGGGTTTTTTCCTTATGTTACTGTCATTTAAATACATAGAATATTACTGTTAACAAGCTATAATATAATATTCTCAATACCTGTATGATACACAACTGGTGCAGCTTTGGGACAATTGTATTAGCCAGGTTGTAGTAAGCCGCAAAGAAAGTGTTCCGCATAGCACTAATAATAGCAATTTTGCTTTTCTAATGGCAGTGATCTTCGCTGCTTCCATGGTGCTGGCATCCGGCATCACCGTTTGTGCACATGTATGACTGTTGTTACTTGAAGAAGAAAAAAATGCATTATCAACTTTAGTTGACATTTTAATAACAATAAAACCCTATGATCGTACATTGCAATATAAGATAATTGACGTATAATGCAGCCGTCGATTGCATGCATTCCATAATTAAATGCCCCCCCCCCTCCCCGTTCTTTATGGCTAGCTTCCCAGAGCTTGTAGTGAATTGCTTCCTAAATCCCAAGAATGATCACTGAATGCTGTATAAATTTTCTCAACAAGCAAAATAGGATCTCCATTCCCACGAATGAAACTTACACGAGTTAACAATTGGCAATAGTGGACCGTATATATAAGCATAAATTCACACCCAATTTATGGATTCTTTCACTCCTGTATTTTGAGAAATAAATAATTATTTTTAATTATGCAAACTTTATTTTTTTTGTTGCTATTTCTTGTTGTGGAGTTTAAGTCTCTGTGGGATTGATGGCAAAAGGAAAATATCAATGAGTAAAATGCAAAAATATTACTTACCTCGCCTGGATTCATGTTTGGTGACGCACTCCTTCTTCAAAATATCACAGCCAGTTGTAAATGAATTTACAAACTTTGCCTTGATACATACATCACAGAACATCTGTTTTAACTTTTGATCATATCTGAGCCACAGACGCCCAAGTTTCCAACTGTCTTGAAATTTTCGGGACTTGTTGCCCCGTTCATCGTTATGTGGTGTTGCACTTGAAGCGCTACATGTAGATGATGTTGGACTGCAAGGTTTATCATCGGGTACAGTGATTGTTTTGTCTGATGAATTTGCACTAAATCCAAACGCAGTTAATTTTTGTAACTTAGGATGAGATAATGAAATCGCAACGTCTAACTTGCGTTTGCTTATGATAATGTTGCACTGGCGACAGATATAATTATAATTTAGATTTTTTTCCATTTGCTTTCTATTTATACACCGTAGTCAGTACTTCAAAGGTTAACAGTTTTCTATGAAGGTTCAGAAAAAATATTGTATTGGTATATGTAAAAAAACAACAGAAGGATTAGCCATTCAATTAAATTGTTTCTGTTCTATTCGCGTCTTCAGAAGTCGGTCAGTTGTAGGTATAGTACGGTAGCATGATTGACTGTATCACAGCATACAGTACTCAGCCCAGATGTCGGCATAAGCAGATTATGATGTAACAATGCACTGTAAAGATGGGATGATCAATACGAACAAAGGATCGTTTGTGTAACAAATTAATTCCAATGCATTGCTTAGTCAAGTTTGTGGCTTCCTTTCGTTCTCCCATTTAATTTATTCAGTCCAAATCCATGATTGTATGTACAAATTAAATAACCAAATAGTCTGTCGCCAAAAAAATCGCCAGATGGGATATTTTTGTCGCCAATAAGGGAAAAAAATCGCAATTTGCGACATTGGCGAAGCCCAGCGCGATCCCTGATTCCATAATCCAAACATGTAAGTGTCAACAACAAATACAGATCAGAAATATGGCTACCAAAGAGATAACAAGATCTGCCAAACTTATGCAGCATCACCTCATCTATATGCACAAATCTCATTCAATATCAAAATTCACTTGAAATCTTGAGGACGTAACCCCATGTTCCAAGCTTGATCAAACTGTGTCAGTGGTAACATGTTAAGTCAGACAGATTAATAAGCATGAATCTTATTCATTCTTGAAGTCTCCAAGATCTTTATTAATAAGCTTAAATTCCAAATTATATCAAAACCGAATCAAGAATTTGGTCTCCAGAATGATATCAAGCTCAGTCAACCAGATACAAAATATCAAGCTCAGTCAACCAGATACAAGATATCAGCTCATAAGTACACTGATGCCTCAATAACCTGCACACAGTAGAGTAAACACACACAGACTGCAGCATTAGCAAGGTCATGGATTACCAAGGTACCACTAACCATTTAAGAAATGCACAGAAATTAACAGAGAGAGAGAGAGAGAGAGAGAGAGAGAGAGAGAGAGAGAGGGTTGTGTTAGAACAATAACATTGATCCTTGCTTTTTAATTATTTGCTATCAATGCAATACTCTGGCTGTGATTTCATTGTTGAGCATACTTCTAAAATGCTAATTAAGCTCATAACAAAACTGGAATCTGATTTTTCCATAATGAATCCTATCTATGAAACTAATATACTCAGTGTATGTGCACCTTTTCACTAGGTTCCCTTGACTCATACTTGCCAAAGATTATGTGTCATGTGAAAAACACCACGTTTTACTCAAAATTCCCCCCAACACAAAGAGAGATAAATTTTTTGACCAATACTGTATATTTCCCAAGCATGTAGTCGCCATAAACATTACACAGTCCTGCATTTATCCCATTTAAAACATTTAAAACTACCCTTGAGACAGTTTATATTGCTGATTACCATAGAGGCAATGAAAATGCAACAATCTAACTTTGTAGTTACTGTATAAGTAAAACAAAGTAATACATGTTGAAGAACAAAAGTTATTACACACCATTGCCCTGAATGAGAATGTTTAATCCAACTTTATTCAAGATTTTTGGTAAGTTCTTGATAACTTGGATCTCAAAATTTGTTTTGTTAGCCAGAATAGGGTACAAGTGTTATTCAGTTTTATTGGTAAAGTGTTGGCATGAAGCTGTGATTCAGCAAACGTTGAGCCATTTGCACAATGAACAAAGCCCAGGAAAACAAAATTTATTTTCTGCACACACTTCAATGTTATTCTGGAGTGTATGGCATCCATTGACAAAGCAACACCACGCATAATATTTGATTCACTCCCTCACAATAACATCTTATTTTGTATTTTCCATGCTAAAAGAGCGAGATTCACACTGCATTATAAGTGGGTTTGCAAGTTATCAAAGTACATTACAATGAGGGAGTGGTGTATGTGATAATCTTGCTCATATTCAAACAAGTTTAAGAGCTTGATGACAAACGTAACAAATTCAAGTCTGATCAAAACTGGAGTGATAATAAGCTTATACCATTCGATGCAATTGCATTTCATTTATATGTGTGGCTCATACTTATATTCAAAATCACTAATTAACCACCATGTGACCACACTAGGTCTTATGACTAGATTAGGAAACAATTGCAAGATTTGACCAATTAGCATAATCTATGAAAATATATAAACATCAACTAAATCAACTCTTTAAATGAGTAATGCTAATCCAAACTTGATGTTCTGACTGTTTGAATCACACTAATAATAAAATAATGTATGTGTGCATGTGATTTGGACTTTTAACATGACTTTAACAATTTCTCAGCCATATTACTATGAAATCTGCAATTTTGGCAGTTTATAGTGATGTATTGCACTAGGGCATCATGCCACAGACATGTAGCAAGATATCCCACCCAGTCACATTATCATTACACCAGGAAGACCAGTCCTAACACTAACCTCTCAATGCTCAGCATCAAGTGAGGCAGCTGTTAGATTTTTAAGTCTTTGGTATGCTTGATTGGGGATCAAACCCATGACCTTATTCATCTGAGGCTGATGATCTAACCACAAGGCCAATAGAGTGGTGGATCAAATAGTAAATTTATGAATACTTACTGTTTTGTGTGTTTCAAGATAGGACACGACCTCATTGTTGACACGTATCTCCTCATCTATTTGTCGTCGCAAGGACTGAAAACAAACAAGACATAATTACTCTATAATACGTTAGATTCTGAATGCAACACTCCCTCTCTATAGTGCCCCTCATTATAACATGTGTATTTTTATATGTCAGATATGGTCATGGATTCAATTTAATTATTCAGTAGAAAACATATATGTATCATATACTTCATTAGATGGCAGTCCCATTATAAGGTGTTAGACAATTCCCATGGACAATTTTATAATGAGGGTAAAATGTATAATGTACTTTATTATCAGGCAGTCTCACTATACAGTCCTATGAACAATTTTATAATGAGGGAGTTCTACTGAATGCACTTCATTACAAGGCACTCTCACCATTAGGCAGTATACTCAATGCCTTCCATGAACAGTATCATTGTATGACAATAAGGTTGTCTTATTGTAAGGTAGTATCCTTAATAACTCATATGGACTGCATAATATTGAGAAATTTAGTTCAATAAATGACATATATATATATATATATGCACCTCCACCTCTCCCTCGCTAACCTACGCACAATGGAGTCCACAAAAACAGACTGCACTATAAGCGAGGATTGAGTTACCAAGGGACCTCCAAAAATTAACAAAATTTCGCTTTGACGTCAAGAAAACAGGGGGTGGGGTGGGGATTAGGGAACTTAGCTGTTTAATGACTGAATCCTCATTTTACGCACCCTTCGATAATAATTTTTTTTTAATGAAGTTGTTTGTTATTCAGTTTAAATAACATTTATTTTTAAAATGTCTAACATGTGATAGATAGTTTTAACTGGATTCAACAACCATCACATGTATGCGAAAAATCTGTGTATTATGTCACTGTCATTTTTTTCTTGATGAGTCTGGTTCCTGTAGTGGTGTTTCATAGTATCATGCCAAATCAGGAGCCCATAAAGCAGGGAACTACACTAACTATTGCTACATCACCAAACAAGATTCCTTTTTTACAACATGCAATATTTATTTGGCAACACAATTGTCTTCATCAAAACTCATTTTTTATTGCTCAATTAGTGCAATATTGATGTCATAATTTCATTAGAAGTAATAATGAAACTTTGTATTATCTTTGAGGATATTTCTAAGTGCCAGTTCTCGAATTATCTGAAACTTGCTTGCCAACACCAAACAAATGGTCCGTATCTGTGAAATCAAGCTCTTTATTTTATGAAGTATTCATTTCACTTGGTTGCCTTGCTATCTTTAATACAGTTAGGAAAGAGTAGGTTGGTCGTTTATTTTACATACACAATAGCATTTATAAATGTGTTTGATTGATCAAATTAAATGAGTTCACACGACACTTAATCAGGTTCTCAGACATAGCCGTTATGGTAGATTGATGCATTTAATGTTTAATTACAGGAGACCACATTGCATTTCTGATGATTACTCTTCAAAGGCACTAAAAGATAGAACTAGAACACAAATTTAAATTGACAAAAGAATTATTTAATTTGTATTTATTTATTAAAGTACTGTCTTCACTAGGCGTAAGTGACATTTTGATTAATCAAAATTTCCTTACATATTGTTAACTGCATTGTATTAGGAATGTCGTTTGGAAAGAAAGTGTAAACAAATGTATGACCTATTTCTAAATTTGATATTTCATGATGCTGATTAAAATTTCCAGGTCCTATCTACTGCTTTTGATGATAAAACAAGCAATGTATCAAAATTTCCCTTTAAAATTTTGCTCATGATTTTTTACCCGTTCAACAAATAGAGATAAATTCTTTTGGTATTTTCTGATTTAAAATATGGTATCCATGCCTACCCTGCATGATAAGCAGTAAGATAACAGAGCATGTCATCGGTGTATAAATTTGGTTATGATATTGAGTGTGAGAAAAGAAAGAAAATAAGTACAAAAAATAAGCAAAAGGGATTCTGACACAATTAAGCACTATCAGGATGGCATTCATCCACCTGAATGTAATTCAAGTAAAATGAAAATTGTCAGTTATGTATGGCAGATGACCAGTACATACAGTGTATGGTGTATTGTAATGTTTATCAGTGTTGTCTCCATTTATAAAAGGCAATAAAATGGACCCTACCCTCCTTACAGTGCACCCTCTTGACCTAATAATGAAACTGAACATTTCCAAAATTCAGCCACAAAATTGATTATCATTAAATGAAAACAACATTATACTGATATCAATTTCTTTCTTTCTACAGTAGGCAGCGAGGCATTAAAAAAATTGATCACAGTTATGCATTTACAATTGTTTTAAGGTAAATAAGTGAGAACATATATTTAAGCAGTGTGTTGCAATTACTTCCCAACCACTGAATAATTTTGCCAATGAAAGTGCAATTATATCCCACTTCAAATAGTTATGGAGAAATTGTACCTGGGCGTGATGGATGGTGAGGGCAAACATGCTGTGTAGAAAATAGGCTTTAGCAAATTAGATAAAACCACTTGACAAAAAAATTCTAAAGTGTTTGTAGACATATGTCAGATGAAGCATAATACACAAGTGTGCTAACCTTTTGAACTGTTCTTTTGTTGTTCAGGAAAAATGTTTTAAGAATATTTTCAAAATGTAAATTCAAATAGTTGTGATATGTATATCTGAGCTATTTTTGAAAATATATCAGTGTTTCAAATGTCTGTTGATTCCTAAAAAGAATGTAACGAAATATTAAAGATATAATTTTTGCACATACAATTTGAAATCTGTTTATTACAGAAACTACTTGATGAACTGAGCAAAAGAGATTCATGAAACATACCTCAATCTCTTCCTTAAGCTGCTTCTCTGAAAGTGTGCATTTTTTTTGGGTCTGTGCAACAGCAACTTCTGCAGACTTCTTTATGTATTTACCCTCCATATTGGTTTTAGCTCTCATTTCTTGAAGTTCATCCTTGAAGTGTGCAATCATTTCATTTCGGTCTTGGATCTCTTTTTCCTTTTCTTTCTTAATGTCCTGTAACTGTTTCTGAAGCTGTTTAACCCTCTTGCGGCCATTTTCCTCTCTGTACACAGAAATGATTTTTTTTCATCATACATATATACAACTTACACATCATGTAAATCACATGCCCCCTTTTTGCTGGCCCAGAGATGTAGAATATGCATGATACTATGGGATAATTGCTATTCTCAATCCCTGACACTATGGGGAAAATGCCATTCTCTATCCCTGACACTAAGGGGAAGTGTGACATCGTCTCTATACCTGATACAAGGGGATAAATGCAATTCCCTATCATTAATGTTTAGGACAAATGCCATTCACTATCCGTGACACTAGGGAACAAATGCCATTCTCTATCCCTGACACTAGGGGACAACTGCAGATTATTCCTGCCTTTCCATCTCCTATCCTTGGAACTGGTAGCAAAACAAAATTCTTCCTGCATTTCCCAATTCCCACCATATCCATCCCCCATCCATGATACTTGGGATATTGTCAATATCCTCAAAAAACTATTTATTTGATATTTAATAGACATCAGCATTTAATTTCTGTTTTTACAAAAGAGATTAATGAATACTACAATCTATCTTTATTCAATGCAAAAACACTTTGGCATCAAAATACAGCCCATTATACATTTTATCTTTGAAAATGATAGAAATGTTAGGTAAAGGCATTTTTAATTGAAAATACAAATATATGCACAGAGAAAGGAAAATAAAAGTTTAATGTTCCATACTTCAGTATTGTGTCCTGAAGTTGTGCCTTTCTTTCTTTCTCCCCTCTAACTGTTTCTGCTAGTACCTGGTAGGTGCAGTTCTCAATCAACTCCGACAGGGTGCCAGCCATTACGCTTTCAAAGAATAGTCTGACAGACGGACAAAGTGTATAACATGTAAATCAATTGAAGAAAAAAATTTAATTTCAGATTTGCACTTAAATAATGAACACACACACACATACATACATACATATATACATACATACATACATACATACATACATACATACATACATACATACATACATGCATGCATGCATGCATGCATGCATGCATGCATGCATGCATGCATGAATTCACATAGACAGTTTTATCTGTCATTTCTCATACATTTATATAATAGACACTACATTGTCTGCCAGTTTTCATTTACTTTTTATAACAGACACTATATTATCTGTCATTTTCATTTCTTTTTATAATGGACACTATTGTTGGTCATTTTAAATCCACTTAGAAAATGGACATTTTATTATATATATATATATATATATATATATATATATATATATATATATGTGAGTTTCCTTTATCTTTGGTCATTTTAAATCCACTTAGGGCATGGTCTGAAGATAGACGTACGTCCTTTTCCTAACAGGTAAGTTTTATTGACATTAACGAAATCGGGTTTGTGTACTTTACCAAGACAAGCTTCTCCTATTATCACCCAGCCAAGGCTAAGTCTCTGGGCATAGGGAGAGTTCCGTGGACCGATGTGCTGGTCATGAATGTGATGTGCTTCAGTCAAGTCTCTACCAATCAGTAGTAGTATAGACGAGCCAGCATCTAATGGTTGGATGTGTCTCGCAATATCGTTAAGATGAGGGTGGTGTTCTGCCACTTCTGGAGTGGGAATTTCTTCCCTAATGTCTGGTATCTGATTACATTCAATTAACGTCGGAAGTTCCATTCTTGCACTTCCATTTAGTGCCTCTACAACGTATCCACTTGCTCTTCTACCATAAGTCACTACACAACCGGTGCACGAAGAAAGCGTGTATTCAACCTGTTTATCTTGTATGTCAAAAAGATTAAAAAAGTCCGACTTGGCTAATGACCTGTTACTTTGATCATCGAGGATAGCATACATCTTTATAGCCTTTGCTGGATGACCATCTGGATATACTCTAACAAGGACTGTTTTAGCACAAGATTTACCAACAAATCCTTCGCCACAAATTTGAGTACACGTAATGTTACTCGTGGGGATGAGGAATCTGAAATTTCCTTCTCCCCGCCATGACTTATTGTGGGAGATTGAGATATAAGCTTCTCTGCTACAGCGGCAGTGACATGCAAAGCTGTAGGATGACGATCACTGCCACAGTCTGCGCACTATATTACTTCCTTGCATGCACATAGTATATGCTTTGTTGATTCACAACATCTAAAACATATGCCGTTCTCTTTTAGAAGTTTCTTACGTTCTTCTAAAGGTTTGAGTTTGAAACCTCTACACTTGTTCAGAGAGTGGTTCGTTTTGTGTAATGGACATCGTTTGTCTGGTTCAACATCATTCACATCTGAATGTCGTGATACCTGTGTTTTCTTTGTCGAGATCATAGGTCTATTACTAGCGTTCCTAAGAGGGGTTTTCTCCTTTTTAGTAGGTGTGATGGTGCTGATTTCATATGCAAAACCGGGGTCATTTTTTACTTTGCTAATCTCACGGATAAATTCAGCAAAGAAAAGAAAACGGTGGAAAAGAAACATTATGGTGTTTCTTGTAATTCACTGCTTGTGTAGTCCACCTTTCTTGTATGCCATAAGGAAGTTTATTCACTATGGGAAGCACACCAGAAGACGAGTCATAATAGCCCAAAAGTGACTGGTATCTTTTATCTTCCTTGGCAGACTCAATTTCAGACAGAATATCAGACAACTCATAGAGTTTCTTATTGTCCTTATTAGTCAGCTTCGGAAAGTCGGCTAATTTAGTTTTTAAGGCCGCCTCAACCATTTCTGGGCTACCATATCTCTCATCCAGACGCTCCCAGATTCTTTGTAGTCCTATAGAAGGGTTGTTCATGTTTGATGCTCTGATGCTAAGTGCATGTTTGGAAGATTCAGGGCCTAACCATTTTACTAATAAGTCTATTTCTTCGTTAGTGGTAACCTGTAACTCTCTCATAACGCTGAGAAAACAGGCCTTCCAAACGGTATAAAATTCTGGTCGATCATTGTAGTTAGAAAGACGTGAAAGGAGCAAGTCTTTCTTTAGAAGAAAATGAGTCATCTCCATACCAATAGACTGACTACTATATTCCTGTGGTTGAAGTGCTGCTGGAGCATAATCGACTTGTCCATTATTGGGGTGGTAGGCGGGTGCAACAGCATTCAACACAGTAGGTCGATGTGTAGATAAAGAAGCGTTCTTATTCATCCTGATTCGTGTACTTGGTCCAAGTCTAAGCTTACACTAGATACACATTCTTGATTATAGTGGTTGACGCACCGACAGGTCTGTATCACAGGTTGTGGTGTCGGTATGAAATTTGGGAACATAAGTGGTGTAGGTGTGTAACTGACACTGTGGTGTACGCCTTGTTTAACACCACACTCATCGTAATCAGGCTTGAAATGAGTATTTTCTGGCAGTTCTGTTTGTTGACTAACATAGTATCTAACACGTTCCATGGGTTCCTGAGGCTGAGAGACATCGAATTCACTTAGATTGGATACACCACGGTCTTCACCAACCGACTGTAAAGCCTCTACTTCAGCTTCAGCTTTAGCAGCTTCCTTTTGATGTGCTAGAAGCTCCAGGTCAGCCTCCAGTTCTGCTTTTTTACGTACAGCTATCGCTTTTGACAACTTTTCCTGTTCATCAAGAAATGCTTGCTGTTTACGTATCCCTGCTTCTTTCTCGGCGAATTCCACTCGTGCACGTGCGGCGTCAGCTTTAGCACGCTTCCTAGCAAGCACAGAACTGATGTTGGATGTAGTCGAACCACTAGTTTTAGATTTTGCTGTGTATATAGATAAGTTAGAATGAGGTGAGCTGGATTCCAACGCATGTTGTTTGAAGGTGTGAAGTCGTTTTAAGGTATTTTCGACTATCATTTTATATGTTTGCACTAACGTAAAATGAGTTTCCAATTCTTTAAGACTCTCCTGTGTGCTTGTTTTTGACAGAAAATCAAGGTATTCTGTGGACAGAGTACAATATTTGTCATAGCATTTGACTAGATCATTTTCTATTTTGCGTAAGGAATTTATATCACTGGGACGATCAGCGAATATTGCCAAAACATCTTCAATGTTCTTCCAAGCTTTCTCTAATTTGACATTATACTCGTCTCGGGTCGTCTCGTACATTTCCATGCCTTTGACAGTTAATGTTCTGATTCGCCTTTCGGTAGGCTGCGATGAAACTGCTTCAAGGTCCATAGATTTTGAATCAATTGGATCCATTTACACAGATAACAGAACTTTGGTAAATGGGAAAAATAGAATCTGTATGATGTCAGAAAGTTATGCGACGAGAAGTTAATAACAAATCACAATAGTTTCCAAACGTGGTGAATCCCGTAGAATATGTAGTAAACGTGTTATGTAGCTTGGACTGAATCACTGTTTCTTTCACATTATACAGACTAACAAATCAGCAAATTTGAATGAGTTCATCTCACAATTCAAATTCTTGGCGACTGTAGGTAAATGGTTGCCCTGGTCAGATCCCAGTTCAGTAGTACAAGTGAACTTTTATCCTTAATTTAAAAGGAAGATGTATTCATTTAGCTTTCTCAACACATCAGAATATACTGTATAGGCGGCGACCAAATGTCAGCATCATGCGACTGTTGACGATTGTCCTGTGCCTGTAGTAATTCTCCGAATGTGTGTAAATGAAATGTGTAGCTATCTAGTGGTCTTGATGAACCAGTCAGCTGTAGCACTATCCCTGGGAAGAATTTTGCATGAAGTTACTGGTCAGTCTTTTTACTATACTGCCTTTTCTCTGAAGAAATTGCAGCTAGCGTAACCTGGCACTCTCCAGCATTCAAGACACAAAGCTCATGTTATGTTCAAATACTGTTTATTCTGTGTGAGAACTCTCATCAAAATTAGAGTGCACGTGCGTGTGCGTGTTTGTGTGAAGACTGTGGTGGGCTTCAATTTCAAAAAGAGCTATGAAGGCGCGCTCACATTCCCGCCTCGACGTACCACAAAACGAAAACAAAAAGAAAACTGATATTCATAAAGAAGAGTTTAAAAAAAAAGGGAGACAAATCTAAATGGCCACTTGACTGTTCTAACGGTAACAGCACAAATACATTATATACAGTTTGTTTTTGTTGGATATTGTGGCATCTCACTGAGTTCATGGGTCTGGCAAGCTTATCTGCTGGCATTATGGTTGCTCTAATAATAACGAACAGAACAAACACTATATTCTATCAATCTGAACAATTACAAGGAAAAATGTATGTATAGGAACTAAAGTGTACAGAGTTTTACATACAAGTTAATAACATATATATCCTTTGTCTAATAATAAGTCCATCCATTGTTTTGACAAATGTTGTAGACTCTTATGACTGGTCTTATCATGAGAGGTAACTTTTAAAGTGTTCATCATTAATCAGAGAGGAAAGGTCTTTTGTATACAGAAATTACTATGAAAAAAAGTCATTAACAGAACATGTATGAAATATTTCATGCAATAATTAAATACAAAAACTAAGGTTACTAAATAGACAAATATTGTACAGCAGTGTACAAATGCTGTAATTAAATACAAAACTAAGGTTACCAAATAGACAAATATTGTACAGCAGTGTACACATGCTGTAATTAAATACAAAAACTAAGGTTACCAAATAGACAAATACTGTACAGCAGTGTACAAATGCTGTTATGTCATAAATACCTGTCATCTTGGATCTTGGCGATGTTGTCACCTGCGAGAGGATTCTGTCTCAAACTTCTAGTAAAAACATGAGTGCTATTTTTTAGATCCCCACCCGCTTGTAGAACCTCCTTCTCCACATCTGTAAGTTTTGATATGTTCTTGGTTGACTGCAGCATCTCAAGTTTATGAGAAAGCACTGACTGGTACCTGTTTTCTAGCTCTTTCTGTCCTTCCACCAGCCGGTTCAGCTCAGTGCTAACCATCTGAAAAGTTACATTAATAAATAATTAAACAATCATAGATAATTGGTCTATTTTTGTGGTCATCAATTGTTTTGATGTTGTAAAAAATAACATTTTTGTCTGTGCTTAATTTGTGGAATTAAAAAGGAGCCAAACTGCTTCAACACAAAAAGTTTTGTTTGCTCAGTCTTAAAATAAAATTATCAAGTCAATAAAAACAAGCACTGTCCCCACAAAAAAGAAAATGAATGAAATTGCTTTATAAGACATACAAAAAAAGTAATATGTCCACCATAAGACAAACAAAGATAAACACATCACTTGTGGTGGAAAATAGAAAGCAAAGAATTTTCTCAACAACATTTAATAGTAATAATAATATTTTTATATCTCAGTTTTCCCATATCAGAAAAATTAAGGTAATATTTTTATGAAGGCCTTTTTTTGGTTCTGATTCCTTTGCAATATTATTCTCATCTGTATTTTTACCTCAATATAACTTAAATTTTCAACAAACTGATTTTACGGGCCTTAAAACTTTTTATATGAAGTGTTAGCTGTATTGTTTACAAGCTGACTAGCAGCAATTATAGCTGAAATACTAATTGATATGTTTAAATCAAAGCAAGGCCTACATAAACATCAGAATCAGGATTTGCCACTGACATGTTGAAGTTACTGTCAACTTAAGAACACACTAACAACTGCGCAGAGGGGAGACAATTCTTATACATATAAAATAAGTCTATGACATGTCGTTAGACAAGACAGTTCTTTTATGTGGTTCTTCTTTGCTTTTATGTGAACGTTGTAAATGTTTTTGGGATGAAATCTCAAACCACCTCTAAAGCAGGAGTGGCAGAACATGCAAGGACTAAACATGTTTTTGTTCAAATGCAACTGGAGTTGTTAGGGTGATTTTGAATAAAACATATCCACAGAGATCTCGGAAACGCTTAATTACGCGTATTTGGACGCAAACGTTTGGTCCGGGACGCAGAAAATCGCCCATGCACGAGTCCTCCGTACGCATGTTTTTTTTTTTTTTTTTTTTTTTTTTTTTTTTCTTAATTTGCAAACAGGAAAGTTTTGCGACACAATAAATATGTTCTACTCACTGTGAAAAATGAGGCAATGCTTTTATTTAAGGTGTTTTTTGCTGACTTTTTTTTAGCAAAGGTAGTCGGCTTACTTTGATGATGGCTCCAGTTGAAGGGTCAAACAAATACCTGTTTGTTATTGCTGCGGCAACTTCAGATAATCGTAGAACATTGAAACAGATTTGTTTTATTTGTTTAGTATATATCAGTGCTTCAAAGGTAATCAGTTCTCTTTAAAGTGTCAGCAAACGTATTTTTTCTTCTTCCATCTGGTATTTGTTTTTAAATTAGTGTCATCTGCTTGACTGTACTCATTTTACGTTTCTGCCTTCTGCGGATTCGGAATTTAACTAGTCAGTTGCATAAAGTAATAAGGCCAGATATCATCTTTACCGGATTATGATATAACAGTGCACTGTTAGGGTGGTTTGTCAGTATGAGACAAGGACTTGTTATTTTAACAATATATTCCAGTAAATTGTTTCCTGTCATGGTGCCTTTGATTTTCTCTACTCCAAACGCAAGACTGTATATACGGTTTTTATCAGCCAAAATTGGTGTCGCCACAAATATCACCAGATGGTATATTTTGTCACCAAAACGGAAAACAGAATCGCAGTTTGCTACATCAGCGAAGCCCCGTGATCCTGTAATTGATTTCATTTACGATTGTAGCTGTATAAATATTGCATGCGAACTCGAAACCAAGACACATCGAGACTTGAACAAAATGCCATTTGCAAATCTAGACAAGTATTTTGGGGTTAAACGAAAAAATGATGAAGATTTAAATGAGATTCAGAACTGTGCTAAAGTTTCTAGAACTGATAGTTTGGATGCGACAAAGCCAAGCATCAGAAAATTTTGCAAAACGCGACATAGACGAAAGTGAACTATATTGTAGTTAAGAATATATTTGTACATGATATAGATTTTAATACATACTGTTTTAAAGAATAATAAATAATTGCAAATAAATACATGTAAAACTGATCAAAGTTTTGTATTTGTTTATTCCGGGCATTTTAATGGCCATTTAGTCGCTTCAGAATGTTTCTGGGCATTGCAACTTTTGCTGGTGGGATTGCAACATTTTCTGGTGGGACTGCAACTTTTGCAGGTGGGACTCCTATTTTTACCAAATTAGGAGTCCTGGACTCCTAGTTTTAAAATCCTAGTGAGAACTCTGTATCCAGCAGTTTGCAATAATATGTATCTGGTGTTTCAGCAAAAACTTCCAAATAGGACACCCCACAGATGTCCTAAGCCTCTACTCAGCTGTTTGTGTTGCATGAATATATTACAGTTCATCTGTGCATAAAATTTGTGGACTTTTGTGACAGGTGCTCTTCCAAAACATTCAGTGGCTTTTAGTCAGGGAGGCTTTATTGTGCTTTCAAAATCGAACTGAAATTGATGATTAGTTTGCTAGACCAAACACTTTAAAGTAAAATTTCTTGTCATTTAAAGATACATGATTGACAGCTAAATGTTTAATGAAAGAAAATAATTACTGATGATGACAATTATGATGATAAAGAACTCACCTCCAAGGCATCTGATCTTCCCTCATATGAAGTAGGCATGATTTTGCCCAGGACAGAGAGTTGATCAACACAGTCCTCAAGGACTGTTGCCATGTGGATGGCATCTGCACCATTTAGACCCCTTAAATTATCAAAAATTTCATGGATATTATAAAATGTATAGTGGTTTGCTATCTTGGATTTTTTTATTGAAATAACTTGATACTGTATGTTGTAAATTTGTACATTTTGGTATAGAATCCTCCAACTGGAAACCATTTTTAACAAAATTCTTTATGCATTAGAGGTTCCAGTATTGCCACTTATGAATATTAGTCTTTATGAGGACAGATTACTTTGATAAGGTATAACTGTTATCTAAAAAGTTTAAATACCATGCCTCTCTGACAGATATCTATCCTAATTTATTATTATTACCTTGATTGCTTTCCTAGTTATGCCTGATAAGTAGGATCATAAGCAATGTTTTGTCATTTTTTGGTCCATACTGGCTACCATGGAATTAAATTCCAAGCATAACCTTGTGAAGATATGTATGTCACCATTGGTATATGGCCTATAATCATCAAACATCGGATGCTATACTGAGTGCATTTCTTAAGGACAATAAATATCTAGTAAGTTTGACAAGAGTTCTATATCTCACGATCAACAGAAAAACCATGCACTTTAAACAGAAATGATGTTCATTGTTTTACAATGTTGACATCTTTAAAAGTAACTGTGATCTGAAAGAATAATGGCCTTCCTGGATACAGCATTAAATCTGAAAACAACTGATTGATGGAGTGTGGTCAAAATTATTTGGGAATTCATATTTGCCATGATAATACAGCATTGGAGAGACCCTAGAATGGCTATGGTTGGTTATAATAATAATAATAATAATAATAATAATAATAATAATAATAATAATAATAATGAGGACTTTGTGAAGTGCCTAGTCTTTAGTAGCTCTAAGTGCTTTACAACATCTATGATATGAATAAAAATAATGAAATAGGAAAACAAAACATGCTGAAAATATTTTAGGTAGGAAGCAGTTTTTGGTTTTTAAGTTTGTTCTTGCAGTCGAAAAAGATGAGTTTTAAGAGCATTCTTGAAAGGGATCACTGTGTTTTTGTGTCTCATTTCAATGGGCAATTCATTCCACATTGCTGGGCCCTGGTATGCAAAAGAACGTGGTCCATAACCTCGTTTTCATAGTAAGAATAATGAGTATACGATTGTCAGAAGAGGAGCGTAAGTATATTCTGGTGTGTACACATTTGTTAGGCCGGATAGGTATGCTAGACTGGAGAACGTCTGTAAAACGTAGCACGGAGAACAAAGTTTGTTTGATTCTGGATCGAATGGATAGCCGTGTAGGGTACAAAGCAGCGGGGAGCATTTTTAAAAGTTAAAATGTGACGCAGGTAGACACTTCTGTGAACACTTATATGGATGTTAAATAGAGTTTGATGACTTACATTTTTCCCGAAGTTTTATCCAACGTATTTTCTTTAACCACCTGAAAAGTGTTTCACAAGCGCCACCATGATGTTTACGGTAACTATAGTAATGCGCAGTGATACAATGCGCACTTCCGTACAATGAACACTGTGGAATTATTTAAAATCAGTTTCTTATAATTGCTAGTGTTTTCATCCAGGCATTCTCTACTTAATTGCAACAACAAAATATGTCTCAAGCTTTGAATCATTTTCATAAACAATGCGAAAAACGATAATTTAATTTAATCAGAATTGTTTGATACACGAAAGGATAAGCATAACTTTTAAGGCATCCCAAATGAAAGAGTAAAACAGGAAATGAAAATGTTACAGTCGGATAGCCTTTCTTTTCATCCTTGCTCGCAATTGTGTAAGTACAACGTGAAATAAACTCTGATTTTTAAACGATAAAATACAAGAAAAGATTTATTTTCACGAACTGTTAACTGAAATATAAAATAAGTAACATAATTTTATTTTCTTCTATACATTTTAATTGGGCAGATGACAACAACTAAACTAGGATTGAATAAGATTGACGAGGTGTACCAGCTGCACTAAGTGGAAGTGTGATGGTGACAATTGTCTTCAACTTGATCATTTGCTTACAGTATGATATAAGGTCTTCACAAATGGCTATATTATCCAGCAAAATTCGCTTCATGCGGGAAAGTAATGAAAAGGGAATCAAAAGCTATGGTCGGAATATGCGTAGAGAGGTGTTACGTGTTTTCGAGGTAATATTGAGGTGCATGTTGAATCCCAGAAGTAACGATTACATACCAAAAATGTCAGAATTAGACCACGTGAAGTTCTATGTCACGATAGTGTATTTACACCAGTATTTCTAACAAATTGGTCTTGATACTCTGCGTCTTGGAGTATTGGTAATGTAAATGAGCGTCATGGGGGTGTTGTATTTCCGACCATGATAGCAGTAAGTGGAAAATTGCGTATATTTTTACGTAGCAAACTTACAGTTAAACGTGATGGCACAATCTGCTTTGCAGAAAAGGTTTTTATATAACGTAAAATATACAATTTGATGTTGCAGTGGTGAAAAGCGCTTAACTTGACTGATCATTACTAACTCGTCTTTATCTGCATGGGTTCGATTCTTTGGCTTGGCTAATAAAATGGGTATGTGAGAAAGCTTGCCAGTAGCTTCCCATGGTTCAGTGGTTCTTGCAAGGTTTCTAAGTTTCTTATGCCGACGACAATCTTTCATTGAGATATACCAGCATAAAATTGATAGGAATATGATTTATTTTCTCAAAAATCGTGAGCATAGCATTTGTTATGCCTTTAATCTGCTGACAGATGAGACGAAAGTATATCATTTCTAAAATTTGTCCTGGATCTGGCTATTTGCATTTCTAGTCACGTGACTACACAAATCTCTCAACCTAGGTCATACAGTCGTGTGATATCGACAATAAGCAAATTTCCAAAAGTTGTACATATAATATGGACATATTATATAGTAGCCACATAAATAAATAAAGTCTGTTCTCTCTTCACTCAGCCATACAGATGCTATAATTAGAATTCGTGGGACTGTATAACAAGGTTTGCTATAAATAGAACATGTTACTGTAGGAAAGTACAAGTCCAAGGATAAGAGTACATGTACTCGTATATTGTAGTTACGTAAAGCGGTCTTTTCTAAAATACGGTCTGTGGGATTAATGGAATGTTAACATAAACGAGATATCTGGAAGGTGGATATACCGAAAAAGCGTAATCCATATACGTTTACACCAAACGTGTAATTTAGTGGAGAAAAAAATTGTTGCTCGAGGGTTGGACATGTCTTTGATTTTCTAATGAGTACCCGGGTCCTAGTTAAACGGTGCAACGGGTACCCGGGTAAGTTTTCCGTGGTTTTTGACTACCCTACACATAACCATACATGCCAACCATTACGTTTTTGGCGTAATCATTACTTTTTTCTACTAAATTATGTGTAAATTTATATGGATTACACTTTTCTGGTATATCCACCTTCCCATATTCAGTTGTTTGTTTTCACATTTTTATTAACCTTCAATTAAACGTACAGACCTTATTTTAGAAAAGACAGCTTCTACATAACTACAATATTAGAGCTTGTCTGTGGACCTGCGTCACTTTCCTGTGTCCTGTTCTATTTATAGCAACCATCGACCTCATATTCTATTTATAGCCACTGTATGGCCTAGTTAGGAAAGAACAGACTGGTTTTCTATTTTCATATTTAGTGGACAACCAGTCTACAGGTATTTGGTGCCAAAAAAAAGTATTTTTTTTAGTATATTCCTATACGAGAGCAAAAATATATCCTTTCATGTAATTCCACAGATGGATCAGAAAAAGGCAAAAATTAAACTAACAATTCTAATCGATATGTGTGTAAAACTAAAAGTGCTACATATGAAAACTGGAAGCAGTAGAGAATGTTAAAAGACGAGATGGGCAAATAAATCATTGTTCATTAAAATTTTAGCATGTTATATGTAGATTACGCTTTTTCTGCCTGGATTTAGTTTTTTGACCACTTGGAGTATGCTTTTTCCTCATCAGGTTTTGGCAACTGTTGAACTATTGTGACATTGTTCGATCTTTGTGGAGTTGTGAATAATTAGGTAAATGGCGAGTACCTGTTCAGGTTTCATATATGCTGTAGTTTCATCTAGTATGTAGGTATATGTAACGGTTATAATACTTGCCATGTCTGCGTCTGAAGTTAGAATTTATATCATACACTGAAATTGCTTTGCATGCCAGTTTATAGGAATACATGTATAACAAAACATAATTTATGTTTTTTTTTTAATCTTTTCTGACTTGGATGTTTTGGAACATCTTGAAATAGGAACATCATTGGAGATAGAAAATGCAAGCATGTTCTTTAATAGCATTCAGTAATGGTCATGTGTGAACCTTGACAAAATTTATTACATCCAGGAAAACCCCTGGAAATTTATCTTTAGAAAAGCATGGGAACTATGGTCATAAATATATAGAATTATAATTCCAAAATCTTTTTATTTAGTTTGTATTAATATCTTATTTACAGAAATAAGGCTTTCATGCATTTGTTACATAGATATTAATGATCACAGATTAACAGGGTTAAACTGGATTGCAAAATTACTAATTTGGTGGTTCATTTGGAAAACAGGCAAGGAATGTCTGTTTTTCATTCAATATCCTTTCTGTGGTCTTAGACCAAATACTTGTTTTACTTCGTGGCAGCATCTCATCATGTGAGCACAAATTTATATTTCCCATTTTTTTATTTTCTTCAGACGCCAAATTAAAGAATTTGATATGTTTTCGGACAACAATCACAAAAAGTAATTATTTGTTGCTGCCTGAAGACATGCTATATATACTGTACTAAAGAGGTTGATGTATAAACGCATGATTTTACATTTGCAAAACATTTGTGTTTTAATCAGTTGCTTGGAATCATGTTTTTTAATCTTGCAGCTAAACTTTGGCTATGGCTGAAGCAAAGGAAACAGCAAAACCAAATCCACCCAAGAAGTCCGGAAGGTAATATGAAATGTTTTATTGTAATTTATGGTATTTTGACCTTAACTTTTGGAATTGAACAAATGGGTTCATTTGCTTCAGATTGTTAACATGTTTAGGCTCTAATGAACAGTAAAAAAAAGAGTGCAGACAACAAGTTTTGTAAAATTTAACAATTTATTTCCCTGTATAAACAATGGGAAAATGGAAAAAAGAACTTTGCGGTTTTAATAATAATAAGTACTTTGTGTAACACCTAATCTTTAGATGCTTTAGAAGATACATGATATGACTACAGACAAATGCCATGAAATTGGTAAACATACAAAAAAACGGTAGGCATCAGTTCTGCTTTAACATAAACTCTTAATTTTTTTTCTATTTTGTATTACACAGACTGTATTCTAAGGCAGTCTTCACTGGCTACAAGAGAGGTCTTCGCAATCAGCATGAGAACACTGCTTTGCTCAGAATAGAGGGAGTGGTAAAGAAAGAGGATACTAAATTCTACCTTGGCAAAAGATGTGCCTATGTATACAAGGCCAGAAGGTACAGTTTTCTCATCATTCTAATACAAATATAAATTTGCTGTCATGTTATGTTGAACAAGTTCATTCATCTTATGAACAAACCTAGCATCCACTGCTAGACATCACTATAAACAGTCACACTGCAGACATGGATGATCTTGAATTAAATTTTAAATGTTGTAATGAGCATTCAGGTGGTCAATCCTGAATACTGTATAACATTACTGTCTTCTTTTAAAGTTGTAAAATGGTTTTGATTTGCCATTTTTCTGATCTGACATGTTTTGAAGTTTGCAAGATTTTGTTATGAATATAATGAATTTGTGAGACTAGGTTCAAATGAAAAAAAAAACAACTCTGTTTTGTTGGAATTAAAATGGGTCAAATACAGTTGCTTAAAATAGAAAACATTTAAATTCTTACAAGTGGAATTAAAGAGATGATGCTTTTCTTGATTTTAATTTTTTAGTTTGCCATAATAGCGTAATCCATGTACTGGAGGCTGCACATAAAACATAATTTGTTGAAAAAAGTTGTAATGATTATGACCAAAACAATAGCTGGCATGTATGTCCATGTCTCGGCATGAACAAATGGTAGTAGTATTTATTATCAGAAGGTTTTTCTTGTAATTTAATTTGAATAATTAGCATGTATTTCTTTGGAGATGATACTTGCTGCACTCTGAAATGAACACAATGTATATATAATTAATGAGCATGATGTCAAGAAACAGCATAAAAAATCCTTCTTGAGACCTTCGTTTTGAGAACCTCGCTCTTTTCTTCAAGCTGGAAATCGACATGGTCAGCAATTTCTATTGCGTCCCACGGGACTCTTAAGCTGGGGTTTTAATGTCATTTTAATTTTCTTTCAGGGATTCATATTTGTGAATTATCGAAGGTAATTACAAGTCTTCTCAAGATGATAAATTATACTGTATAATCTTGTGTGTAACATGGCTTGGCTAAAAGCCTCACCCCTTTTAAGAGCTATATAAAACTGACCAGTCTTTCTTTGGACTAACTATAAGTAAAATCCAGTGAATGTGGTGACTTTTCATCCAAGTTGCACTTCAGAAAGAAGAAAAAAAGGCCAAACTGGATGGGTGTTTAAATGGAGAGAAAACAATACCAATGTAAACTACACTTCTATTACTGAGTGGAATATGTCACAAATATATTGACAACTTAAAATTTGTTCTATTTAAATCCATTAAAATACACAATGCTCAACATTTTTTGGGTACCAGTATAAAAAATGTTTACAGTGATCAGATTCATATTATCATGAAATATATTAATTCTTTATGTCCAACAAATAAACAAGAAAAGTCCACATTTATGTGATGCACAATATCAGGGCTTGAAATTAACACAAATTTCTTTGTAGCCAGAAGGACTAGTGTACTGAGAAATGTACTATTCCTGCCAAACATTTACTAGTCCTGTCCACAAAACTATGTCACACACTTGTATTGAAATTAACAACAATTTTCTTTCATGAATAGCATTATCATATGAAATGCAGAGGTACCGAAGTATAAATCCTAGTTCAAATCATCAATCAGTCAATTAACATTTCTTGTTTCTCAAGATAATCTGGATCCAATTCCAGAAATGGATCCAGGTGTCCTTTCTCGTCCTCCACCTGCAATCTGTGTCCATATGGGATTTGTTCTGGTCTCCTTACCAGTCTCTCTGAAACATTTCAAAAATGTATTGCTGATGGATCATATGTTGGAATGTCATTTGTATGGAACATTATAAAGAGTAAGATGGACAGAACCCAAGGTCTCAAACAAAATCTCCAGTCACTCTTCACCATTTTCATCTCTGATTCAATTTTAAAGTTCGAACAACCTGGAACAAAACTAGTAGATGTTTTCTCTGTGTTTGTTTTTGGAAATTCTATACACCAGTTGCACCGCATAACGTTCTTGTCCACATCACAATTCAGCTATTCACTGTCTTTTGTCGATGTCTTCTGAAACGTCCGATTACGCTTTTCCTTGTCATAAGAATTATTCCTCTCTTTTATGTCATTTTCATTCAACTGAACACCTTCTATAAAATCCCACATTTTGCCTGTCTTATAAGGCAGGAATTGTGCCTCTTTTTGAAATGCGAGATGTTACAGTATAGCTGACACGAATTATTTAAAATAAGAAAAGGAATGGCAGTGTCCTTTATGTAAGAAAGTCAGAGCAAGAAACCAGTTTCAAAACATGTGCCTTTGCGCCCTGCCTCCCCCCCCATTAAATGGCATCTCCCTAATAAAGTCTTGACTTCAGTGGATGTTCTGTAGGATCAAAGCCATGGCTATTGTAAACACTGTTATAAAATATTGACATCAAAAGATAATGTTAGTTTCACCTTGGAAAATGTGTATTCCCATCAAACGAAGCCATCTGACTCTGCGCGTCGTATTCAACTGCTCCAATTATAGTCTCATTAATAGCGTAAGTTTAGTAAGTGTTCTTAATTAATCAGAACTCAATGTATTGTTGAAATTAATAATAAGCGGGAAAATTGTCAAATCTTAGATGCCCATGCTGAGAGATTTTTATTTCCAACAAATGTACGGCATTCTGCTTGGATATCTCGACGTGTATTCAATTATTTTGTTCAGTCTTGTATGGGAGAAATATATATATTTTTTTATTGTAATAGAAAAAGTAGTTGCATTAAAATGATGTGTCAGTAGTGTGCTCATAATAAATTATTATAATTATTTCCATGCAAATGTAGATTTTGCAGTTCCCTGTTTGTGACTGTTGGCGCGTTTGGCTTGCAAGCAGAAAAATGCATAAAAACAAAACAAACAAGCATGCAAACTAATTTCTTTGAATAGTTGATGCCATGTGTTGTATTTTTGTAGTTTGTTACAGTGGTGGCATGAATAAAGTGAAACCAGGTTATTTTTCATTTAATTCGCTGTCAGATTAATTAGGATATCAATTACCAAACTTCCGTTGTTTGTTAATGATGGGACCATGATTGGCGCTGTTAATCAAAATGCACAAAATCGGGTGGCTTCTTGTAATATAAACACATTTCTGAGGCAGAAATTGACCTCATCTTCTCATGCTAATACTTTATGACTGTGTTTACAACGATACTGCGTTGATTAAACAGAATATATCAAGTTACGTCTTTATTAGGGTATTGAGTAAATAAACGCTGACTGTTTATAAACAAAACTTACTAGGCCATCGGACTAATAACATTATGATAGGTACTAGTCCGACAGGAAATTTACTAGCCTCGGGCTAGCTAACTATCGCTAATTTCAAGCCCTGAATATCCTTTACCATATCATCTGGCTCAGTATTAACCCTTAAAGTGCGTATCGCGACTCCAGTCGCGCTGTTGTATGTGGTCCCGTAGTGCGTGTCGCGACTATAGTCATTTTTGAGGTGAGTAACAATGATCTCATCCTATAACTTCATCCAGCCATAAATGCTTGTAAAACTATATTTGATTGGTTTAAAAAGGCCCGGGAAAGGCCCGGAACGAGCATTCTGTAGTACTTTACTATATTATTAACGATGTAATTTTAAATATGCTCGCTTCTAATCACATGGTACTGTGCAAAACTAAAATGGCCGACGCTGAATACAAAGGTGATTTCTTGCACCAAATATTCGCGTCTGATAGTGATGCTAATAGTGATTTTGAATAATTTGAGAAAAATGACATTATTGGAGCAAGCGAGGTATTGATGAAAATACACATGAATGATTTTGAGCCAGTAATTTACGTCGGATGTACATGCTCGCTTGACGTGACAAGATTTCGCGCCTGTCAACCCCCATTCACTGGTAATTCAAAATTAAATGTCGAGATGGTGAATAATGAACAATCGGACTATTGAAGACTTTTTCTTAGAGGACGAGCTATTGCATCTGATAGTAGATCAAACAAATCGTAATGCAGATCAGAGTTCATGGGCCAGACTTGAAGGAAAAAAAGTCGCATGAAGAAATGGCGGCCTGTCACACCTGAGCATCTAAAACGTTTTCGCATCGATTAAAACAATGGGTTTGGTACATATGTCTGTTCCCGATTCCTAATGGGCTATTGATGATGCGATATCAACCGCATACTTCAGGAAAAAAAGTAAGGATGGGATATATTTCAAGCTATTCCAATCAATTTACACCTGTCAGACAATGAGAACAATTAAGGTGACTCTTCACACAAAATCAACCCAATGTTTGAACAAAAATAAAGCCTTTGCTGAAGTTTAATCACCAGATATGGACCTCGGTTTGATGATATTATAATAAATAACAGGTGATAGTTTTTCATGAACATTAATTGCTGACTGGAGGGTTTAAACTTGCCTGTGACATTCATGGAGTGGATTTTTGCAAAACTGTCACCGTTCCTTTACCTGTGATTTTCACAATTTATATATAACATTGTGACAGACATAACATGTGCATGGTTGGACTACTAAAGAATATAACATTTCTTAGATATATTTGAACTTTTCCATAAAAAAACAAACAAAATTACTGATGAAATACAATTTTAACTTGTCATTTTACCTGTATTTACACCTGTACCTGCAAATATGTTAAACCTACACATGTGTCTTGATGCCATTGATGCCAATCTTAAAGTATAGACACGCGCCATCATTTTTCATATAGGGTTTGTCTATCAATTGTGTATATTTAATGAAATACATGTAATTTAAAGACTGTGGAGTTTTCTTCTTTTCTCTCCTGAAATAATTCAGCACTGAGGGACCTTTTACTGCAAAACAATTCAGCACTTTAAGGGTTAAGAGCTTGATGTTGCGATTGGTTGGCCTGGTGTCAGGATAATGTGACTGGGATGTCATGCTACATGTCTGCAGCATTATGCCCCAGTGCTAAACTGACACACTGCCAACATGTAGCAATATGACTGATTTTTTTATAGCTACTTTAAAAATCCTAATCACACACACATTTTTTAGTGATTCCGAGAATTCAACCTTATCATTTGACAAAGTGATGAAATACTCTATCATTATCTAGTCATCATAAATATCCACAGTATGATTGTTTCTTCAGTTACACAATCATGTAGGTCCTTGTGTAGAAACAGAACATATTGATCATATACAGAGCTGCCAACCCTCATGATTTTGATGTAAAATTCACAACTTTTTCGGCGATTCACAGATTAATGCTACATGCAGAAATTTGAGGAATTCCCCAATTCTCAATTATTTAAAATATTTAATAAAATTACTAATGTCCTGTTCAGTGCTAGTTGTGATATCGGCAGTTGCCAGAATGGTCTGGTACTACTGGTAGCGATATTAGTGAACTATAGCTGATTGGTACTGTTGGTTTGGTAGCAAGCATTCTAGGGTATTTTAATCTAAATATATATAAGCATAGCTGCCAACTGTCCTTTTTTTTTCTTCATATTTGTCCCGTATTTTGGACTTTAATACGGGTGTACGTTTTTTTGGCAAAAAAATACATTTTTTAATTTAAAAAGAAATAAATAAAATTTTCTTTGGAATTGTCAGTTTTGAACAGGCAATCTGTTCTATTTTGATAGAGTTTATCATGTATACAAATACAGTTTTACAACATGATTGGTTCATTCGAAATCGAGGCTACCATGCCCATTGTTATCCGCCATATTGGATTTCACAAAAGATACCGCTGTTGCTGTATCTAGTCTTCATAATATTCAGCTTCTAATCATGTTAAATAGTAGTGATGGGAATCGGTTAGAAGTTCATAATCGATCATCGGTTGCACACAACTTACTGATAATCGATTATAATCGGTTGCTAACTTTCTACAAGTAAGTTTTAATTTTTTTTGTTACAGAGTTATATCTTTGTTCAAAAGTTTAAAATTTAAAAAAATGTATAGGAGTTAATCTCTCTCTCTTTCTCTCTCTCTCTCTATCTATATATATATATATATATATATATATACTTTAACCTCAAAAGCAACTTTCTTTGGCTTATCAGTTTTATGCAGCTGAAAGACTTAACAATCCCCCAGAACACTTTTATTCATATGTGATTTTTCAATTGTTTAAAGTATAGAAAGAAATGTTTTTCTTGCTTGTCATTAGTTACTAATACTACAATCAAAGCAGTTTAAACAAAACAAAAAAACACCAATTACAAAAACTTTCAAACTAACTGAACTATTTATCAGCAAAATCATGTAATGTTTGAGCAATGCTGAACACAAAAATCATTTTTCAGAATACTGTTTCTTCTTGAGCTTGTTACACTGACATTACCAATAGTTAATGTTTTTGTTTAAGAATATTATCAGGTCCACATTGGCACAACTTAAACGAGCCCGTTTCTTGCTGACAAGATGTCCAGCCAGACTAAATACCCTCTCACTGGATACTGATGATGCCGGAATACTTAGGTACTTCCGAGCTAGTAAGCTAAGATGGGGGTAGAACTGGCAGTTTTGTTTCCACCACTGTAACATTGTGAGATTGGTATCATATGGAGCAGCAACTAGATATCTAGAAACCTCCTGGTGGATGACATCTGTTATTGGCTGTTGACTTTCACCAAGGCAAACAACATCTTGCAACCAATCATCCATGTCAACATTGACCTTTGCTTTCTTGTTTGGTGGACTAAGTGTAACCACAGTTTTAGTGTTGTCATCTCTGACATTTAGTAGTGATGGTGCAATTGGTAGAGGTGGCAATGAGTCTGAAGGTTGTTCATCACTAGTCCCTGGTTCCACTTGGACATTCACTTTAACATCAGCCATATCAAGAGCAACCTTTAAAAGCAGAGCATGTCCATCTGCTCGCTCACTGTCAGATAGAAACTCCAGATCCTTCATAGTATGATTCAATAAACAGCCCAACAGAGCTAGATCTTTGTCCTGTGTTCTATTGTCAAGTTCTTGTCTCATTACATCTTTAAGTTTAGCAATTGAAGGTAGATCATCAGCATTTGTTTCTATACATTTGGTAAGTTTAAGAAGTATTGGGATAACTTTATGAAGGGTTGGTGATTTGTCTCTGCAAACACTGTTTGTTGCATTCAGGAACGGTGAGAGAACTTAAACAAGTTTTTCAACCAATGCTTGTTCGTCAAATGTATAGACATAATTTTTCAATGTTGCGGCTGTTGACTTGCTTATGTTTGGGTCACTGATAACAGCCATAATAGCAGGTGTTTGCTCAAGCAGTCGTTCAAGCATGTCATGAGTGCTATTCCATCTAGTTGGAACATCCATCTTGAGCTTGTGTCCTCTAGCACCTATGTCAAGTAGTAACTGCTGCTTTCTCATTAACAAATCATTTATGCTCGTGCTTTGATGGAAAAAAGTCACCAGTTTGCGCCGCTTTGCAATGATTCGTAACAGTTCTGGTATAGCTAAAGCTTTTTTCACAATAAGGTTGAATCTGTGACCATAACAACCAAATCGTGTCCATTGAAGTAAATCAAAAGCCTTGATCTCATTGGCTGCATTATCAGTTACTCCAGTTGGTGTTGGAAGATTCCATCGCCTCTGAGTGGCCAACAGGCTTTCTTTTATATTTTCCCCAGTGTGACTGCCTTCAACTTTTCGTGTTTCTAAGACAACACTTTTCAATTCCCAATCTTTGGAAATAAAATGTGCAGTCACTGTACTATAACTTTCTGTATTTAATGAAGTCCATGCATCGTGTGTAACAGCTATATCAAGAACATCATGTAGTTCCTCTTTTACTTTTTTCTCAGCCTGGTCTTTCTTCACAGCTAGTTTGGAGGACACTAATTTACGACCTGGAATTTCATACCTGAAAATGTAAAGTTTGAAACATTTAGTCATGGTAGTCAAACAGGACATGTATTTGGAATATTTACTATGTCTAAATATAGTGAAAATAATGAATTTATTTAATGTTTATTTAGACAGGACAGCATTATATTTAATTAAATACTGCTTAATTTAGGTATGAAAATTCAAAATTCAACAGTGTTGACATCTAGAATCAAATGGATTCACACCTTTTTTTCTTTTCTCACTGTCAGTTTAAATAAATATTACTAATTTTTAATGTTATCATTTAAAACTTACCTTGGATTAAGAAGCATCACAAAGTTTCTCAAATATGTATGGTCAACAAGGCTTAGCAGAAGAACTTTGCCAACAATAAGTTTCAAGAGTGAATCATCAATTTCGTTCTGCTTTGTAGCTGACATCCTCTCTGTTGGCTTCTTAAATTGTTCATCAATCTTAGTCTGTTTGGGTGGCTGGGGGGAAACATCAGCACCTCTTGCTGTCGCTGATCCCATTTCCTTATGGTCATGATCAAGATGAAAGGCCAAATTTGTAGTATTGCCTGGAATGTATTTGAAATAAATGTTTTTATATTGAGAAGAAAAAAGAGCAAACAACAAATTCTTTATGCACAAGTATCTTAAATGAATGGAATGAAATTATTTAAAGAAAATCAGGATTAAAATTAATATTAAATTTGTACATATATTTTAAAATTAATTTGCAACATTTTAAAAAGTTATTTTATGTTTTTAAATAGTCACATGTCTCAGGGAATATCTGTAACAAACCTCAGAGATCACTTTTCCGTCATTATCATATATGCCTAAATAGCAGGATAATCTTGTGATTATTTATGTATTTCAATCATAATCATGACATGGAGCTTTATTATGAAAAGAAATTTGAAGTATTTTAACAACAACACATGCTATATTAGAGGAAAGCACAAAGTACACAAATGATTTAATGAAAATAAAATTCTTGATTTAAAATATTTGATACTGGAATGCCATGAAACGTTTTTCCGTGCGCGTGCGTGCAACTCATTTATTTTATACGAGGTTGTTCTGTCTCCTAATAATTGCATTCATCGTTGACGACATTATTTGTTTCCAAATTATCCAAAAAAATCTAACTATGGTGTATGTTTATATATTTGGAAGTTATGAAGGGAATAAATAATTTAGCTTTACTGTTGTGGATCGGAAGGCTAATATCATGGTTCCACAGTCCTAAAATGTAAAGGGTATCCCATGATAATTTTGTTTTCGTGTAGCACCACAAAAAATTAGAATATTGTTCATTTTTTGCACTATGTATTGGAGAATGTGTTTGCCAAAAATAAATGTATCCCCGCAATGATTTCAATGAGAATAGCTGGACCTACCTTTGTTTGCATATTCCTTTCTGCAGAGTTTGCATATGACCTTCGTTGTATCTAAATTCTCCTTTGTCGGTGGACCCTCCTGTATTTTGTAAAATCCAAAATATGTCCATACACGAGAACGAGCTTTTCCTCCAGGATATGGATATATTATTTTGCGATCGTTTTCATCCATGGCACGTGTATGATATTTAGCGGGGTTTTAACATTTTGTTCGGAATCCTCGGTTTTCTTCCCAACAAACAAAGGGATTGAACTAGTCTGTGCCAGCGCTTCACAGTTGTCTCCCTTACCATGCAATCGATTATGGCGTTTCACAATCGATTGGCGAATTGGTTCACTCAACCAACTGATCATCGATTATAATCGATAATCGGAACAACACTATTAAATAGGAAAGCAGAATATCCAGAATTTTCTCCAGGATAGAAGAAAATTACTGGAAGGGCATTTGTGCCGTTTTGTATAGATTTGTGAAACCATATAGTAAAGGAGAAAACTTTATGTTTTGTAAATTGTGTAACGTGATTTTGCTATTGAGCATGGATGCGCCCATGAAATACAAGAGCACAAAAAAGTTAATAAACATCAGCTTCCTGCTTCATCAGACACAGCTGAGCCTGAACTTACGACGTAGATAAATGCCAGAGAGAACCTTACATTGATCTAAATTTTATTTAATAAATTTCTTTTTTTAGTTACTAGAGTTGCTGCTGACGATTTATTTTGCACACATTTTTCAGACATCAAAATCGCAAAGGATAAGTCTTGTGCTTGAACGAAGAACAGTTCAATAAGTTAATCTCAGAATTGAGATAATCAATGATTGAAAAAAGAAATTAGGTGTGGAAAGAACTCCTATAAATAGCTCGTGTTTGAGTGTGTTGCACTCTTGCACCTTCTGAATGGACACCCAAATGGAACATGGTGCAACTCCAGAAGGTACCAGTTTGCAACACTTGCATCTTTGACATTAAATAATTATGTAAGACGCTGTCCTACTTTACAGATAGTTGTATGTTGCAAATAATTGGATATGCATTGAAATGTTAAAAATCAGTATGTGTTACTGAAAATTGGTATTTTTGTTGCAAGTACCGGTAATCAGTATTTTTGTACTTGGGGATTTGGCAGCTATGTTCAATTATAGTTTTACAGATGCTTTTAAGAGAAACTGGGGCATAACTGGAATTTGTTCCTTACATGTGATGCCAATGCTAATTTGAATTACCATTCAACATTGCATCTTGAAAATGTCTTCACCACCAAGGAAAAATATAGTCCGAGTTTCCTATGACCCTTGTTATCCCATTTTGTCTTGGTAAATTTGTTTATTGTTCATATCACATGACTACCAGAATATGGCCTCATTGACATCTAGGTTCAAAGATTTGTATAGACTCGGACTGAAAATAGCCAGTTCCAGGTAAAATTTCAGCAACAACATACTTTTATCTCTTCTGTCATCGGATTAAAGACATGATGAATACAGTGCTCACGATTTTTGAGAAAATAAATCGTTTTTATCGATTTAGTGCACTTATATCTCGATGAAAGGTTGTTAAAGTTTGCTGTGCCAGCTAGGAAGGCACTACCCCACGCTGACACCAAATAATTCTAACTTTTTCAATAGGGAATAGACTCTGACCCTACGCCCCAACATAAATATCCAAATATTTATATAAAAAAAAATTGTATGGCAAGAGTCTGAGGAAACATGGAGTAAAAAGAAATATTTTGCCCAAAATGTGAAGTTTAGTTTGGAATGTACCAAACATTTGCCGTGCATTCATTGGTTCAGACAAATATTCACAAAATCAAGTATCACTTCACAATGCATGTCAAAATTCACTAATTTTTATCACCATTTTCCTGAATTGCAAGCCTGGAGGGTTGGCAGATATGTTGTTTCTTTACCACTCTAGGGCAGACTCTAGATAGATTCTTGTTAACAAAAATAAAACTGAATTCTGATCCAGGCTCTCTAACCCAGCACTTGGTTCTCTACTGGTGTGCAAAACATAATCTCAGTTGGTACAAATGCTGAGATACTGTTGATTTTTAAAGATCTTAATGCTATACAGTAGTCCCCCTCTTATACGGCCACCCCTGCTGCACCGGGCTAAATTTATTATGAGAAGTACATGTATATGTAATGTACATAGTAAGAAAGCTACATACTTCAAAACATTAAATATCTTCGTCTAAATGAAACATTAATCAATAAAAAAAAAATGTTGTTATAATAACAAATTTATTTCAACTGAATATACGTTACTATTTTTGCTTTCTTGGCGTAAGTTTGATATGCGAACGGGTATTGTTCTCATGCACATTGCAAATGGATTCAAAAACGTCGTTTACATCTTGTTACATACATAATTATCTTTCCTTTGCTCCATTTTCCCACTGCTGCTGAATAACCTTCTTATCGGTTATTACTTTGTTTATTCAAATTATTTCAACATAAACTTGTTTTTACGAGTCTTTTGACGTTTTGTACATACAATTGTTCGGCCCCCCCCCCCCCCCCCCCCCCCCCCCGATGTCGTCGAGTAGAATAACCGACTTTCTTCGAAAATAATGTATCCGTTAACGTGATGACATTTTAATGTTTGGTAATGATTTATTCGGTTATTGCTGACTGTATGCGATTTAATTATGCAGACAAAACTTGTGTCGAGTCTGCCGAAATACATCCTTCGTAGGAAGCCATTTTGTGTGGTCACGTGATTTTTCCGGTCTTTGTCTGGTACCCTATTGTCTTTTTTAAGGTTGTCTGTGTGTGCCAATGTACAAAATCTATTTTTAGCCTATGCTGACCTTGTTATGATTATAACAATTACGTCTGGTTATAATCATCAACGAGAAGAACTCAACATAGGTGTTAAACCCCAAATTCTATCATAACATTATTGAGCCCATTTCCTGTAAACATCGACTTTCACAGATAACAATATACTATAAAATTTTGGTCGACACTTTTAACGGCGACTTGACACTCGGAGACGTGTTATCTACGATAGAGATAATCAAAATTGCTTACCTTACGTCAAGATTTGAATTAATTATTGGTTCTGGATACATTTAAAAATAAAATGTGGCCGCTCGTGAGGGGTAAATTTTATATTATTGCACAAAAATGCTGGCCGCTGGTCGCGTTAGCCGGGTGGCCTTTCGTGAGGGGTACTTTTGAACAGAAACTCGTCGGTGCCAACGAATTCTGGCCGTTAGGAGCGGGTGGCCGCTGGTCAGGGGGGCCGTACAAGAGGGGGACTACTGTATATGAAAATTTTTAGCAGCAAAAGACCAGAAGGGGTAAATAAATCATTCTGTACAAATGCTCATAGCATGTTATATGTGGATTTCTCTTTTTCCTTGTTGGGGGTGGGCATGTATGATTTATGCACTGATAAAGAACATAACAATTATAGAAAGTTGTTTTCCATGAGCAAGATGTTCCTTGAAAAACATCCTAATCATGTATAAAAATCTGTTTATGAAATGAGCAAGATCTTATAGTATTATACTGCACTAATGAGAAGTTTTAGTACTTGCCTGACAAGGCCATTGTATGTTTCAAGATTTTTCATTCAAAGTCCTTCTCTTTCAGGAAGACTGCCTGTCCTGGCCATGACA
Source organism: Unio delphinus (assembly GCA_029339505.1). Taxonomy (NCBI): domain Eukaryota; kingdom Metazoa; phylum Mollusca; class Bivalvia; order Unionida; family Unionidae; genus Unio; species Unio delphinus. Next base: position 3,520,225 of record JAQISU010000083.1, read on the forward strand.
AAGCCAGCCGTCTACGTGTCATTTGGGGCAAGATAACACGACCACATGGTTGCAGTGGGGCTGTACGGGCCAAGTTTAGAAAGAACCTGCCTGCCATCGCTATGGGGAAAAGAATAAGAGTTGTAAGTTTAGAAATGTATACTTTATCATTATGTAGGCCTACATAAATCTTCAAGTTTACAGTGTGTTCTCTTTCCCTTGAAGATCATCATTTGTAATAAATTGATGGATGTTGAACACGCACATATGCACACACAAGGAATTTGGCTTATACATGTCATGTCATAAACATGGACAAAATCGCAGGGGATAGATACATATTTACTGGGTTCGAAACTAACTTTTGTATTAACTAGTCGAGAGGACCAACAGGGCAAAAGACACTAGTCCACAGCAAAATCCAATAGTCTTCAAAATTCATGTATGCAAGACAACAATAGAGATTTATGTACATTATACAATATATTGATTTGCCATCAGTTTGTCCCAAATCCTAATGTTCATCTGATTTTGAATGCTCTCCATATACAGTGGTCATTGTTTTGGTCCACAAGAGTTCCATAAATATTTAGCTGACACTGGATCATAATCAGCAATGTCTTCAATTAACAAGTGAATCATTAACAAGTCATTCAATACACTGCTGCACAATCTGCATCTCCAATCTGATTTCGTAATTTTCAAGTCACTGAATCCCAGCTCTGGATCTGCAAACAAGGCTGGAAGGGGCAACACAATACCAATCAGTGGAAGAATGTTAGTTTGACATTCTTGAAATCTTTTGTTAACATCAGACCACTGTAAGTTCTTGACCTGTCATTCACAAGCATAAATTAAACTTTTCAACATGCCAGTCCTCTTCAAACTTTTCTGGTTGGATGCCTGCCAGTGTTGTTACTGAGGAAATAGTATGTTACTACTCTAGTGCATCATTTTTCCCCAGTAACAACACATCATCACCAAATTCAGATTGGAGTCTCTTGGCCGTAAATGAAAATCTGCAAAATGTGTGGCTTTCAATGCATTACATTGCTGTTTGTCAATCGGGCATCCAAGTTTTCTGCTGAACTGTTTATCATGTCCTCTCTAGCATAAAGTGATAACTGTACCGATCTTTGTGGAATTCTTTCATAGGTCCATTACCAATATCCTGCAGATATCATGGGTATGTCTTTAAGTTTGAACTGTTCCATGGCACCAGTAGTTGCAAGCACTCTCAGTTATATTTCAGACATCAAATAAGTCTTATTTTGAAGAGACAAGACATCTTGGACAGTAAATTTATGACATCTGTCGAGAAGTGGGCATAATTAACAAGATGTTGATCAAGCTAGCTGTTCTCCCAGTAGCTTCTGGTCTTCTAGGTGAAGGCTGATTAGTTTTAGTCGACGTCTAGAGGTGGCTGACTATTGCTGGATATGATTTTCACAAATTAAAGTTGCGCCACAGCCAACTGCACTTCCGCTTATCTAGATTAGTTTGGTTCCTACCTTCTTTATCAAACTGTTTTGCACGTTCTGGATAGTCTTCATTCAGCCTTTAGGCCGGATTTTCCACAAAGCACCACATTGTCTCTTTGGTTTCTTTATTTAACTATGATCATGGTCAGTGCAACAATAACGCTTTACACATCATTTGTAATGGTTAATATTAAGCACCTAGGTGATTTGGATTTACATACAGGAGTTACAAACATTATTTGTCTGCATTTCTATTATGGAATTCTTTAAAAGAAATATACATGACAAGCAAACTTTTTCTCTTGGTCATGTGGACTTGTATTGGAACATAATTATGTCTATGAGGAAAACTTAGTTTCAAGATCAGTTTTCCATTCAGCTTACCCTGATAGAGCTGGTTTCTTTAAAATTGTAAAACTTGGGATTTCTCATGTCAAGATCTTCATTAGTGTTGGAATTGAATATTGGCTTTGGTAAATTGAGCGACATGACCATGATGTGCACTTTGAAGGTGATAGTTTAGTCTTTTTCTGCATAATAGACAAGTCTGCTTAGTGAAACAATTAACAGCAAAGTTTTGTAATCTAATTGGGTGATTTCTAGCAAAGGATAAATGTTCCACCATAAAGATCTATAGTTCTCTGGGCCAGGACCAAATATATACATACATATATATATCATAGCTACCAACTGTCCCATATATTGGACCTGAATACAGGTGTACGTTTTTTTGGCATAAAACACGTTTCTTAGTTTAAAAAAATAATTTCAAAATTTCTTTGGAATTTTCAGTTTAGATCGGCCACTCAGTTCTATTTTGATAGAATGTATCACATGTATATAGGAATACTGTTCTATAATACGATTGGTTCATTTGAAATTAAGGCTACAATGCCTGTTGTTATTCGCCATATTGGATTTAGCAAATAGGTACTGTGTCGCTGTATCTCGTCCTCGTAATATTCAGCTTCTAATCATGTTAAATTGGAAAGCGGAATATTCAGAATTTTCTCCAAGAAATTTAAGGAAACAACTGGAAGGACAATTGTGCTCTCTTCTGTAGATTTGTGAAACCATATATTGAAGGAGAAAACTTGATGTTTTGCAAATTGTGTAATGTGATTTCACTATTGGGCATCGAGGTGCCCACGAAATACAAGAGCACGAGAAAGCTGATAAACATTAGCTGCTTCATCACACACAGCTCAAGCTGAACTTAACGACGTAAATATATAGCGGCCCCAAGTGGTCTAAAACGCTGTCCGTTACGGATCACTGCCATCTCACCTCTGTCTGCGTAGGTTCGAGTCTTAAGATTCTGCTAATGTTGGTATGTGAGAAAGCTTGCCAGTAGCTTCTCGTGGGTTGGTGGTTCTTTCTGTGGGTCTTCCTGGGTTCTTCCTCCACCAATAAAACTTTCCGCCATTTATAGCCTATTGTGTGCTGAAAAATGTTGTTAAACCCTATAACAACAACATATATAAATACCAGAGAGAACCCTAATATAATTTATTCTAAATTCGATTTATTAAATTTCTTTTAGAAATAAACCTTCATCTTCAGTTACTAGTGTTGCTAGTGATTTATATTGCACACGTTTTCCAGACATTAAACTCTTGCGCTGAAACAAAAAGTTCAATAAGAAAATCACATGATTGAGATCAGTATGTAAGTTGGTAGAATAGAATTGATGATTGAAAGAAGAAAAAAAACACAAGGTGTGGAAAAAGGCTTTTAAACAGCCTGCGTCTGAGTGTGTTGCTTTTTTTGCACCTTCTGAATGGGCACCAGAATCGAACATGGTGCCCGTCCAGAAGGTATAAGTGTGCATCTTTGACATTAAATAATTATGTATGGCACTGTCCTACTTTACAGATAATTGTATATGTTGTAAATAGTTACATATGCATTAAAATTTTAAAAATCAGTATTTGTTCCTGAAAATCTTTTTTTGTCAAAAGTGGTCAGTATTTTTGTATTCGGGTGGGGGTGGTATTGTTGGCAGCTATGATGTATATCTATATAGTATGAAGTTGAAAAAGCCAAGTACTTAATTTTGTTTTGAATTTTTTCTGTTTCAGATGCTGTACCCATCGAATGTTTGAAGGTGTCCATAATCAATAAACTGAGCAGATAATTTTGTCTTGTGGTTTTTTATTTGCAGTGAAGTTGAACTCTTAATTATTTTTGTTTTATAATAGTTTCTTACAGCTTGATCAAGGTACACTTTCGGGTGAAGGTCTTTGTGTGCAATCTTTAAGTTGACTGTGGTAACCAGAGAAAATTTAAGTTAAGTCTAACCTAGGGCTGAAACGCAGAAATGCCCATAGTCGCCAATTTGGCATAAATTTTACCATTATGTAAAAAATTGTGCTTATTTATATATACATGTATAAAAAAAGAAATAATTAGCCAAAATGCATAAATTTAACCATCGTGTAAAAAAAATAAAAAAAAATAACCAAAAGGCAGACATTTTTCTCCCAACAATTTGTTACATACGTTTCAAGCATACAACATGGAAATGTTTTCTCCTTTTTCCTGTCTTGATGCTAATTTGCATCACAGACCAGTTTTGGGAACAGTTAATTTTGGTCCTTCCAACTCTATTTCCCTGAATTCGTAGAATATGATCAGTTATCACCTTTGGAATGCTTCATTTCGCTTAATTATTTTCTGTATGACTATTTTTAAAAAAAAAATTGCAGCAGTTCTGTTTATTTGCGAACTAGAATCAGCAGTATTTCTATAAAATTTTGGCAGCATTGAAGTAATTTACAAGGGGAACAACTCCAGTAAAATCATCTTAAAACCAAATGCATTCACAATGTAATTGTCACCATTCATAGATTGCTTGTAATATTAGGATGTTATTCAGGTGTTCCTAAAAGGTATAACATATTGTTTAGAAGTTGATTTAAAAAAAATTTGGTATAGAATGGGAAATAAAATTGAAGTTGTAAAATATGCATTAATACACATGTTCAGATTAAATTTAGGTATTTTCTGCATAAATACTTTGGTAGATGTGTATTAGAATTTACCTCGTTTTTAGGTCTTAATATTATATAGATTATACTGATGCAGCTGGTATCATCAATGAATTTGGCACATATAAATTATGAAAATTGATCCTGGATAGATTTAGTTTTACTTGCTGACCTGCAAGAAGGGCACCCACCAAGTCCAGAAATTATTAGACTTGGCAAAATGCATTTTAGGAATGCTAAACTTGCCTCTAAAGAACACCAAAGGAAAAACAATGCTGACTTGACGCGTGGGGTGGGGTGAGGGGCTATCTGGAGCTTTTTAAGCTAAATATTTCATCATATTCAAGTTCAATGGAAGCAGGACATAACCCTCCTGTTAATTACCCCCTTTCAATTACTCCCATTGTATATTACACCCCCCTCCCCCCAGTATATTATTCCCCTGCTATTAGCATCATTTAGAAAGCTGATCCTTTGTTCCTCAAGTCTGGAGTGGTACACAGCTGTGTTAAAAAATTGTCTGGTACTAACAATACATTGAAGGTTGGCATATAAAAATGCAAGCTGCCATTGCTGCTGACCATCCAAACAGTTGGCGCTTTTTGACAATCCTTCAAAGAGAGCAATCATTTCTGAACGTGATAAATTCTCAGCAGCTTGGAGGACATCCAGTGGAACCAACTCGAAAGAAATATGAGTGCAATGCTCACATTATGAACAGTTTTACTGAATTTGCTAATATAGAGCACTTTGAATACTTGGAAAAGGATCACATAACATTCAGATGTAATGATATAAATATATTTTATGGTACTTTAACATGATTTTAATATTGAACATTCCAGGACAAGTATATGTTTTCAAGGCTGAGATTCATTTATTAAAATAAAAAATTGCAATTTTATTTTATTATTTATTTGTTGGGGTATTTTAGGGTGTTATTTTGTAATAGATGGGGGTGGGGTGGGGTAATATACTGAGGGGGTAATTGACAGGTAATTTCCTAGACCAAAGTTCAGCATAGTGTAAAAGGGTCAATTCATGAATATTATATTTAGGAGGGGGAGGTTATAGTTTGGACAAGTTCTCTGTGTCAGAGTTAGGATATCACAAAAGAAAATTGACCCAGACATGCTGTGCCACAGCAAATAGACAATTGTATACAGAATCATTAATATTTATATACTTAAAATCGCTATTTGGACCTTGCATTGAAATGCAGGAACAATACTAAATTCTGTGGTTAACTGCGTTTTCCATGTGTTTCAATGCCTCTTCAATATATATATATATATATGTGTGTGTGTGTGTGTGTGTGTGTTTATATTCTGCATAATACAGTGTGGAAGCATGTTCTTTTTTTTTTTTTGGTCAGTGGCGATGTATTTGAAAGGTAAACTGGATCCCTCTAAATTTGTTGATCTGAACATTGTAGTGACTTATTTTGCTTTGCACTAAATGTTGTGCATCATCTTTGCTTGCATGAAAGAAATCACAAACCCTGCCAATATAACGCTCCCTTGTACGTTTTAACTAGTCTGACTATCCATATTTCCCGTAAACCACCAAATTTATTTGTTATGGTATGCTCTTGTCATTTTGAAGGTCTTTGGCATCTTTGCCTCGAGTTCAGCTAATAACATTCCTTAATTGAGTCATTAAGCTATTTTTTCATGAAACTGCTCGCTATGTTGAAAAAAAAATAGATGGTCTGATTTTTAAAAAAAAGTTTAGATGTAGTGTTGAGTTCGCTCTGGATCAGAACTTGTCAATTCAGCTTATTTGTAGGATATCAAGATTAATAAACATTTAATCGATACCAGTGAATTCAATTTTAGGCAGAACAGTAGTTACATAAGCCAGGACTCTTTGCGTCTTAAACTTTTCCCTCCTAAAGGGCTCTGTGACGATCATATTACTGGTAATATTCTGAACTGGTACAAGTCTTTAGTTTTCAGCATGTTGTATATACTAGCTTTGAAACACTGACCTTGTCCTCGACTCGTAAAGCAATGCTTGAATAGGCCCCATAATGGAATAAAAATAAAACGAGATTGTGAAAATTTTTAAAACAGTAAACTATTTCAGGAGATGTAGATCTTGTATTTGATATAGTGTTACGTTTAAATTTTGTGCCCAAAATATGGTGGTTGTATTTTTTCTTTCGACTTTTAAGTTGATACACACTGCACACGACTCTATCTCTCTCTGGACCGCTTCATTGGCATAAGTGGTTAGAGCGTCCGTCCGCGGATGCGAGAGCTCAAGGGTCCGAAGCCCAGCCGATTGGTATCAGACTTGTAAAAATGGTACTAGCAGCTGCCTCGCATGGCACTCGGCATTAAGAGGTTAGTTTAAGGACTGGTCGGCTTGGTGTCTCGATCATGTGACTGGGTTGGCATGATGCCTTACTAAAAACTGCCACACTGCTGACATCGTAGGGCAATGACTGAAAATAATTGTAAAGCCACGTTGAAGGTCCAATTGCACTGACACACACACGTACGAAATTTCGCGATCTTCACGTTCACGATAGTTTTGAAAACGATTATAACTATTTTATTCCAGAAAGTCCATTTTCGTAATTCGTGCCTACAACATTTATGAGGGCTCTAGGTGGCTAAACAAATTACTGAAATCTCGAATATGCGTGTATTATTATGTACCGGCCTTCGTGTATATCCTGTATTAAGCGTTGAAAAATTTGCGTTAAACCCATTACAACCATCAAAACGATTACATTTGCCTTCTTTATCATTATAATTTGCTTTTGTAACTAAACCTTGTAAACAAACGTAAGTTATTCGATCGTTCCTCTAGCCGTATGTACACGATTCTCGCGGCTTGCCATTTGTATAATTTAGATAATTTTCTTTTATATATATATATATATATATATATATATATATATATATATATATATATATATATATATATATATATATATATATATGGGGTAAGGTATTTGCATAGATTTTACACCGAATACAAGGTATCCTCATCGATAAAGAGCAGGTATTGACACGTTCGTTTCTACAATGTTTATTCTTGACTGGTTAACGCTTGAACGAACTGCAACACTACTACTGAATGGCGCTCGTAGAGAAAAGGCTGTTTATGTCATACGAGTGAAACAAAATAGAAGGTAGTAAATCTCTCTCTCTCTCTCTCTCTCTCTCTCTCTCTCTCTCTCTCTCTCTCTCTCTCTCTCTCTCTCACACACACACACACACACACACACACATAAATCAATACGTGCCATTGCAATTGATAAATCTTCATGAATTAACCTCCCACTTCTCCCTATCAAGTATGCATTATATTAGACGCAAGTCGTTTAGGATATCGGTATAGTTTTTGGACCAAAGCAGATGATATTGTTCTCTGTGTATACTTCGTAAATACACAATTTTTGAGCTGGACTTGCGACAGAATAACCTCCATTTGTGTACCCCTCTTTGTGCGTTTTTCGTGTACAGTATACATTCGTACGGACTTGTCGCAAACAGGTTTATTATATACCCAGATTATGACTTTTATCCAAATTCATTGCGTGGGATGACTCTATGAAGTTTCCACTTACTGCACGTTGTCAGAGCTCCTTATGGCCTAAAGCGCTCACCGTTACTGATCACTGCTATCTCGCGTCTGTCTGTGTGGGTTCTTGTCTCGGGCTCGGCCATTGTGGGTACGAGATAAAGCTTGCTATGAGATTCTCGTGGGTCATTTAAAAAATGGAAAGATATAATAAATAATTATGTTTTTGTAGTGTTTGATATTTTAGTCACACCCAAAGCACACGGGATTCGGGAGGTTTCCCCTGTGGAACTTGCCAGCAGCATCCAACGCCACATGACATAAAGCCACATCACGACATTATATTTGTTTATGCGCGATTCAGTCATAAACTAATTTTAACAATATATATATATATATATATATATATATATATATATATATATATATATATATATATATATATATATATATATATATATATATAAACAGATGCATATTCACTTTAACTTTATGAGAAACAAAATTTAATTGCAATTTATTGTTGAGTAAATGGGAGCATATTCTAAATTACAGTGCGTGTGATATTAAATATTGTGGTCTCGCCTGAAGTACCTTATGCTTTGCAACTTGGCCTCGTGCCTATTGCGACAAACTACCCATCAGCACTTTATTAATTTATCGGACTAGGCTTAAACTATTTCTTCTTTTTTAGATGTCATGGGTAAGATTCATTAAAATTCAAAGGAGTTTAGATCTTTCATTTTCGAGTTGACGAGCCAAAAGAATACTTACTTTCAAGGAAGTACCACCCAACTATGAAAATACAGTTACCGTTGACCACTTGATCCCCAAAAATAACATTTTGCATATTTTTTGTGTGCTTTATTTGTTGAACAAAGACATATCCCATTTTTAGTAACTGCTATGTATTCCACTTCAGGGAACAAGGAAGCAAAATGGTATTTTTGACCATGTTGAAAAGACGACTGGGTTTCAAGGACGGAGAAGATACCAGGTTGAAGGTGAAGGCCCTTGACCTACTTGCACGTCCTCTTTATTTGTATACAATATCCAGCGTCTGGTTCCATATGGTAACTGAAGTACTACCTTATCATTATACTGATACCGTTAGATATCACGTGACCTTTATTACAGTTGTGTGTCTGGAGATGATGCTAAATTGGTTTTGTGTACGTCGTGTAGAAAGTAGTTTTACATCAGATTCCATAAATATAAATGGCTTAAAAAACGACTCTAGCCTGTACAAAGGCGTTAGATCAGATTCCCCGAATGACGTTTGCAAGTCTGGTGAAAATGGTAGCAGCAATGTGTCATGGGATCCTGCGTTTCAAAATCAGTATTTGTTCAAAACAAGTCCAACAACGCCTCCTAAGAAGAGTTATTGGTCTTGGAAGCATTGTGAAAAGTGTGGCGTAATGAAACCACCCAGGTGTCACCATTGTTTCCTGTGCGGCGCATGCGTATTGAAACGAGATCATCATTGTTACTTTGTTGGAAAATGTATCGGTTTACGGAACCAGCGACATTTTATTGTCTTTTGTGCATGGGCATCTGTGGGAACAATTTACGCATCTGTACATTTCATTAACTATTTTTACACGTTCCACTGGCCAGAATTAAGAATCTGGGACCTTTACGCACCAATGACAATGATACGGTGTCTGCTTGGGTTCACTTCATTTTTCCATACACATGTTATTCTTACTCTCACGTTTTTGATTTTGTTTGTCATCGTGAGTACTGGATCTTTCTTGTCTCAAGCCGAACTAATTTTTCTCGGGATCACAACGTTTGAGAGAAAACCGATTGATGGTGGTAAAGTTAAAATTGTGGACACAAGATCTCTCAAGGAAAGAATTTTATCCGTTTTTGGGGCATACTGGACTCTTAATTTCCTGCTGCCAATACACTTTCTATTTCCTGCCATGGAGGACGGGGTGAACTGGGTTCACATCAAGATTGTTCCAGCTGAAAGAAAAATGCACGTTTAAAAGCAGTAACTGTTGTGGTTTTCTCATATGTAAGTTTTGTCTGTTTACGTTTGTAAGATGGGATAAATGACAGGTAATACAGATGTCCATACATTAAAAGGATGAATTGGCTAACGAAATATATTATGCCCTTGATCAGTTGTCCTTCTTGAAATTGTTTCAATATATGTGTATTGTATATCGCATGTAGAACACCTGAAGAAATTAAGTAGGAGAAATGAAGAATACGAAATAAAATAAATGTTCTATTTTATCTTTCTATGATTTTCCCTACAGGAGTGCTGTCATGACCCAAGATCAATCGGTTGTTGTATTGACATCTTCATTTGTAAAATTGAGATATATTTGTGATTTTTTTTGTTTGATTATATTAAGCTTTTCGGGTCATTTGACTTCAAAAGGAATGTCATGGTCTTCAAGTATTAGAAAATATTTAAAAATTTAGTAAATGTGGTCCTTACACATGCGATAATGATGTTATTTCCATTAAATGTATTATATCTTGTTCAAAGAAATCTAGGAAGCCAAATATTGCTGATTATGGCATTCTGGTCCTTGTGTTTGGGCTTTATTTTTGTCACCAGTGGCATCACGTAACAGTCCACTTAGACGGCTCTATTTTAAAATAAACTGTACACTGGATCAAACCATATTAGAAACACTGCAACCAACGTTTCCGCTATGATTCAATCGTAAAATAGAAAGAGACACAACAGACGTATTTAAATAGGTGCAACGTTTGTTATCATTTCTAGGTATCGCAGGGGCCCCCGAGTGGCCGATTGGTCTAAAGCGCTGTCCGTTACGGATCACTGCCATCTCACCTCTGTCTGCGTGGGTTCGAGTCTAAGATTCGGCTAATGTAGTTATGTGAGAAAGCTAGCCAGTACCTTCTCGTGGGTCTGTGGTTCTTTCCGGGGGTGTTACGGGTTCTTCCTCCACCATTATTACTGGCCGTCATGTATAGCATATATTGTGCTTAAAAATGCCATTAAACCATAAAAAAACCAAACTAGGTATCGCAATGCTGAATAAGTCAACCACCTGTCGTTGCATCTAATTAATAATAGTACACAAGAAAATCATTATTTTTTCCTTGATATTTCATGGATATTTTATTTCTATTATTAAAGAACAATACTTGCATAGAAAACAGCATGAAATCACAAACAGAAAAAAAATAATATTGTGTTCAGCCTCTGGACATTTGCAAAATATAACGAAGCAAACGGATGATTCCACTGGCTATAGAAGACACTGGCTGGGACTAGAATGTCCAGTCATTTGGTTTAGATAAACTGTTAGCAGAATCTGCAACATAATCATCGCACATGCTTTTGAGTTACGTTACAGATGTTATTTCCTAGTATGACTTAGACATTCTTTGTGTATCTGTGCCTATGTCTACTGCCATGGATTTCATCACAAACGTGGTAAAAGGAAAGAATTACAAAATGAGTTTAATTAGCGTAATGATACCCTCAAAGTGAATATACATCATTAATACATGTCATTTTACAACTGGTTCTAATTTCTATGATAAAAACTAGTTTAGTTTAGATAGAGGAGAGTAAATTGTTCACCACTCCTCTAGTTTTATTAGAAACGAAATTACTATTATTAATAATCTTAATTTCTTTATCTATGACACCTTGCAGATGATCAATATATCGCATTGTATCATAAAACTGATAGCTAGATTGTTGAATGAATTTAATTAAATGATTGATTGAAATTTAGAACTGGTCTAGCAATGCACGTTTTAAGTGAGAAAGTAATTGGAGTATCTTTATTCGCATCGACATATATGTGCATTCTTCGATCTCGAAATAATCTTTAAACTCTGCATATTTCTATAAATGCCACATGCTAAGATGTTTTGTTTTTATGGTTTAACGCCATTTTTCATCACATATTTAAGATTTAATAAAGCTATCATAAGAAGCTAACACCACGCTGTGTCGGTTTGTCGTCAGCCGAAGTTCGCGCTTCGTTGTATAGTAGTAGTAAAGCGCCACAGCATGTGCAGCTGGCGTCGTATCTGCCTCTGCCGTCATTTACATAAGTAAATTCTGTGTGCATTGTTAGGTTTTTATGGACTTTCAGAATGCCTCTCTCTCTCTTTCTCGCCCGTCTCTCTCCATTTCACTGACATTAGTTACATCTAAAGAATTTTGCACAAGAAAAGATATTGTTTGCTTATATATTTATATTAATTGTTATATGAAGTGAGTCTGATATCACCCTGTACAATATCATAAATCATACATATGCTGACATACGGGGTATGCTGTAAATGTACGTGTTCATTTATATGAATACACATTAGAACAATGTATGAATTAATGCTTGTATTGTATTCTAATGTATTATAAACTTATGAAAAAGCTATGCAATATACAAAGGATTAACATTTATTAGGCGTGAATAATTGTAATCTGTCTTAGTATAATGCAATGCCTTGACGAATACATGCTTTAAAAACAAGCTTAAAATATTGTGGGAATAATAACATGGTATGAAAATCAAAATTTCTATATCATTAAAAAAAACTGTGCTTGACGACTTGTAAAGCTATCGGTGGAATTTAGTTATACTAATCTCGTCGAGACATGGAAAGGGCGACCGAATTCTTCATATGCACAGAAATCCTTATAAGTTACACAATTTTAGACTTTCGTTTATTTTTAAAGTTGACACCAAGGATAATACAACGATTGGTATTATTTTTGTTGACTCAGGAGTAGGAAACCGATTATAAATTTTGGTTTTTGACTGTACCAAAACAATGGAGTAAATAACTATTATTGTAAATATTGTTACTTTTTTTTATTAAGGTTTTCATTTTAATAAAATAGTGTCTTAGGACGGTAATTCAATGTGAAACTTAACAAGTTAGTAAATACACCATTTTATGAACATAAATCAGTTTTAATTAAATTTCGACTCCTTCTCTCCACTTACGCCAATACCCACAAATCAGTAAACTGTCTTAATCATTTGCATACCATTAACCTTCTCAGCATAACTAGATATTCGAAACATTTGGAATGCTTTATTATAATCGTTTGATTCTTTGAAATAATCAACAAGTTTAATGCCGATATATAGTCAAACTAACGTTCTATAAGATCAGAAGCGTACCAGTCGCCTGGCACATTCGGATATATACACGTGATGGTTTAGCATATGCGTATTTCTACCTGTTTTCTTGGTTAGCAAGTTTGAGCGTTGTTGAGGGTTTAATTTTAAGTTTATTCCAGCCCTTTCCGTAGGTTAGTAAGTGTGGGTATTGGACACTCAGAAACGAAGTGAAATTGTTACTTTTTTGCACATATCTTTCAGATATTGAAATATCGATTGGTCAAAATTAAATTTTGTTTAGCAATTAAAGTGAAATTTAATTGGTTTTGCAATTTCTAAATTTTTCAGGACTTTTTATTCACTGTTCGCAAAATTAGGCATATTTAGTGTTAATCTCCATTATTTATAATATTTATATTTATAATTTAAATATTACGTTAGTCCCCGCCATGTTGTTGTTTTAAGGATTTTTTTGGGGCGCCGCTAAAGTCAATATTACTTTCGGAACCGTAGGATTACCTTTAGTCTGAGCTATCAATTTTACATTTAGAAAACATTAGTTTTCGTCTCCTTTTCATACTTCTAGCACTCCTTTTGATCATATTCAGTTTATTGTTATTATTGTCGGTTCCCTTGATATTAGCTATTTATCGCATTTTTACAATATATACAAACTTACCAATATCGGCAACTTAATCTGTAGTAGAGATAATACTTTATATATAAAATCTTATCTATGTGCATCTCACCAATAGGCAGTATTAGATGCTTAGTCCATGGTATTGGTCACTGCATACATTGTGTTTGATAGTATTATAGAATGTTGGAAAGTAGATCACAATATGCTTAATAAGAGATATATTCTGGTCACTCAAAATTTTGGTTTGGATTGTATGTGTGGCGGTATTGGTCACTTCATATGGTGTCTTAGAAAGTGATGGTTATTTTATCGCTACAAGTTGCATCATAAATATTGCTTATTGGTCAATTCAGATGTCGTAATAGTATGCATCGGGTATTGGATATTAAATACCTAGGTACTGGATAGCAGATAATTGGATACTGGTCACTCGATACACCATCTAAGAAAGTAAGTGTTGGTTATTTGTCATGACACAGATTGTGCTGCATAGTATTTGTCGAGTATTTAATAGTGGAAAACTAAGTGTCGGATAGTACATGACAACGTGTTGGCTATTAGATGTAGTAATACACTTACATTTTCCGTCTAAGCCCGGTAGTTCCCAAACAGTTCCTCAATGTTAAACGTATGGGGCATTTTTACACCATTGACCAGAACACTTTGCGAAATGCAGACGTAATATTCACTTTATTTTATACACCACACTATCCCACATTGTTAAATGTTCATTTGTTTTACCTGATAAAATCTCACAATGTTAAATTACCGTTTGACCTCGTACTATACCCTGCCGGTTAAACTACGATGTAATGTTAATTCCAGTTACAGCCTAAAGTATCTCACATTTCTATTTTTCTTGTCTTTGCGAAGCTCGGTTTATATTTTACTTTCACAAAATCGATCTTGATAATACATCAAACGTTTTTCTATTAAGTAATAATCTAGTTATACTTTTATGATATCTAAATTTGTATTTTCTTTGCATGAATTTTTTTTTAACAAGTTCAATTATTAACTTTTATAACACTTTGCGAGGTAACTGAAGCTAGAAGAAACAAAGATTAAATT